>CM053508.1:101680685-101992974 GCA_028627145.1 Eidolon dupreanum | reverse complement strand
TCCCTTTGTGTCCCTTCATCCAATCATAATAGGTGCTTTGGGAGGCTCAGGTCAGAGTGGCCTGGGCTCAGCTGGACTTACCCACTTGGGACACCGAGGATGGGGCCATCCAGGGCTCTCACATGCAGCTGGTCCTGTCCCCATGAGCCCAGAGAGAAGCAGCCAGGATGGGGTTCACCGAGGTGGGGGCTCCCCACACTCTCCCCCCTCCTGCCTTCCTGGGCCTGGAAGGTTGGCCAGGAGCTGACGTTCACCCGGTTCTGCCCTGAGGCTTTCGTGGAACTGGAGAGAAGGCCCGGGGGGGCCACCGGTCTCTTGAGATGACCAAGCTGCCCGCCGGGAGTTCAAAGCGGGGCAGTAGGTAGGGCAGGGGGCATTGTCGGCCGCATACCAGGTCACAAGGGAATGGCCACGCTGGGTTCGAGCATTGAGCCACTTAAGCTTGAGGTCTCAGCCTGGGGGTGGGGGGGCGGGGAGTGGGTGAGGCCAAGGACCTTGGAGCTCCCTTCCAGTTGGGAAACAGGACAGAGCTGTGTCTATTTGCAGGGAGCAGAGGGAACCGCCAACTCTGTGCCTCCTGACAACAGCGCCGAGCCCCAGACTTGGCAAGGGCGGGTCTGGGTTTGCATCTCCACCCGACTGCCACAGCGGAGGGAGCTCCCCCGGCAAGAGGGGAAGGAGATGTGGGCCGAGGGTCGTTAGCAAAGGGAGTGGGACAGAAACGCGACAGCAGGCCTGGCGTTCGCGGCTCTGTCGTCTGCCTGGCCACAGTGCCCCCGCTCCCACCTGACACCAGCACCCCAGCCTGGTCGGATCCCTGGTTGCTCCTGACCTGGCAGGTCCCCTCCCGGCACATGCCAGCATGATGCGCTTTATCCAGAATCACTCGGGAGCCATTGAAGGGCCATGTGTCCAGCTCCCCAGAGAGCCATTGAAGGGCCATGTGTCCGGCTCCCCAGATGGGCCCCGCAAGTCATGACCCTCCCATACCACCACCCTTGCTCAGAGCCTGAGCCTGTGATCCTGCTGGGGAAAAGCCTGGTACCATGAGCATCCCCTCTCGGAAGTCCTTCATCCGTAGAGCCTGGGATAGAAGGGCAGGGCTGGAGCACAACTTCCTGCTAACCCGAGAGGCTGGACCAGGCTCCCAAGGCAGCTCTCTGCACTGCCCAGGAGTCCCCGCCACGTGGGCCCCAGGGCTGGGGGCGGGCCTGCGCCCGTGTGTGCGGTGTGTGTGCTCGGGCTCCTGCAAGTCTGTGGGCACGTATATCCACACACAGGAGTCTGCACATGTGTGCGCCCATAGCCCTGGATGGGCCTCGGGGGAGCCGAGCGTCTGCGGCTGACCGGCCCCTGCTCTCAGCGGAGGAGCCGAGTCCGGCGGCACTGGGGGCTGGGGTTGTAGCTGCCGCTTGCTGTGGGTCATGCCTCTCCTCATGGCTGGCTTCTTTATTAATCCATTCTGTGAGCAGGCTCAGGAGTTCATGTTGTGAATCTGGCCCTTTGCTCCAGTTCCCTCCGTGCCCCCCGGGAGGAGAAACACATGTTAAATATTTGCGGTTTTGCTGCGTTAGGTTTTAAAGTTCAGCAGTAATTACTGTGACCAGGTGCCAAGTGAAGCTACTCCCTGGGGAAGCCTCCCTCTGCAGCCGGCTGGTGGCTGCATTCCAGGCCAGCCTGGAAGAGCCGTTTGCGGAAACCTGTGTGCCTTCCCTTCCAGAGTCCCTCTGTTCTGGCTCCACTGCCTGGCTGAGCCCCAGACCCAGCCAGGCTATACCACCTGTGGCTGGGGCACTGATGAATGCCCAGCAGGGGGTGCTGTCCCCAGAGGGCCAAGGGCAGAGCTGCTACACCGACATGGGACTGCTGTGACATAGTTGGGGCTTCCAGCAAGGGCACGGCCACCACCATGTCAGGCTCGCGGCCACACCTGTGGCAGTCCACACAGATTCTGGCCTAACAGGCAGAGCCACATTTCCAGAATAGATTTTAATTTTTTGTTCCAGGCCTCCAGCCTGCCTGTGTCAGACTACTTAGCTACTCTTTTGTGTAAATTCAGCTCAACCCACGATTTCCTGGACAAATTCAGGACACTTTAGTACATTCCCATCTAGTTCAGAATTCTCTCTGCACTCAGGCCTGGGCAAGTCTGGTTGCATGGGGATGCTGCATTTAGGGTGGCTCCTGATGCAGGGGTGGCACCCGTCGGCTTTCATAACAGCTGCTTCTCCCCTTGGCTTTTCCCAGGACTGCACATCACACCCCTCACCAAGGGATGTCCTTCAGGGCAGCTGCCGGATCCAAAGAAGGGGTGAGGGATCGGAGTGCCAGCTGATACTGGACAAAGAAGGGGCATGTTTGTGTCAAACCTCACATCATCACATCCCACGGCCTCGTGCAGTCCTGGGAGAGAGCTCCTCGCATGTCCCCTGATACTTGGGTTTGGTTTGATAAGCATCCCAGCCTCTCCCCTGCCATCCTTGAGCTGACCATGGGTACCCAGACATGCACCTGCCCTCTGAGGCTCATAGCCCACTGGAAAGAGAGGTGTGGAGGAGCACAGAACAAGGGAGAGGAAGAGGGAGGCAGATCTCACCCCTTCTAACTCCCTGGGAGACTGTGAGGTGAGGGCAAAGAGGACTTGGGTCCCCCAGGGGAAGAATACACCATAAGGCAGTCTTGACCAGGCGAGGATGCCCTGGGCCTCAGGAGGAGGCAGGCTCACCCACCCGCAGTGTTAGCTGCTCTACTCCATCTTCTGGTCGTCCTCTGTGGACCACATCCGAGTCCTGCGGGTGGGGCTGGAGGCAAACAAGGCGAGCATCTCAGCAAAAGCTGACAAAGCATTCTGGCACAGGAAGCTGCTCTGCCAGCATCTGGCAGCGGTGGGACAGAGGGAAGATGGGTCTCTGTCCATTTCGTAGCAGAAGGCCCTGCCGCGTTGGCACGCCAAGAGCTCCAGTTGCCAGTGGAACTTAGAGGGAAACCCAGCAGAAGCCCAGAGGGAAACGGGCCACAATCATCCGAGGGTTTGACTGAGGGTGGAACCGTTTCCATGCTCAGCCAGGTGGCTGTTGGCCAGAGAACTTCCTCGGTTCCTTGCTGTGTGGGCCTCGCCATAGGAAAGCTCACAGCCTGGGAGCTGGCTTCTTTCAGAGCAAGGAAGTGAGAGAGGGCAAATAAAACAGAAGTCTGAGTGTCTTTGTGACTTACTCTGTACAGTGACGTCTCATCGTGTTAGCTGTGTTCTGTGTGTTAGCTAGTCTCTAGGTCCCGCCTGGTCATGGAGAGGGAGCAGCAAGGGCAAGTTACCAGGCAGTGGGGCCGTGGGGCGCTGTCTCAGAGCCTGCCTGCCACAGGTGGGATGTGACGGAGGTGCTTTTATGGGGAGATGACATGTTCTGACTTGCTGTGTAAAAGCATCACCCTGGCTGCTATGGAGAAACAGTTGGGGTGGTGCAAGGGTGAAGCAGGGAGACCTTTTGGGACAAACTTCACTTTGCTGAGACAGGTTTTCCTATCCCTACGAGGGGTATAAGGTTGATAATAGAGGCTTCCTAAAGGGCAGCAGGAGAATTAAATGATACTATGGGGGCCTTGCTGGGAATGACCAGTGGTCTGGACAGACACGTGGCCTTTTTCCTTTGGACACACCACTGCCCGCCCCACCTCCCAGGGCCTGGCATTGGCTGCCGCCCCTTGGGTTCATTGGCGGTGTCTTTGTGTGTCCGCACATCTGTGAACCGTGATTGGAGGCGAGGTTCCAGCTCTCGGCTCAGAGCTCAGGGCCTGCGGGGCAGGGGCGGGGCGGGGCCTCTGGTTTGCGCAGAGCCGGGGCTGGGAGGGGCGTGAAGGCGCTGGCCTCGCGCGCTGCCTAAGACCCCGTTTCCATCTGAAGCATCCTGTAGCCCCGGGGAAACTGGAGAGCCCTCTCAGCATCTCAGTCACGTGGCAGAGATTGGGGTGCAAGGGTAGGGGCCCCATATCCACATGCTGGGACAGCCGAGCCTCCACTTCGACCCCACCAGGCCTGCCGCCAGACTCAGCGCGGCCCTCTGAGTTCAGCCGAGGGCTGGATGTGCTCCACTGTGACGCTGCCCCTTTCTTCTGAGGGTCTGAGAAACAGCCCCCTGAGGCTTGTGATTGTCCTTTAAGGATGAGGCCAGGCACACTGGCCCGTCACAGAGGGGAGCCTCTCATCTAATCCTCAGAATCCTGGCCCTGCACTGACTGTTGGGGAGCTCAGGCCTGGTATGTGAGCCTGCATTCCGTTTCTGCCCTAGCTGGGGTTAACTACCACACGGTTCTGCCGGATGTGGGGGAGTTCACGTCAGTCCCTACAGCAAAGGCCAGAGTTCTCCACCAGACTGAGCTTCCTGCAGACAGTAGCCACAAGTGGGGTTCCCAGGCCGGCTGCACCGATGCTCAACGAGCTGCAAGTTCAGAGGACCCGATGACCCTTTTAAGTTTGATAATTCACTAGAGAGACTCATAGAACTCAGGAAAGTGCCATTATTTACAATTACAGTTTTATTATAAACAATACACATAGAGCAAGGTCTGGGAGGGTCCTGAACGCAGAGCTTCCATGTCCTTTCTGATGGAATCAGGGCACATGACCCTCCAGGCATGTCAACGTTTTCCGCCAGGAGCTCCCCTGAGCCTCGGTGTCCAGAGTTTCTATGGAGCTTTCAGTTCATAGGTCTGACTGATTAATCACTAGCCAGGAAACAGAACTCAATTGCCAGTTCCCCTCTAAGTTCCAACCCTTTGATCAGGTGGTTGAGTTTTCTTGTGACCAGCCCCTATCCTGAAGGTGTCTTGGGGCCACCAAGAGTCACCTGGTTAACATAATGAAGACACTAATCACTCAGGAAATTCCAAGCGTTTTGAAGCTCTGTGCCTGGAAGGAAGCTGCAGATCAAGACCCGTTACACGCTTTATTATATCACAGCCCGTTCCCAAGTGAATCTGTCATTGGAAAACAACTTTCAGCCTTCCTTCTGGAGCCATCCGTATCTCCTTACTTGTTTCCCCTCTTCCGTCAATCTCACTTTTAATCTATGCTGTCGTTTCTTGCACGTCATCCTAAAGCCTCAGCATGAGATAGAGTAAAATAGATAAATTATTGCTGGCTCTGGCTTCAGCTCCAAAACAACACGTAACATAAAAGTGGAAACTTCTTATGTGTGTCACACTTGACGTCTAGAAGCACTGGTTTTGAGGGCCCCTGCACACCCACTGCCTGCGGCGAAGACTTCAGTAGCTGATCCTGTGGATTCTCCAAGTCAAGGCTTGTTTCTCTATGAGCAGAGAGTGACAGGGACCCACACAGCATGACGCAGGCACAGGTGGACTGGAGAGGAAGGGATGGGGGTGGTGGCCAGACCCCAGACTCATGGCTCCTAGGAGCATGCCCTTCCATTGTCACCCCAGTTGCAGGGGCTCAGTGAGGGGAGAGGGAGGAGGGAGAGCACTCACTCAGTGCCCAGGCCAGGAGGGCCACCAGCAGCAGAGTCTGTTGGGAGTGGGGACCCACCTTCCTGCTTCCAGAGCTTTCTGAAGCTGGGTCTCTCCTGCCCCCTGCCCAGCACAGCACCCTGGAAGGTGGACTTACGTTGAGTACCGTCCCTGCCTGGGGCCGGGGGAGTGGGCGAGGGCCCTGCACGATGAGATCCCACTGACAACCATGAATCCTTCCCAAATGATCCCTGAACCATCCCTCGCCGCCCACATGAAGCTGAGCAGAGGGGAGCAGGGTCTCTTTTTGAGGGTCCTCCACATCATGGCCCAAGCAAGGCTAGAGGCTGTAGCAAATGTCAGGCAGAGAAGTCCCTGGCCCAGGGGAGAAAGAGGCGGCTTTTAAAGGCATGTGCTGACTGGCAGGCGGCAGTGCCAGGCCTGGCTTTTGATCAGAAAATCCCAGTGGTTGGCAGAGACAAAGACAATCCCTAGAAACAGCCTGGCTGAGAAAAGATGGAAAAGAGGGTGGGAAGAGCTCTAGGCCCCTCCCCCGCCGGCACCGAGCCTCCCACCACAGTGGCCAACCTCGCTCCTCAGCAGGGGGTGAAGGGGCACATCCAGACGGGCTTCGAATGCCACACACACACAGAGTAAGCGATTGAGCTGGAGAAGAGAATTCACAGATTGATAGGGCAAGGCATCAAGGGTGCCCCCGGCAATGTGAGAACCTGGATGAGAGAGGGACACGCCGCCTCCAGCCAAGTGCTTCTCTCCTCCCAACTCAGCCACGGGCAGCCGGAGGGTCTATTCTAGTGCATTCTCCGTGTGTCTCTCTCTCTGCCCACCTCCCCTGCCCCCGCCCCGACACATACAGCTCTCTATAGCAGCCATAGCAAATCATACTCTCTGCATTCTTCCAGAAGGATCACGCACACCTGTGAATGGACTAGAGCATCTCTTCCACCTGTTGCTAGTTCAGGAAATGCGTTTTCAAAGGTACCATTCCCCCACCTACAAAGGAGACCATGGTGACCTCAGCCCAATAAAGCCATGAGTCTGTGGTGACTGAGACAGACACCTGGGGGTGGGCTGGGATTCCAGCCCCAGCCCTTTCTTGGGAGGGCCTCTCGCCTCCTTCCTCTGTCATGGACCCTCAGCCTGAGGACAGTCTTGGAGATCGTCTATGTGGAGGCAGCCTGTGGAATTCCTGCCAGAGCATGTGCTCTCCTGAGTTTGGGGAGCCTAGCAGTACCCCAAACTCTGCCCTCACTTTGAATAATTGGTTTTTGTTCTTGTCCCTATCAACTGTGCCCACTGAACTGAGAATCAGGCCCCAGAAGGGCAAGAAAGGAGGCCAGAGGACCAGCAAGAGAGCACCTCAGAGTCCAGGTGTGTTTGGAAGTTGGAAGCGGAGAACTAGCCAGGACCTCAGTACTGACCTGGGGCCCCTACGTGCCTTCCCAGTGCCCGGCCTTCCCCACTCCACCCCGGCTGCTGCATGCTGGGCTGGGGGAGAAGGTTCTGGACCTTGGGTGCTAGTCGGGATGACACCAGGCTCTCCCGGACCCTCGTAGTCAGAATCGGGGGTGGGGCTCCCTACCGGCACTTACAAAGGCTTCCCAGCGGGTCCTGGTCTAACCACTCGCCAGCCTGCTTCCCCCTCCCCCTCCCCGTCTATGATTTGCACCTGGCTGCACCTTCAGCCTGGCACTGCCATCTCCACAGAGGAGGACCTCACTTTTACAGAGAAGGGATCCCTCTGAGGGTGTTTGCTTGAGCTCAGACTTGATGCATTGTCCACTGCCAACTGGGGTGACCACTTAGCTGGCCCATAAGTATGGAGGCAGCTTTGGGGACCTGGGGCGCTGTGGGGGAAACACAAAACCCCATGTCCTCGGGTCTGTGGGAAACGTCCTGTTCAGACCCCCTTCCTGTTCTAGAAGGCATGCACCAGCACCAGCGGACACACTGCCACCACCCTCTGCCTCCCTACACCGTACCGCAGAAGCTGGGGGTCTGTGGCCATGCAGGATAGAGCCCACAGCCCTGTCCCCAACTTACCTGAAAGAAAGACTGTGTGGTGTGTCATTGTCATTCCACACCCAGAGCCATTGGGACGTGCCCTCGGAGCTGTGTCCTCAGCAGTGGAAATCGGCTGTCCTGGTGACCAGGAATAGGGTTCATTGTGGCCATCACTAGAGCCGAGACAAGTAGGGGAGGCAGTTCATCTCTCCATGCTGGTACATTCTAACAATTAGCTTTCAAAATCCAGAAAAAGGCCACAAGACATTTTCCAAGAGGGAACCGTCCCCAGGGAGTGCCTGGGTTCATTACACTCTCTGAAGTATGGCTGTCTTCCCAGGACAGATGTCTTAGCCACCTCTTCCTCTGAGGTTCCCCCAGGGCCTCTTCCAGTCTGTCCTCTACCCAGCTAAGTCCCCTTGCCTAATCCTGGGCTTCTCACTCATCCCTGGCCACTTGTTATGTGGCCTCTGCGTTTGATAGCCCCCAGGCTGTGACAGCATTTATCTCCAAGTCCTGGAGAATTTTCTCCTGTCATCTTCGGCAACAAGTAGTTGCAGCTCTCATTATAAGACTTAAAAAAAAAAAAAATTGTAGTTGAGAAGAGAGATATGTGCCTTCCACCCTACACTGGGAACATCTTGACATTTAAATCCAATTACCCTTTTCCCATTCTTGATGAGGATATGACATGCAGCTAGAGAACATTCTACTAGATAAATACATCATATTCTCTGACTGCTCAAAACTTTGCAGGGCTGATTTGAGGACTATATGTTTCCCGGCCACCATCATCCTGTGTGAGAGGATAGGGTCATGGACTGGCCACATTAAAAGGCTGTGAAAATGTATGTTTGGAAAATTTTCACAGCCTTTGATCTCTGCCCTTCCCTGAGTCATCAACTGGGAAAATGGAACAATGGAAGAAGCAGAACAACTCTTGTCAACCTTTGTAAAGGGTCTGCGGTCATTTCGAGCTCCTAGCCCTGAGTTTTCAGCAAAATGCCACAAACCAATTGGCAGTAGTAGAGCAGGATTAATTAAACACATTCCCATATTACTTCAACACTGCAGTTCTCACAGAAGCAAAGCGTGATGGACTCCAAATGAATCAGAAAGCTAGCAAGGAACACTGTGCTCTTATTCAGTTCTCTGCCATCTGGAGGGATGGAGTGCAAGTTCTTTAGCAAGTGCACAGACCGTTTCCTGGCTGGAGAAGGAGACAGTGGGAGGAGAAGAAATTGCCAGGGTTAATCAAGGCCGTGAGAATCCTGCCTCCTCTGCATCCAGAGGGGCTCCCGGGACAGGACGGGCTGTGTCCGAGGAGACCAGACAGCTTCCCTCCCCAACCCTGCCCCACTTCACAAAACTGCTTACCACTTATAACTACAGGGTTGGACTTGACTCTCCTCACTCCATTTCTACCTTCAGGGAGGGAGGGAAGGAGAGAGAGAGAGAGAGAGAGAGAGAGAGAGAGAGAGAGAGAGAGAGAGAGAGAGGTGTCAAGGAAAATGCATGTTCACGAGATTTAGTCTCATTTTTACTTAGTTCCAGCCACCCAGCCTCTTCCCCAGCTCACTCCCAGCCATGACTATTACCAGCCCAAGCTGACTCTTCTCCCCACTCCCACAAGATGGAGTTCAAACAAGCAGAGAATGGTTAACCGAACCCCCAGGAGTCACAGAGGCAGAAAACCTTCCCTTCCTCTTTCCATCAGGGCTGGGTGATCAGTCACCTTCCTTCCCTGGGGATCTGATGATCCTCAGATACCGCACGTCGTGTGTGCAGTTCCGTCCAAATTACACTGTTCTATCTTGTGTACTCAGAGCTGGTTAAAAAGTAGAAATTAAATCATTTGCTTTTTGCCATAAATCATGGCGTGAGACTCGAGTAGTATTTACATTTGTGAATGCATTGGTGTGTATGCGCCTGTGTATTAAGTGGAATTCAAGACTCATTCCATCAGCCCCAAAGCATCATTCCCAAGAGTTCACATGTATTTGTGATTTTTTACAAAAACACATTTCGTCTCTTCTGACAGTCCCTGAAAGCTTAGGTAAGAGTCGAAAATGAGATCTTTCTTCTCTGACATCCAGGCTCTGGGCATTTCTCAGAAAGAGAAGGTCGAAGGATCAGACGAGGTGTTGGTCGACAAGCAAGTGGCCATAGAGAACCAGACAAGCCCATATCCTGGCAGGTGGCACCTCACACCAAACACTGCAGTCTGGTGCAGTCTGGTTAGGGGAAGTCAGCTCTCAGAAGCAGGGGCGAGATGGGGACCCTGTCACTTTCCTTAGAAGTCCTTCTATACTGCCTTCAAAAATAAAGTGTGTGCTTTAAATATTCTATAAACAATTTAGAATAGATGCCTGTAACTTGTCCTAGAATTAGACCACTGGAACCATCCAGCAAGCCATAGGAGCCCTGAGCAGAGAAACTCAAATAGTCAGAGCAGCGAACCTCACATGGGTCCCTCCACAAGAGCTTCACAATCAGTCGTGCCATTCCCTGGTGGAAATTCTTAGCACCTGAAGGTGAGGGGACCTCTCTGATGACACCCAGGGATCTTTCTCAAGGCCATGGGTATCTGTTTGCAGAACTGGGTCATGAAAATTGTGTGGTACACTAAGTTCAAAGTCAGAACTCCTGCCAGGCTGAGGAGACCGGTTCCCTGTGGGCTTGCGGCCTATGTGGGCATGTGCCATGAAAAGTTGGATCTGGGACAGAGATGGTCAATTCAGATAATTCATGGAAACAGCCTTCCCAGGGAGAAGAGAATCACTCTGAAACAGACCCGGACCGGCAGTGTAAGACACACTCTTAAACTCCCGTGATTAAATTGCAATGTGGAGTTTCAGTTAAAAATATACGGGAGTGAGTCTTCATATTTTGGGCGCGTGCTCTTGCGCGCGCGCGCGCTCTCTCTCTCTCTCTCTCTCTCTCACACACACACACACACACACACACACACACACACGCTGCTTACCATTTCAGGAGGTTCAAGGACGCTTAAAGGTCACTACACGTTCACTTAGCTGTCTTTCCCACTGGACAGTGAACCTCTTTAGAGGTAAATTACCTGTTCTCGTATGAGCCGCCAGAACTGGTATGACGTGCACATGCAAATCTCGGTTTCTGAGACTCTTTTTTGACAGAACCTATTTGTCAGGCCAGTGTTACTACCATGTACCTGAGGCCATATAAATCTTCTCTAGCCAGACAGCACACCTGACACAGTGGTTACAGGTGGGCGAAACTTGACGGAGTGCAGGGATCCACTGTGGTCCTCCAGGACCCATTGCCTTTCACAGGGACTAGGCTGGTGCGTTACATGGAGATGCGAGGGTAGACCACTGCTGCATCCTTCGGGTCTTTAAAGGTGGCACTAATCGCTGCCCTTCTCCCAGACGTAACATTACCTTTGATTTAACGTCTTGGCTCGGGGCGTTGGGAACTTTCCCAGGCTTCCCTGCAGGGCACGGATGTGGGGGTCCTGCCAGCTGCCACATATATCCACTCTGACTATACAACCAGAGGCTGGGGAAACATGGTCACCAGGTGGGGAGTCTGTGAACCTGACTTGGGCTGTGTGCGCTGTCCTCCTCTGTGCCCCCACTCTACCAGGGAGGCTACGGTGACACTCCAGGTTCCCAAGGGTCAAGTCCCCGGGTGTATATATGTCTGCTTGGACAAAAATTTAGAAATGTTTGGGTGTTCCCCTTCCCCCTCAGTGTATACTTATCCAAACAAATGGCTACATGTCACTTTGGGGAAGGACTGGGAGACATTACTATGTAGTTGCTATGATGCTGTGGGCTTCTTCCTCTTGGGAGCCCAACCTCTCCTTTGGCCATTGAGTTCTGGACCTGAAAACTGCCAAGGGACTGTGCCTTTTTGTTGGGACAGCTGCCCTCAGCCTCTTGATCAGCCATCTTGACTTCTTTCAGTTGTGTATATTGGCCGATACTCTCGTTGGCTGGCCATCTATCTTGCCCTTAGGGATGTCCTGTTCTATTAACCGTCTCGTAGCTCTCTGCAGGTCAGCAACTGTCAGCTGCTGCACTGACGCTGCTGCTTATTAGAATTTGTTTATGGTGGCTAAACACTGTTGTTTCTATTATTTCAAGATCCTGTGGTCTCCACTGATATCACGGATTCAGGTCTGTGATGTCATCTCCCGTGTTCAGCCCCAGCCTACTGAGAAGAGCCATCACTAGCTTCTTGTTACACTGGTGCCCCTTCTCACCAGTGTATTCTCTATTGCTTTAGACAAGGGGGTGTGCTCCAGGCATTCCCACAAAACATAGTCACGGGGTGGGTTTCCCAGCCTTTCATAGACCACTCCGGCATGGCCACCTCCGTGAGCCTCCATGATTTGCACAGCAGTTCCATCATTTCGCTTCATTTAGTGCGGGCCATAGCCTTCTCTGTGTTTCAAAGAGCCATCCCGGCAGCACGTTAGCATTGTCATCAGGGGGTCCTTGCCGTACTGTTAAACCCTGTATCCCAAGAGAATGCTTGCCTATCAATTATTCCTCCTTATCCAACTTTATATTCTGCCCTCTTGGCTAACACCCTCAAAGTGAGTTCTGTGTGCACTCCTGGCTTCTGCCGTTACCTGTTTTCTGGGTCACTCACCTCTCAGGGTGTAGCTTCTCCTCTTCACATGCATCATTCCAGATATCCCCATCCCATTTCTCGGGGCCTCGTTCCTTCTGTCAGGGGCCTGACAGTGCTGAGAGTTAACCTTCTCTGCAGCTCAGCTACTCTTATGACTACATCCTGGGACCTATCCTCTTGCTACAGAAGACGAGAGTGTCTTTACAGGCTGCCAAAGAGGCAATAGCCAACCAACTTTGCTGTCCCTAAATTACTACCTGCCCCATATTTCTCAGCCTCATGACACATGTTTATACACACCAACACATTGCCTTCCACCGGTAGTTCACTGCCAGTAGCCCACTACTACTACAAATTTTAGGAGTCGCATTACTGCCTCTTGCCGGGGCTGTCTGTGCTCCATCTAGCTCCGGTTCCGGGGGCCCATTGGCTGGTCACAGGTGACTCAACTCTAACATTTCATCTTGGCATCTCCTTTCTCGGACCACTGGCACCAACTGTCAGATTCTCAGGAAGGAGACTGAGAAAGTGTAGGAAGCATATGGGTTCTCTTGAATCAACACCTGTCGGGGAAGGGAAGGAAGCAAGAGTGGGCAGAGGGAGAGGTCGGTCTGTGAGGCAGTCGGCCACTCCCACACAGAGCTCTGGAGCTGGGGCGGCCCCAAGGAGAGGTCCAGAATGATTCACCTTGTATTCTGCGTTGACCGGTCACTGGATGCCCACAGCCCCTGGGAAGAATGTGTGACCTTGGGTGAGGCGACTTCCTACAGCTGAGAGTGATCTCTGGAGGGAAACTCGGCTGTGAGCTGTGTCGCTGTGCTTCCATAGTGACCACGGCACCCTGTCATCCCGACAGTGTCTCTGACCCCAGCCTCCCTACAGCCTTCACCTCTGGCTCCCAGCCCTCACCTGGCCCCTCAACTCACAAGGAGTGCCTAAGGCTTACATTGTGGTCGGGGTGGAGGGGGGGTGTTCAAATTTCTTTGCTTACTCAAGGATCATCGAAAATTGACTGTAGATGATGTTATTGAATTCACCTCTGTTTTTCAGTTTTATAAAAGCCCTTTCCTTCCAGGTATTACCATTTCATTTCTGAGGTACAAGCAAGATCTTGGCAAAACTGAAATAGCATTATTTTAACATGGCATTTTAGAGTTCTAAAATACATTCACACAACTTTTTATCAGTTTAATTAAGCTATAATTTATATGCAGGAAAACACATTCAAATGTAGAACATCACCCCAACCCAGAACATTTTCTCGTGCCCCTGCTCACTCAAACCCCCTCTGCCCCAGCCCCCCCGGCAGCTACCGGTCTTATTCCGTCTCCAGAGATTAGTTTTGCCTGCTGAAGCACTTTATGTAAGCAAGACCCTACAGAAAGTACAGCATGGCTAATTTCACTCGGCCTTATGTTTGTGAGCTTCGTCTACATTATCCTGTACATTAGTAGTTTGTCTCTTCTTATGGTTAGCAGCATTCCATTGTATGGATATGCTACTATTTGTTTATCCATCTCCTGTTAGTGGGCATGTTCTTTGAGCTTATTGTCACAGCATACGTGAACACAGGCGACATGGTCTTTAGTGAAGTTCCGGCAGGAGGTGTGACCCATCTGTGGCTGTGCAGCCAGGAGTTCTGGAAAGCGGGCTGTGTGAGCCAGCGGGCTGGACTTCACTCCAGCATCACTTAACAAAGAGCCCTCGAAAACAAAGATCTGGCCAAATAACTGGCGCATTTTGTAATTCCTCTCAGGGTGTTTACTTTCCAGAAGATGCCCTAGGCATTTTCTTTGGATGCTACTTGAGTTAGCATCCTGCCAAGCAATATCAACTCTCCTTTCTTAATTTGGGGTAATAGTAATGAAGGGGCTGCCCTGCAGAGCAATCAGTTTGGGCACATGCATGTCAAACGGACCATATATCATGACATCAGACACTCTGAGAAAATTGCTTTTCTTCCCTGAATGCCAAGTCATAAATAATTTCAGGTTGGGAAGAGATCTGGTAGGTATGTGCTTGGCTCGAGGGAGTGGCCTGTAAATACTCTGAGCCATAGAACAAAAAATGAGGCAACAGATTTGTGGGGTCACTTCTAGTCTGATCCTCACTGTGCGTCATTGCAGTCGTTGCTATGGGTGCCCCGCCCAGCTCTGCTTTCCCAGTGCGTGCACCTGTCCCCGGCTGCTGTGAGTATAGGCAGCTTATGGCTCAAATTGCACCCTTAATCAGAGATTTGACCTCAGCTGACAGGAGACTCTTCTGGAAGGTGATGGCTTCCCCCTGGAGTTGGCCTACGACCAGTCACGTGCTGATAAATGTGCTTTGGGGTCAAGGGACAAACAAAGCCCTGGTTTGTAACATTTGCCAATTTTCATGATGGAAATACTCCCACCATGGCCAATTCCTAGTTATCTTACAAAAATCGATGAAAAGTTGTCTAGGGGTATAAGCACCTGCAACAAGAAAAATGACATTTAAAAAGGCAAACGAATGATACACACAGAATTCAGGGTCGTGGTCTCCTCTGGCCAGGGCAGGATGGGCCGCCCGAGAGGGGCAGAGGGAGCTTCGATGATGCTGATAAAACTCTGCTTCTTAAACTGCATGCGTGTGCTCTTAGTCTTTAGATGGTACACATTATATGTTATATAATTTCTTCTGCGTGAACAAAATATTTCATGACAAAAACAATTCTAAGGAAGCCTTGTAAGCTTTGAACTTGTTTTCACCTGCACGTGTGCAGCATGGCTTTTGGCGGAGACTGAGGAAGCAACTTGAAGGCTGGTTTCTGCCCCACCCCCCATCCGCCCACTGGGGGCATCTGCAAAGTTCACACTCCTGACAAGTTCTGTGGAGAAGAAGCATGGTCCTGCGGATGGAGATGGCCATTTCCCTCAGCATGGGCCGCAGGAGTCGGTGAACGACGGCTCTGGACAGAGCTGCCCTGTCCAGCACCCTCAGGCCATCCCACTGCCTGATCCTCAGCATTAGTCCTTGAACATTTAAATATGGCCGGGCACTGACCAGCCGCAGGTGTTTGTCACCCTCCTCCTCCGATGAGCTCGGGTAGCCCTCTGCACAGTCCCCGCTGCCATCCCCGTCTTCCACATGAGGACATGCAGGACCAGGGTGGCTCTGGAACTGACCGGGGCCCCACAGCTGCCGAGAAGGGGAACCATGACTTCCACAGGATGGATTGCTCCTGCAGCCACATGTGCCACCTGCCGTCTGGTGCCAGCACCACTGAGCAGCTTGCAGCACTGTCCCCTCCAGCAGCCCCAGGTTCCACTTCACCGGAGCCTTCCTCCCCTGGGGTTCTGCTTCTGCCTGCAGCCCAGCCTGGGCTCCCCGCCGGGGATGGGGAAACAGAGGGTCTGGCCCAGATCTGGGCACCTGTCACTGTCTGAACACAGGTGGGGGTTCCTGCACGCTCCTTCATCGAGCCCACGGGCCAGGTCATCTACACTGTCCTTTCCTCCTGGAGACCCCGTCATCTTTGGACACAGAGCCACTGCTTCCCTGTCGTAGAGATGGCAAGACCGAATCTGCAGGCAGGTGAACTGCTGCCGGTCACAGGCCCTGTGGGGACTCTCACAACTCAGGCCCTCGTGTTCAGGCCACCTTCCTTAACCTGGAAGCCAGTGTAGCGAGGGAGGGGCCACAGCTCAGGGATGGCAGCCAGGACTGACGGCAACAGGCCAAGGAGAGTCTAAAGAAGGAAATCAGACTGGGATGCTGATGACATCTCACAGGTGCACACAGATGCCTGAGGGCATCAGAGAGGTTCCAGGAGCTGTTTTGGATAGGGCCTGGGCTAAAGCGGAGGGTGGCAGGAAGGAGGGTCCCCACCCTGAGTGGACCCTAGAGAGGCCTGTGGGGTGGGGGAGGGGCGGGGAACTCAGTGCTGAGCAGAGGAGGCAGGGGCAGCACACTCAGTGGGCCCCTGCAGGACCACGCCTGCAGCTGCCAGCAAAGCTCCATGAGAAAGCAGTCGGTGGAGAGGCGAGCAGCCCCTGGAGCCAAGAACTCCTGGGTTCAAATCCCAGCTCAGCCACTCACGAGCTTGACACGTGGACATCTTAGTTTCTTCATGTGTCAATTTGGGTCCAAATAGCACTGACTTCGTGGGCTTCTGGAAGAGTCCAGTGTTGCAAGGCTCTTCACCCCTAGTGGGTGCCTAAAATCAATAAACACCCTCGCTGATGAGGACAGCAGGGTCCGTGCAAGAGTGAGGTAGGCTGTGGCCCCTGGGGGAAGTCTCTCAGTGCCGCGGGAGGCCAGGTTTCTAGGCCAGGATCAAACTTCCCGGGAAGAGAGGCAGGAGCCCCTGGCAGAGGAAGAGCACTGTGCTGGCGGGCTTACGAAAGGAGCGGGGTCGGTGCCCACTCCGGGCAAGGGGCCACTGGCAGGCACTCCGGACCTCCGGGTGGTTCTTGCCCTTTTTTACAGTTGTATTATATGAGTTCTGCAGGGCCCAAGGGCCTCTGTGAAGCCTGGAGCCTGGGCCGGGGGTGGTCCCAAGCAGCTGGCATGAATGAAGGGCCACAGCACCCAGAGACAGAGCAGAGGTGTCAGGTGGGAAAGGACTCGGACTCTGCAGTGGGGTGCTGTGCACCAGGCCTGCCCGAGAAGTGGGGGTCCTCCCTGAGGAGGAGAGGCAAGGTGGTCTAGAACTTGAGAGAGAAGGAGACCTAAGAAGGGTGTCCTAGGAGGGGTAGTGATAGCATGGGATCGCTTAGGAGACCCTGATGGGGCCAGTGAGTGGAGTCACAGGGGTCACTGAGGGTGTGACTAGAGGAGGGTTACCAAGCCAGGTAGGTCAGTGAGGGTCCGGAGGATGAGTTCTGGAGCAAGGGCCTATCACATGTCCAGGGAACGTCACAGCTGAATTCAGTTTTTCCAGCTGCATGAAAAACTGGATGCCCTACCGCTACAAAACAAAAAGACAACCCACCGAATAGGAGAAAGCATTCGCAAATGATATGTCTGATACGGGGTTAATATCCAAAATATATAAACAACTCTTATAGCTCAACATCAAAAAAATTAGATTAAAAATGTGCGAAGGACCTGAATTGACATTTCTCCAAAGAGGACATACAGTTGGAAAATAGACATATGAAAAGATATTCAACATCGCTAATCATCAGAGAAATAAATGGAAATTAAAATTACAATGAGATATCAGAATGGCCGTCATCAGTAAATCAACACACAACAAGTGTTGGTGAGAATGTGGAGAAAAGGGAACCCTGTGCACTCTTGGTGGGAGTGGACATTGGTGCAGCCACTGTGGAAAACAGTATGGAGGGTCCTCAAAAAACTTAAAATAGAGCTATCATATGTCCCAGCAATTCTACTTCTGGATATTTATCCAAAGAAATTCAAAACAGCAATTGGAAAAGGTATATGCATCTCTATGTTCACTGCAGCATTATTTACAATAGACAAGATATGGAAGCAACCTAAGTTCCCACTGATAGACAATCGGATAAAGACGAAGTGGTACATATATACAATGGAATATTACTTAGCCATAAAGAAAAATGAAATATTGCCATTTGCGACAACATGGATGGACCTAGAGGGTATTATGCTAAGAGAAATGTCGGGCAGAGAAAGACAAATACCATGTGATTTCACTTACATGTGGAATCTAAAAAATGAAATAAATGAACAAATAGAACAAAAACATACATACAGAGAACAAACTGATGTTTGCCAGATGAGAAATAGAGGGATGGACAAAAAAGAAAAAAAAAAGGTGAAGGGAATAAGAAGTACAAACTGTCAGTTACAAAACAGTCACGAGGATGTGAAGCACAGCACAGGGAATATAGTCAATAATATTGCAATAACTATTCGTGGTGTCAGGTCGGTACTAGACTTATCGGGGGCATCATTTTGTAAGGTATAGAAATGTCTAATCTTATGTTATACACCTGAAACTAATATAATATTACAGGTCAACTGTAACTGAAAAATAAATTTTTTTAAAAAAACCCAAAACTAGATGCCCTCTCTGGGGGCTCTGGTCCCCAGCGAGAGCATGCAGAGGGACAGGCTCTTTCTCCTCAGTCTCTCGTTCATTCCTCTCCGGCTCTCTGGGCCTTTGAGCCTTTCTCTGAGGAGATGCCACCGGGTTAGCACCTCCCTGTGTCCTGGGCCACCCTTCTCTTCGTACTGCCCGCCCCCCCAACTTGGGCCAGGCCATTTAGTCCTGAAGAGAGAGTCAGAAGAAAGCCTCACCCCTGCTCTGCCAGCAGCCAGGCCGCTGGGGCCCACCTCCTCAGTCTCCCTAAGCCCAGCTCTGGAACTATTGATTGGCTCTTAATTGGTTGCCCAGAGGAAACTGAAGAAAAAAAGAGGCCAGGCAAAATAAAATATTATTTTTAATTTTCACAAGTGTGAGCACCAAAGCCTCATGGTTCTTCTTTGAGACCCTGAACACCAGATGTCCACCCACAAGGATAGAAGAGGTGGCCTGGGCCTCTCAGAAGGAGTCTCCCCTCTGGGACCGCACCTGTGACCCTCAGCAGCAGTCAAATGCACCCCCGCCTGCCCCCTACCCTGCCACGCCGGGGCAGGCCTGAGGATTTCATTATGAGCTCAGATTATTATCAAGTACAAGGGGGAGTAAAGGAGACATTATAAGTTCTCCTTTTAATAATGAATCCCATTTCCTCCTGCAGTTGGTTTTCTTGCAACAGATGCTGTTGCAGAAAATGGAACAAAATGGAAGAGATAAAAAGGCGAGTAATTAACTCGGCCCAAAGCCTTCTTCCCAGCAGATGTCAGGGACGGCAGGGCAGGGTGCCCAAGGCCCGCCCACCACGCCCTCGCCTGGCACGGCTGCCCGGCTGCCGCGGGGGGACGCATATGTTCCAGCTCAGCTCTGTGTCGGGGAAGCATGGAGCCGCCCTCCTGCTGTTCAGTAACTGATGACCATTTTTCTCCAATTAAACTGAAATTGTAGGATCCTCAGACTTAGACACCCAAGTAAAATAATTAGTGCTTCAAATGTTAATTGCGCTCAGATGTGCCTTTGCCTGTGGAGGCTGTCTGCAAGTGAGCATGCTGAAAGGTGAGCCTCCACGGTGGGGCTCTGCCGCCACACTCCAACCCCCCACATCCGGCAGGCTGGCCTCCCCAAGACCCCAGTGAGGCCCAGACCTTGTGACACTGCCGTGACGGCTGTGTGAGACCCGCTGCGCGGCTCCGCGTGGCCTGGCCCCAGGCACCCACGGGCAGTGCTGCGCGATATTTAGAATGAAGGTTATTTCTGGCCTCTGAAGTCAACAGGTCTGGCCCAGACTGAGGCTCTGCCCCATTCCGGGCCAGCAACTTGGACCAGGGCAAGACATGTCACCTCTCTGAGACTCACTCACTGCTCTCGTGCAAAACACAGATAGTAAAACCAGCCCTGCTGAATGAAGGGCCTGAGAGCCTGGATCATCTTTCTATCCATCCTTGTGTCCTCAGCACCCACCAGGCCCCAGAAGTGCTCTGTCCCCGTGGGCAGTGAGGGGCCGTTCTGTGCAGCCTGCCTGCCCCCTAGGAAAGGTCTCCGGCTGCCCCCTTGACCCCTGAGAAGAAGGGGTGTGGGGCTCCTACACCCACCGCCACCCCTCCAACCTGCTCGCAGACTAGGGGCAGCACCTCCCTGCCCCCGGAGAGGCATGTATGTACTCCCCGAGGCTTCTCCTGCTGTGACTGTGCCTGTGCACGTGCCCCGGCTCTGCTCTCTGCAGAGATGACAAGCCTAAGAGGCTTAGGCTCCTTTATGCCCTGCGTCCCAAGGAAATCCATTTAGATATTCTGTGTTCCTTGATACACCACATAATAAGATTCCTTTATCTCTCGTTGTCATGGGAAGTATATATTAACTGATTAATATTAATGTGTTGGCCGATTAATATTAATATCCAAACTGATTCATACTTCACAAGTGCCGCAGAGCCCAGACAGCTGTGGGGTTTTGGCGGCTCCCGGGGGAGACAGCATGACTCGATGCTGACCCTCTCCACCGCGCCTCCTGAGGGACACCGTGTTCTCCAGCACGATCTGTCAGAGCTGCCGTGGAAGTGTGTTTGGACTCTGATGGGGGCAATTAAAACCCTTGCCACCTAAGATAGCATATTTTAGCATTTAAACATTTTACATTCTCCTAACATATTTTCCCAGTAATGCTGGGAAATTAGGTGATAAAAGATTACTTCTTGCTTCTGAAGTTGAAACACGTTATCCTTATTCCTTATCTGCCTGGAATTAGAAAGGTTTCAGTATTTTATGTTCTAAAGGTTTCATTATCAAAATTTGCCAGACTTTACAAAACAAACATTTTTCCCCCTTGTTTTAATCAAGGATGGACAGAGCCTTAGTCTTCTGATGCAAAGACTGTGTTCGGCATTGGGTGGAGGGGGAAGTGCCATATTTTGCAGCAGCCAGGATGTACACTCGGGGCTCAAGGGGGTCATTGGGGACTGGGGTTACCTTTGATTTGAAGTTGTCACCTGTGCCACCTCCTGAGTATCAGAGAAGCCAAAGACAGTCAGGGAGGCTCCAGCTTCCTGTCCCTCTTGCCCACAGGGAAGGCGCTACCAGAGGCTGCACTTTGGGCCGGTAGAGCCAGACTGGGGCCATGTAACTTCCCCAGCCCTCTCTCCTCCAGCTACTTGCCAGTCTAGCCCCAGCCATGGCCCGGCCCTCATCTCAAATCCTTTCTTCTCAACCTTGAACCATTCACCCACCACCATTCACTCATCACCCACCATCTACCCACCACCCACCAGCATCCTCCCGACACCCATATCTGACGTGGAAGACACCCCTTATATAACACACGAGCCTCTCCTCACCCTGATTCCCCCACCCGCACCTCCCAGTTAAATGTGCCATGAGCAGGGGCTGGGGCCACTACCTAGTAATGGATCACTTCCCCCAGCACCCAGCATCCCTGAGTCACCCCGGATCATGACCTCTTATGGGCAAACTCTCGGATGTGGCACTGTAGGCCTTGGAGCTCGTCCGTGAACACACCTCTCCATCTCAGGAAGAGAACACGTGGGCCTCAGGAAGACAGCGGCTATGTTCCCCTGGGACTTGACCCCAGTCCCACCTCCTCCATCCCCTGTCCCTCTGTTTGGCTGCCAGGGGCAGGATTAATTTTACCGGCAAGGAGGCTCCTGCTCTCACAGCCTCTGGCCAGCCTGGAGCTTTAGCTGGGCTGATGGAAACAGTCTGAGTTTCTCTGTGGCAGCACTGTGAGTGGTCACCAGCCCTGCGTGCCCTCTCCAGCCTCTGCCCTGTCTCAGGGAGGCAGCCAGTCTCAGGTGTGGGGTGCATGGGTGACAGCATCCCTGACAGAAGACCTCAGCCGAAGATGAGGACGGGAGCTGAGGAAACGGGGCTGTTGGTTTCTTCCCGAGCCCAGGCTAGGTCTTATCTAAATCCGTTGTGGAGGTGAACTTATCGACCTCAGATCCCCTGAGCTCTTCTCTGCAGGGCAAGGTCTTGGTGGAAAAGGATCACGCTCTGTTAGCTGCTGAGTGAGAGATGCCAGCCCAGGGGCACCTGTCTGCAGCCCAGTTGGTCCTAGGGCCATCCTAGCCTGGTTCCCTTCAGCTCTCTCCCCACCCAAGGCAGGGCTGCAGACTGGAAAATGGCCCAGCATGTTCCAGAAGCTGTCCTGAGCACACGGGAGAGGTGTGACCCTCAGGAGGCACGTGTGCATCCCAGGGCCCTGACCTCAGCAGGCTCACGCTCTCAATCAGGGATGCAGCAGGGCAGATAAGAGTCGAAAGCTAGGAATGACATTCTCAGGATGTCCACCTCCAGTGCTCAGGACAGTGCCTTCCTGTGGCTTTTCAGATCTTCTGGAATCTCCGCCATCTCTCCAACCAGAAATTCTCACCAAAGCCTCAGGCACCCAAAGCCTGACATCTCCCGTTCAAGATCCCACCACCTGACAGCACATGTGCCTTGTGTTCCTTCTGCCCGCACGTGTGTTACACGGCAGCCCCTCTTTCTGCCATCACCCGCCCACAAACAGAACATGATAGCCATTGTAAGAATCCCCAGTGTGATTTATCGCCACCATCACAATACTTTGTTTGGAGCTACAAACCTCCAGACATAAATCAAGTCATTAGAAGGAATGACGTTTAATCCTGCAGAAGGTGCCTCGGTGGGCCGAGCAGCTCTCACCCAGCTACTGAACCATTAATTCTGGAGAGGACAGCCCCGCACACCTCCACAGGCAACTCTTCATCTCCACCGCACGCGGGCATGGAAGGCCGAAGGCATCAGCCAGGCTGCTTTGTGTCTTGGAATAGCACATTCATGACTGCAAAGAGGTACCCAAAACACATGCCCAGTAATGAAGAAGGAAGTCTTCATCCCGCAGGAAATGCACGCAGCCGGGAGGGGCCGCCTCTGCCTGAGGTGGCTTCCTCCTGGAGCTGCCGCTGGTTTGACTTCAAAGGCAGCAGGAAAACAGCTCAGAACATCTTCTCTCCTCTCACAGTGACCCCGCCACCCTTCAAGCAGCCATTTCGCAGGGATCATATTCTATTTGCAAAACCACGTGTCTGATTCCCAGGGCTTTGCTGCAGATGTGCGGGCCAAGGCTGAGCCTGGAGGGGAACGGAGGGACCTCAGACAGTGCCTCATGGGAACCCAGCAGCCCCTACCCCACCAGGCAAACACCAACACTGAGTCCCCTGAAAATGTGGTCTCTCATAGTCCAGGAGACCTCCCCAACATGCTGGAGAGAGGAGGGGACCAGTGGTCTCGGCTGAGGGATTGCTTTAAAGTCTTTGGCAAATTCTAAGTCCACATGACAGTTGTGAGATTCTGGATGACATTTCCAGTGTTTAGTTCTGCTTTCTATCCTCAGCTTAAAGCTAACGAGGGTGTTATGCAGTGCTAGGTCGCCTGCGTGTGTCAGCAGTGTTGGAAGTCACAGGCCTGGGTTGCGTGGTTTCTGTCTGAACGATGTCCCCCCCACCACCACTTCACACTGTTTTCCAGCCGAAATCTTCGACCTTCAGGTCTCTGTCTCTGGTTCACTACGGCCAAACCCAGGGGAGGGGCTTCTCCCCCACCAGCTCCTGCCTAGCCCAGACCTCCCTCAAAAAGCCAGCTGCTGGCTGGAGACAGACATTCCCTCACCTTACCCGTTGGACTCCTGACTCCGCAAGCCCTCCAGCCATGCGCTTGGTTGTCCTCCAGAATCTTCCCTCCCTTCTCATCTGCCTGCCCCACCTGAGTCCAGGCCCCACCACTGCTCACCTACCTTA
Source organism: Eidolon dupreanum (assembly GCA_028627145.1). Taxonomy (NCBI): domain Eukaryota; kingdom Metazoa; phylum Chordata; class Mammalia; order Chiroptera; family Pteropodidae; genus Eidolon; species Eidolon dupreanum. The sequence goes on along the minus strand of CM053508.1, from coordinate 101,969,566 downwards.
GGATGTAAGAGCCCTAATCTGCCTTCCCCTCCCTTTAGGCCTACTCTTCTCCAGGCCATTCCCCAGTCACCTCCAGAAAGACCTTCGAATGTGCAGCCTGAAGGCCCCTCCAACCTCCCCCTTATCTCAGCCCTGCAGTCCCTGCTCCAGGATTGGTCACCGTTCATGGGCCTGGGGCTGGGTGCACAGGACTTGTGGGTCGTTGCATGTGTGATGTAGGTGTGGGGCACAGCGCCGGTGCATTGTGATGCGGCCATGGGATGATAGGATGCTTGTGCTCCCCAGGATGGTGTCCATTGCTGGACTGACCCCAGGGTGCTGGGCTGGGTAGAGCCAAGGGCTGGCCAGCTAGAAAGGAGAGGAAGTGATTCTTGGCTAGATATTCAGCCAGCCTCTGCCAAGGCCACGATTAATACCTGTACTCTGGGCCTTTCCCCTCAGAGAAGCCGGCAAATCCTTAGGTTAGAGGCTTCTTGAGCTGCTAGTGGCCTGATTCCCAACTCCAAGTTCAAGGCCCTGCCTTTGGAGCATTTCTTCTCCTCTCAGATGTGCACTGCAGCTACCCAGACCCATGGCAGAGAACGTCTGTACAGACTGCCAGGGCCCCGCTGCTGCTCCAGGCACCTCCAGCCTTCCCCTGTGATCTGTGAGTCGCCAGAGACCCTGTTCTGCGCCGAGGCACACAGGATGACCCCTGCAATGCAGTCGCCCCTCGGTGGCCGCTGTGGTGCTGGGAGAGACACTGGAGATAGGAAGGGCCTGAAGCTGCAGCTGTCCATTCGTGGTGCTTGAGCCAGGAGCAGGAGGGAGGGCCTGCCACTCAGAATTGGGGTGTAATCAGTGGACAGCAGTGACTACCGGTGCACGGCCATTTGGAGCTTTCTTCTAAGGATCAGTGCATCCATCCCTGAGCCCTCGGGCAGCCCTGAGCAGGAAACTGGCTCCCCCTTGGGGGCCTGGAATGCCTCTCTCAGGGCAGAGAGGCCCCTGCAGCAGGTGGCCGGTGAGCGGGGGTGGCGAGCAGTCTGCGTTTCAAGGAAGCACCAGCTAAGATGGATTTGCTTTTGTGGCTCTTCAGGGTATCTCAGGCAACAGCTGTGACTGTTCTGACAGCCACAGGCCAGCTCAGTAATTGACGCCACAGCCGGAACGACACATCCCGAAGGCAGCTTGAGCTGAACTGATCGTTATCCTGTGACCTGGCCAGCACTGTGATGAGGCTGCCCCACGGCAGCCCCCAATGGCCTGACTCTGCTCTGGTGAGGTCGTGCCTGTCTCAGGGTTGGGCCAGTCAGTGTTGCTGTCACTTTTCCTGCAAACAGGCAGCCCCTCGGTGGGCCACTTCTGCCTCAGACTCCAGCATGATTCACTCATTTTTATTTCTTGGTAACCTCTAGTGGGAATTCACCAATGTGTAAGCCAAATTGGATCCCTTCCTGCAGAGCTGGCTGGAGAGCGGTCACTAGGCACTCTGACAGCCAAACAGGAGGAGTCATGATGTCTATCCCATTTGATGGCCACAGCCACTCGGAGCTGGCCCTGGGACTCCCCATGGGCTCTGGACAGAGGCAGGACAGAGGCCAGGCCCGCTGCCTGGGCGTCAGGTTGTCGGCGGCCTCAGTTCTGCATTTTCTCTCGTGAGAGGCACTGGGACCCACTCTCACCCAGCCCTGGAGAGCCACAGGCCCGTGGAACTTGCTCTTATGCACGTATATCTGTCCCCTCCCTCCCCATCCTTCATCTGCCCTCTAGATGTCTACACTTGGGACACTCACAGGCACCTCAGACTCAATGAGAATCTGCCTTGCTTCGCAGGAAATGGCACCCGTGCCCACCCACTACTCAAGTCAGAAAGCAGGATCTGCCTCATTCTGCCCCCAGGCGGCCCCCGGGTCCTGCCGATGCCATGGCGTGCAGGAGCTGGCTTGCTCAGTGCACGAGGGCCCAACTTGTTCCCATGAGCAGCTTGAAATCTACTGTGGTGGGTGTGTGTACACCACTGAAATCAGCAAACGCTACTAATTAGGCTCCTCCCCCACCCCATCCCCATCACCCAGGGAGCCAGTTGTTAAACATTTACCAGCACGCCACTCTGCTGACTATTCCTCCGCCCTAAATATCCTTTATGTCTTCCTCCGCGTTCTGCCATCAGCAGCTGGGGCCAGCCCCGGGACACCCCCTGCCTGGAAAATGGCAACATCTGCTGACCAGCCTGTCTGCTTCTGTCTTCAGCTCTTCATCTCAGAAAGGTCCTTAAATTCAAAATAACCCCCAACTTAAGCCCTTCCTCCCTTGGATCTTAGGAGATAAGATCTAGTTCCTTTGCCAGGATCATGAGGCCCCTTGCGTGCTGGCCTCTGTCAGCCACCGGGGTCGTGCCACCTCCTCACGGCCTTCAGTCTCTACATCCCTTCACTGCAGGAACCCTGCTGCCAGGGTGCAAGGCCATCAAGCTCTGCCAGGAAGGCCATCATCACCCTCAGTGGCCAAGGAATTGTCACCACCTTAGCCCTCACCTGATGTCCAGATTTGCTGACATCCCCTACCACACGCTGCCTGCCATGTTCTATCACACGTGGAATTGCCGTTCAAGGCCTCGCTTCCTTGCTACAACTGTAAACTCCATGAGAGGAGGGACCACAACTATCTCATCCACGACCAAGACACTGTCACCAGTGCCTAAGACACTGCCTGGCACATGCAGGTGCTCGGTCAGTTTGGAGTGAATGGTGTTGGACAGAGTGCTGTCCTGCCACCTGCTGTCCTCACTGCCAACATCCTGCAGGGAGGCAGAGATGTGGAGCCAGCGGGGGCACCGTGGTCTTGCTATTGAGTGAGCCCCTTCTCATCTGTAGCAGCATTCACTAACTCCTACTTATCCTCCCAAGCCTACGGGTGTTGAAAGAATACACAAAAGGAAGAAAAGCATGACCTTCTGTAAGCCACGTGCCATGGACTCTCTGAAACTCTGCACAGACATGAATGCATGCACTCCCCACCCAACACACGGCAGGAAGCATGCACACGTGCGGCACAGAGATGCGGTATGATGCATCCCCTTGGCATGCATGGCAATACGTAGCATAAGACATACCGAGTCCTGTTCCATGCAACATGCACATGTGGGGGTGCAGTGCGGTGCATGGCACATGTGTGCTGGGGCCACACACACACCCCGAATATGGTGAGTATCACTCCCTGGCTCTGACAGAGGAGAAATTTGAAGCAGGAGCTGAGGACCCCTCCCTTGTGGACAGGCAGGCACACGAGGGGTGCTCAGGGACACCTCTTGTACCCCCCAAATGATAGGCAGATGAGTGGGTGGGGAGTGGCAGGACAGCTGTTGGGTTTGAAGACCGACTAACTGGCTGGCTGGTTGACTGACAGGCAGCTCCGATGGATGCTCCAGTCTGACAGCTCCAAGGGAATTCACAGCCCAGGCCGAGCTGACAGGGAACTACCCAGCTGAATCGTGGATCCTAATCACGGCAGTGAGGGAATGGAATCGCTAAACAAAACAAGCAGTGGTCAGAGCTGTCAGGTGCCCGTCAGACCGAGACAGGAAGATTCCCGCTTCACTCCCCTTCAGACAGGTCCCAGAACCCCTGCGCTGGTGCAGGAGCCGGGCTCAGGGGAACTCAGTCGCTACGAAGGTGGCCAGGTGTTAGGGACACCAGGAACTGGTAGCTTGAGTTCCATGGGCTCTCTCTGTGCCCAACACTGCGCGTTGTTTCATTTGCATATTTGCAGACCTGCAAGGTGGGTATTTTTATCCTGTTTTATGAGGAAACTAAGGTTCAATGAGGTCAAGGGATTTGTTCAAGGTCACTCTCATTTTTCTTTTCTTTAAAAATATGCCGACCCCTTCTTAAAATCTATGACTCAGAGTGGAGCCTCCAGGCAAAGGGAGAGCAAAGGGAGAGACTGAGTTGTGTGGTCTCAGAGCCCACTCACAGAGGCTGAGGCAAGAGGAGAGGGCCCCACAGGGCCTCCCACTGCCCTTGCCAGGAGCAGGTCTGGCCCGCCTCCTGCCTTCCCTTGAGGTCCACGCTCTGGCCACAGAGCCACCTTTGGGTTCCAGGAGCAGCAGGCACCTCTGTCCAGGGCAGCCCCACTGCCTGGAACCCCATTTCCCTGCCCTGGGCCCTGGGGCAGCAGAATTGGGCATGGCTGTGACTAAGGCTACTCTCCAGGGTGTGACTGAGGCCCTAGCAAAGAATTTAATGAGTTGGATTTTTCCTGTGAACACAGTAAGAATTTAAGGCCCTTTGGAGAGGCTTTTTCCATTTGAATTCTGTGCCTTAAGTCCAAACTGCCCTCTAATTGCTGAGTGTGTTTAAACTTCAGTTTCGTATCTAATCTACATAAATTAACAATCTGCCCAAATGAAGGGAGCAGCTCACAATGAGGCAGTCAGAGGCCGATGTTAGGGGGTGGGGGTTACCCCTCAAAAGGACAGAGCCTGAGCTGGTGGGAAAAGAGCCAGACGAGGTGCGGCCACCACGAAGCCCCAGGCCCCGGCCTGGTCTCCCACACATGGCAGTGGGAGGCAGCCGGCTGGGTGTGTTCTAGTGCCAGCTACACAGAATGCACACAGCTTGGGTCAGGGGACAGATCCTCAACTGGGGCAGCTCTTGTCTACATCCAGCCACTTGGCTGACAGCTGCCACCCAGACACGCAGACCCTTCCCAGGCTGCCAGGCCAAGCTGGAGAAGTCACTGCCCGGGCTTGGTGGACCCCAGCCAGAATCTTGGGCCTGACTTCTGCGGGGAGAAGCCCAATGCCCATCCTCACCTCCAGGGCCGGCTCTCAGTCCGGGTGGCATGTTTTCCCACAAGCATTTGTTGAGCTCCTGTTGTATGCCACGCATTGCACTAGACTGTCCGACACAGATGGGCCAGACGTGGACCCTGCCCCAGGAATGTGGAGAACTAACACAATCTTTCAGTACTGATCAGACGACCCAACCCAGCAGGGGAAACGGTTTCTCACCTCCTCCCAGCTGCTGCTGCCCTGCCTCCAGAGTGTTCTTGAAGCCCCCTGAAGTCACAACACCCCCTGCTATGAGTTGAATTGTGTCCCCCCCAAAAAAATACGTTGAAGTCCTAACCTCTGGTACTTGTGAATATGACCTTATAAGGTCTTTGCAGACGTAATCAAGCTAAGATGAGGTCATCAGGGCAGCCCCTAATTCAAAACGACCAGTGTCCTTTTAAGAAAAGGAGAAGAGACAGACAGACGCACAGGGAAGAGAGCCATGTGAAGACAGAGGCAGAAATTGAATTTAAAAAGTCTACGACCATACCACCCTGAATGCACCTGATCTCATCTGATCTCGGAAGCTAAGCAGGGTTGGGCCTGGTTAGTACTTGGGTGGGAAATTGGACTTAAATGGCCACAAACGAAGGAACGTCTGGGGCTACCAAAAGCTAGAAGACGCTTTGGAGGGAGATGACCCTGTGGACACCTTGACTTCGGACATTTAGCTTCCAGAACTATGAGAGAATAAATTTTTGTTAATTTGAGCTACCCAGTTTTGTGGTAGTTTGTCACAGCAGTCCTAGGAAACTAACATACCCTTGCGATAGTGAATTTTATGTGTTAACTTGACTAGGCCATGGTGCCCAGATGTTGATCAATCTCCAGTTGAGGTGTTATTGTTAAGGTATTTTTTTAGGTGTGATCAGCATTTAAATCTATAGACTTTGAGTAAAGCAGATTATGCTCCATAATGTGGGTGAGCCTCATCCTATCAGTTGAAGGCCTTTGGCGAAAAGACCAAGGTTACCCAAGGAAGAAGGCATTCTGCCTCCAGACTGCCCCTAGACTTGAGCTGTAGCATCGGTTCTTCCCTGGGTCTCCAGCCTGCCCTGGAGATTTGGGACAACTGCATGAGTCAGTTCCTTAAAATAAATCGCTCCCCTATCCCTCCATATCCACTGGTTGTTTCTCTGGAGAACCCTGACCAATAGTCCGTCATTCAGAAACCACCACCTCCATACTTACCATGGAGTGGGCCCTAAAACCTCAGGAAGTCTCCCACCCTGATGGGCAACCTGAGTGGACCTGTGAGTGGATGGCACAGGTGGATGTGGACACATAGGCTCAGGCACCAGAAGAATAGGACATGGAAAAGGAGCCAAGGAGATGCAACTTGGTGCAGGAGACTCCAGGGTTCTAAGGACCACAAGTTTCAAACCCAGCATAGGGCAAGGACTTGGACTTACAGCCATGACACTGGCTTCTTCCGGCCCCTTCGGTTCTCTCCCATCTCTGTCCCTCTTTGTGGGTCTCGCTTCTTCAGGATGACCCTGCCTTCCCCTGGGCTGCAGTATTCAGAGTGTCAGGATTTTCTCCCCACTGCCTACTGGGGCCTGGAGCTGGGGTTTGAGCAGCCAGAATAGCAGTCATTTGCCTTAAACATGTTCGGCCAAAGGCTCAGGAGGCACTTCCAGCCCTTTCTAGGTACGTGGGTCCTGTTTTGACCCATGTTAGTGTCACCTGTCTACACAGACTGACTAAAAGGCTGATCCTCAGCCCCATCCCCAGTGGATCCTGGGATTGAGCTTTTGAGCAAAACCCAGCAGGCCTCCCTCCAGTGACTCAGAGAGGAGTGGGAGAGACGTTGCTCCCCCACAGCTCACTGCCAGTGAAGCCTCCTCCCCAGCTATGTCCAGAGCCAAGCTGTGCAGCCTCATTCTGAGAAGTGGCCTCACACGCCCGTCAGCCTTTGCCTCCCCTTGACTGGAAGCCAGGAAGCTTTTCAACCAAACACTTCGGCCCACGAAGAGCTCACGCTGTGGCGCACGCTTGGCAGTTTGATAACTCAGACCTTGTTTATTCTCACCGGTGCTCACTCTTATCATGTTGCGTGTGTTCCAACTGCTCTACAAATGTCATCTGTCCAGACAGAGGAGTGGTTATTTTGTACCCTGCAGGGATGGACTCCCTTACAGATTGGTGACGTTATGTTGAAAGGGGGACAGGTAACTCGGACACTGGAAGTGGCATGGACATGGCTGGCCTTGGGATCCTCCTGTTCCAGGGTAGTGGAGACGGGGTGTGCATGGCAGCTTTGGTGGCACTGGATGGAATAGGAGGCTGAGGGTCGTGGTTTACGTTGCCCAGCGAGCCCACTACTTTTATCTAGATGATATGTTTATCTGGCTGCTTGGAAGGGGCTGGTAGTGGCTATATTGAGGCCAAGCCACCTCCTCCCCATATGTCCCCCATGGCATTGATTCTGATGACTCCAGGTGACAATACCATCTTTGTGAGTGCAATGGAGGCAGGGCCCCTAGTTGCCTTCCCTGGGCTCTCTACGGAGCTGTCCAGGGTCCTGACATGGCAGCCCACTGTGGGTGCACAGACCCCAGCCTCCAAACGCCCAAGGCTCCTGGCCTTCACTTATTCTTCAGAGGTGGAGTGGTCTCCACTTCAACCTTTATCCGAGCAGTGCGTGGAAGAGCAGCTTCCTCCGTGGAAAAAGTAGGGACGCTGGGCCTCCGGCCAAGCCATCACATTTCCTTTACGTTTTTGCCTTTATTCCAAAGTGGCCGTGTGGAAGGGGGCAGTCTTTGCCCAATGAGCTGCCATAAGTTTAAGGATTGGGGGCAGGCAGCTTTTGGCAGAGTTAAGTCCCCATGAGACCTGTCGTTGGGTGTTCCACGAGACAATGTTTCTTTTCAAACGGGGCAATTGCAGCCTGGTTATCTTTGTTGGGCAAAAGCAGCCAAGAGGTCAGGAGACTCACCCAGCACCAGGCTCTGTCCAGAGAGACATTTTCTCCAGCCTGTGCCCAGGACTCTGGCCCCAACAGCCTTCAAGTGAGTGAAACTTGAAAACGCCTTCTGTCCAATCTGCAGATAAAATAGGACAGGCCCCAGAGCCCACCACCCACCAGGCTGTGGGGACAGCGCCAGCGGGAGGTCACAGCCACAGGGGCCTCGGCCTCCATAAGCACAGCCTCATCTGATCACACCAGCTGTGGGACGCTTTTTTGTAAGTGGCTCCTCAGCCCCACTTATGGCCAAATCTAGCATGATTCATTTGCTCCAGAAAAGGAATCTAACTAAGCGCCATTGCACCTTGACAAGTTGACAGGATTGACGAGTGGAGTTAATTCCTGTGTCTGAAACTCGGAGGAGGAGAGGTGATTTAGCAGAGCCAGCTGCCGTCGCCAGAAGAAAATAATTAAGGAAATCCGGCAGTGTGGAGGAAAAACAGAGTGTGCGGTGGGTCCCTTCTGGAGAAGGGATCTGTGATCATTGGCTGCGGGAGGAAACTGCACGTGCCAGAAAGAAATGAGCTCAGGAAGCCCATGCTGGGGATGGCTGCTGGAAGAGGATGAAGACGAGCAGGGGAGGGGGCTGACCAGCAGGAGGGAAGCAGGCTCTGGGCAGAGAAGGGCACCCTGGCGAAAGGCTGGTTCTGATTTCTAAAAGGCTCCTGCCTCATGGTCAGGCACCCACTGCTCATATCCTATACCCTTAGGGGTGCAGCCAGTTCTACATGGAGCTTCTCGGTCTCCATGGAAGAGTCTGGAAGGCCTGTTTCAGAGCTCCCCACAGGCACACACATATGCGCATAGCCATGGGAATGATCAGGAAATTGTGGACACTCTGCCCTTTGCCCAGGGGAGGGCACTCCCCCCCTCCCCCCGTTCCCAGCTCAAAGGGATCAAAGGATAATACTGCAGCAAAAGAAAGACACACCAAGCCCAAGTTCCACCTTTATTTCCACCTCTCTTGAGACTCAAAAAAGATCCCAGCAGGCCCAGGAAATTTCAGCTTTTCAGTCCAGGGTGACTTTGCCTCCCCCAATTGCTGATGCATGAAGGAAGTGTGGGAATAGCCTCAGACTGACCAGTATGAGGTAAGGGTCAAAGGTGTGGCTGAACCTGTAAAACTGGACCTCATAGAGAGGTAGGTAGAGGTCCTGGGTCAGGGACAGGAAACCTGAACATCCCCTTGCCAGCTGTGCTCCGGCCACTGGACCTCTGCCAAGTACACAAAAACAGCAGAGGAAGTGCTGGGCCCCCAGAACACCCTGCCCGAGGCAGCCACCAGAACTCGGTCAGGTGGGGTCCACCTGGGCCGCATCATGCCAGCTGGAAGTTCTAGCTTGTTTAAGGAATGGCTGGTTCTGATTGTGACTGTGGCTTTGACAAAGCCCCAGAGTAGAGACATCCAGGAAGAGCCCTTGACACCTCAATGGCCAGGAAGGAGATGGGGGAAGGAGATCTAGATTCCTGAATAGGTTTACCCCCAAAGGAACCCTTTTGTCTTTCCAGGACCTTCCCTCAAACAGACCAAACCGGGTATGAAGCAGAATAGTCCCCTCTGGCCAAAGGTTTTCCTCCCTGGTGCTTGTTATCCTGGGTGAGCCCAGCCCCAGCCCAGGTGGGCAGAGGGGACATTCTGGAGTGTGGCCCGTGATGTGCTGATCTCTCTCCATCTTTCCCCAGTCACGCTGAGAGCTTGCTGGCCACTCTGTGCCTGAGCTCTGCTCAGCCCTTTGGAGGAGAGCAGGATGTGGTCAGCTCACCCCCAGAGCCCCAAGGCCAATGGAGAGGCCCAAATCACAAAGTGGATGGCTAAGTTAGGGAACTTCTCAAAGCAAGTGGGAAGGCCTCTGTCTGAGGGGAAGGAGTGTGTTCCAATCCCACGCCTGGTATGTGCAAACGTGTGGGTACAAAGTGTGTCGTATTCCAAGCACAGAAAGTTCACATCAGCTAGAGCCAGGGCAGGGCCGACAGGGCATAAAGAGAGGGTGGACACAACTTTCTGAACAGTCCTTTCCCCTGTGATTTAATGACAGCGCGAGGTGGGTAGTGGCTCCCGGCTGCTCCGCTGGGCAGGTGTGGGGGCACACTTGGGCAGGGCGCCTTTCCACGCCTTCCAGGTCACATCGAGAAATGAGACACAAAGAAGCGAGTGTCAGCTGGAACCCAGGGGGACCGAGTCTTTGCAACATCCGCATTTTTCACGGGGATAGGGGAGGGGCACTCACACTGAGCTGTGCCTCTGCTCCTGCCCCCCTGAATTGCCTTTTCACAGAGCCTACCCTAAGAGCCTTCCCTGCAGGGCACCCACAGTCGAGAGCCCATATGCAGATTCCTGAGAACCACGTGGTACTTCCGCTGCTAACACCGACTCCTCTCTTTGCTTTTCAGGAGTAAAGTTCAACATCAGGCTACAGCGGTCCCACAATGTGAGTTCTGAGAGAGAAATCTCTGCATGAGCAGCCTGGGGAAAGTTGGAGAGGGCAGGGAAAAAAATTTGGAGTTCACAGCAAACCCAGCCTTGGAAAGAAAAATGTGTCTGGTCTTTCTCAGGAGCCTTAGGAACGAAGCCAAGCGCTTTGGACCCATGAATTTCCCTTTCGCGTTAGATTGCGTCCATGGAGCGCGCTAATTGCCTCAGTCAATCTGAGCCAGTCTCCTTCAGGCCCCCAGATATCACCCCTCCCGCCACCCGCCGCCAGGCCGAGGTTCCTGGGAGGCTTGCGCCATCTTGTGGCCAAAACAACACTTGCGCCTCAGACCATGGTCAGCGGAGAGGAAGGGGACTGGAGGGGCTGGGCCGGGGCTCAGATCAGAGGGGATCACCTCTTACAGTCAGCTTGCCTCTCTCTCTCTCACTTGGAAAAAACTCGGGTTACAGAGGGGGCTGAGACCCCTGACCTGTGTGACATTCAGTGCCTAGCCGTCCTGTCCATCCTGGTAACCATTTCTCTTCTTGCCCCAGGACTTCCCACCAGGCAGTTCTCAGGATGGTGATTTTAAGCCACCCACAGAGAGGGACACCCGAGACTTGTCCAGCCGGGCACCCAGAGGCCTCCACCTGCTGGTGCCTGACCGAGCTCAAGCCCACCTAAACAGGGGGGCTCGTCTGCGCCCCCGGCAGCGCCGCCGACGGCTGCTTATCAAGAAAATGCCAGCAGCCGCGGCCATCCCGGCCAACAGCTCGGCCGGTACCTTTGCCCGGCCAGCATCCCGGGCCCTGGACAGCCGTTGGGTCAGCCTGCACCAGAGGCAGCAGGAGCGCAAGCGGGTGATGCGGGAGGCGTGTGCCAAGTACCGGTCGAGCAGCAGCCGCAAGGCCATCACGCCGCGTCATGTGTCGCGCATCTTCGTGGAGGACCGCCACCGCGTGCTGTATTGCGAGGTGCCCAAGGCAGGCTGCTCCAACTGGAAGCGGGTGCTCATGGTGTTGGCGGGGCTGGCCTCGTCCACGGCCGACATCCATCACAACACCGTCCACTACGGCAGCGCCCTGAAGCGGCTGGACACCTTCGACCGCCAGGGCATTCTGCATCGCCTCGGCACCTACACCAAGATGCTCTTCGTCCGCGAACCCTTCGAGAGGCTGGTCTCCGCCTTCCGCGACAAGTTCGAGCACCCCAATAGCTACTACCACCCCGTCTTCGGCAAGGCCATCCTGGCCCGGTACCGGGCCAACGCCTCTCGGGAGGCCCTGCGGACGGGCTCTGGGGTGCGCTTCTCTGAGTTCGTCCAGTACCTGCTGGACGTGCACCGGCCGGTGGGCATGGACATCCACTGGGACCACGTCAGCCGGCTCTGCAGCCCCTGCCTCATTGACTATGACTTTGTGGGCAAGTTCGAGAGCATGGAGGACGATGCCAACTTCTTCCTGAGCCTCATCCACGCGCCGCGGAACCTGACCTTCCCGCGGTTCAAGGACCGGCACTCGCAGGAGGCGCGGACCACCGCGCGGATCACGCACCAGTACTTCGCCCAGCTGTCGGGCCCGCAGCGGCAGCGCGCCTACGACTTCTACTACATGGACTACCTGATGTTCAACTACTCCAAGCCCTTCGCCGACCTGTACTGAGGGGCGGGGCCGGCCGGCGGTGTGCGCCCTGCCCACCTGCTCACCTGTGCGCGGGGCGTACCGCTCTCCACAGTTGCTCAGCCAGGAGTCAAGATGTTCCCAGAGCAACGGGCACCCTGGGGACGCGAGATGCCGTGGCTGCTGCAGGCCCTCAGGCCTTGGCTGGGTCCCCTCATCGCATAACCGCTTCCTCACTCCTGGGCTGAGGAAGGTGCCGGGAGGTGAGCTGGACACCCCAGGAGTCTCAGCCGCCCACACCCAGCTCAGCCAGGAGTCAGGCTGACCCGGGGCTGCGGCCCAGAGGTCGAGGGCTCAGCGGTAAGGGATTTATCGCAGTCCCTTAGCCATTGCCTTGTACCAAACCACACGGTTTGCAGCTTTTCTACGATCCCGGGGGAGGTTCCCTTGGAACGAGGTTCCAAATAAAGCACATGATTTCCAGAGCAGCAGTGTCTACACTCTGTGTTGGTGTGGGAGCACGCGGACCCTTACCGGTTCCGTCCAGGGCTCTGTCACCCACCCCAGGACAGCCTGAGCCAGTCGACCACAGGCCCAGCTGCATGAAAGTCCATGGCCGGAGCAACCTGTGTGGAGCAGGGCGCCCGGCAGCTACCATTCAGAACCACAGCCGCACCTCGCACTCAGGCCTCTGAGGCCAGGACTCAGTCACCTGGGTCCTCCTGTCTTGGTGCCGACACAGTCATCCTGAAAGGGGGAAATAGACCTATCCCCATGGAGGCCCACTGGGGTCCCTTCTTGTCAGTGTCCTTGGTGAGGGGGGGTGGCTTCTGAGGACTGCCAGAGCAGTGACAAGCTCTGGCAAGCTGCCATTTGGGGCTGCTATGGGGTCGAGGGGGCACTGCACAGGGGTTTCGGTGGGTGTGGCTTTTCCCGGCAGGGAGTGATGCCATCCCTGGCTTTCTGAACCTCTGGGCTAAGCAGGGCTTTGGCCCAAAGCTGACATCTGCAGAAACCCTGACCCTGGCCTGGATCCCTGTTTCCATTCACCTGACATAACCACCTCAAAGCTGTCAGGACTGCCTACCTCTAGGTGAACCAGCTCTGGGGGAGGGGAGGAGAAGCTGTAGAGAAAACTTCTCCAAAAGCACACATTTTCACGCGGAGAAACAGCCAGGGTGATTCCTGAAAGTTTTCAGAGAAAGTGTTTGTTGGAGCTTCAAGTGTGTGTGTGACTGGCTGTTTGGGTCTTTTTTGTAATGGGAAGTTCTGCCCATTTCTAGGGCGTCTGTCTCTGTCTGCCTACTTTCGGGTCTCATTTCTGTTGACCTGTGAGTCTGCTGAGTCTGCCGCAGGCCCTTAAGGATTTTTCTGTGAATCTCTCCCAGGAAATTGTTCTCAATCTGTCCCCACTTGCCAGGGGAGATGCCGCTGGGCCCTGAGAAGAAGATGCTGTGGTCCCTTAGGTGGGCCATGCTGCTGGGTCCCACCCTGGGTCTCTCCTTCTGCCTCCACCATGGGCTCTGGACACTTATAAATGCAAGATGAGGAGTTGAGGCTGCCACCTGCCCGCTTGGGCCACACGCATCCAAGAACCTTGAGCAGGGCGAGGCTTCTGCTCAGGTTCCAGCTGGAGTGGCCTGGACCATCTGACAGAAGGAACCAGATAGGCAGGGAGCAGGCTGTGGTTAGGCCCCAAGGGACGCTCAAGCATGGAAGGCAGAAAAACAGATGCTGAGAGGCTGAGAGCCAGAGAGCCCACCCACCCACACCCTGGCCAGAGCCAGGTCAGTGCGAGAGGAGAAGGGGATGGCCAGCGATGACCCAGGAACAGCCGCCCCATGCTGTGATGCCCATGAAGTAAGAATTCACAGTGCAGAAGCTGTGGCTCTGGTCATGGATGCATTTGGATAAGGCTGAGGCAGTGTCACGGGTCATCTGCTCAGCAAAGGGGATACCTGGACGCCTGGTTAGGGTTGTCTGCAGCTGCAGCTTGGAGACAATTCGGACCACTCTGGGACCATCCTCCCACAGTGTGAGTGAGTGTGTGTGTGTGTGTGTGTGTGTATTTTAGGAGGTAGAGAAACACAACTTTACTTGCGTCATCTCTCAGACCTGAGTCGGGTAGACACACACAAGCAATATACCCATCTGAGGGGCTTTCCTTCTGGGCGGTGATGGCAGGTAGCAGAGCCCAGGCAATGACCATGATCACCACTTGATGGCCCCCAGCATGACTTCCACAGGTCCAGTCCTGAGCCTCACCCTGAATCCAATGAGGTGGTTCCGAACCCAGCTCCAGGCCCCAACCCCAGCCTCAAGCCTGTATAGCCCTAGGGCTTGAGGATGGTGGACCTAACTGCCAGCACCGGACCATGTGTGGGTGAGGGGGCTGGGAGGAGTGAACATGTGAGTCCGTATCTGCCTGTGTGTCTGTGTCTGTGTGTGTGTCTGGGTATGTCTGCGTGTGTTAGTGTGTGTGTGTCTGTGTCCGTGTGGGTGTGTGTAAGTCATGTGGTAGGTATCTGTCTCACAGGTATCTCTGGTGGGGTGAGGGGATGTGTACATGTGTGTGAGCCTGTAAACATGTCACGGTTGGGTGCGACAGCTCCCTTCCCCTCTGGGACCATCTTCCCAGAGAGAAGGGGGACCATGAAGCTCGCCCCTGCCCAATCCCGCACCATTTCACTTGCCCCGCCCTTTGTGGGTACAGTCTGGAGGGAGGGTGTGTCTGGATTAGGGACCCAAGAAAGGGCCACAGGCCCCTCCCCAGGGTCGAGCAGGCCCATCAAGTTGGGGAAACAACCACCAACTCCTCAGTGCCCTTCCCTGGCTTGGTCCTCCAGATGGGGGCGTCTCTTGGGCAGCCGCAGGCCTTTGTCCTCAGAGCCGCTGAGACCACCCAGACCTGAGCCCTGCTCTTTGAGTGGTGAAGATAATAGATGTACCCAAAAACCTAGAGTTCCCCCTGAGGCCTGTGAGCCCCAGAAGCCCTGGAGCCCCCTGAGGATGAGATGTAAAGTCCAGCCAGGAGGTCAGGTGTGAGATTCAGGCACGTCTGGCCTCTAGGACACAGCCAAATCCTCCTCCTCCCTCTGCCTCCCATACTGGCCCAGAACAGAGATGGACAGGCAGTAGATGGGGGACTGTCCTCCAGCACCCCCTGTGCTCCCCAGCAGGACCCATTTACCAATATGCTCCCTCAGTAGGGTGCAGCATCCGAGCCTCAGGAGAACCCAAAGGCCGTCAGGTGGTCTCCCCTCCCCTCCCCCATCTCCTCTTAGCTCTTCATCCCTGGGGAGCACTCATCAAGGAGATTTCTTCCTGGCATCTCTTCCCCATCCCACCCAAGTGCAGCAGGACCCAGAGCTGGGCACAGGGGGCCTAGTGCTGATCCATGGGCCCAGGAACGGACCAGGTTGGTCTCAAGGAGCTGGGGGTGGGCAGTCTGGGGCTGAGCAGGGCTGAAATAATGCAATCCTCATCTCTGGGGCCCCCATGCTGATGGGTGCCATGACCTGGATAAAGAATAAACCTGCGTCCTTGGAGAGCAGGTGGTGCTGCCCCTGGTGTGGGGAGAGGATGGGGTCCGTTGGCGGTGGCTGCCTTCGCGGAGGGAGTGAGCTCCATGGTCCAATGGCCCAGCATGGGGAAGAGGGCGTGCGAGAGCCTGGTGCTCTGGTCCCTCAGGGTGGCCTGGCCTGGTGTTGAGGGCTGTGCTGGCCCTTTGCTGTGAGATGGAAGCAGAGGGTGGCTAGGGGTCTGGAGGAGCTGGCGTCACGTGCGAAGAAATGCTCCTGCCCCCTCCCCCACCTCTGGACTTCCAGAAGGGAGAACAGGCTAGAGGGCTGCTTCCAAGAAAACTTAAAGCCTAGGTCAAAGGTCAGAGGTAAGCGGTCAGAAGTGACTCATTTCAAACCTAGAGGTTTCGGGTGTACTAGCCTGAATCAAGCGCTTAGAACTGCTCGTGCTGTGTTGGCCTCTCCATGCCCTGCCCTGCGTGATAAACCTCTCCCAGCAGCCCTGACCATGCCCACCTCGCCCAACGTTGTAAGTGAGGAGGCTGAGGCACAGAGGCTTGCCTAGAGCTGCACAGGACAGGACTTGGAGCTAGGATCCACCTATATGTCGGGCTGGGACCCCTCTCTCTTGTGCCCTCCCAACACCCTGCCACATCTGTGCTGTCCTTGGGAGGTGGCGGCGGGGGGGGGGGGGGAGGAGGCGGGGGCGGTGTGGGCCTCTACTAGCAAAGACAGCGCTCGGCCACCAGGGGGAGCTAAGTCCTCGCTCCTGAGCAGCGGCCTGGATATCCCCGGCCAGCCCACGAGGTGGCAGCAACAGGCCGACTATGTGCAGCTCCACGCAGGGCAGAGCATCCCCTAGACCCACAGGAGAAGGCGTCCCCAGCCTTCCACCCTAGTTGGCGGTCTTCTGCCCTCTCTCCCTCACAGCCATGGGGTCACTGGAGTCCTGCCTCTACATCTGTCTCTGGACAAACCCTGGAGGTCATTCTGGAATCCACCAGCTCCAGAGGACCCACATAAGACCAAGCTCCCAAGTGTTACCAGCACCCTCACCTTTCACCTGGGCCCAGTGGAGTGGAATGTCCCCGGAATTCCTTGCAAGCATGGACTGGTGAGCAGGGGGGATACAGTACCTCAAAGAGCCATGTGTCACCAAGGGCGGCTTTACTCCCTTATTTGGGAAACTTAGACTAGGGGTGCATTCTGCTCTGCCTTACAACTTGTGCACTACTCCTTCTGTCTCACTCCCCTGGCAAACCTCAACCTGACCAACCCCCTCCAGTGTGCCCCCCAGTGCTGCAAGAAGTAAGGGCTCAGTGTGTTTTACTTACATTCATGATCACAAACCTCACAGGGCCGACGTTTGTCCTCCTCTCTCCATAAGGGTGACGTCAGGCCTTCTGTGACCACAACACACACACACTCAACACATATGACATGCTCACACACACAAAGACACGGGTAGACGCGCACATACCCATCCTCACAAATACACATCCAGACCCAGAGACACATCCATGGACACACAGACACAAGCATACATGCAGACACATGCACACACTTGTAACACAGACACACATGTACAGAGCCCTAGGTGCACATGGGTGCAGAGGGACACACATTCACACACTTATGCAGACGTGATCAGCACACCTACACAGACATTCACAGAAAGATGCACGGCTTATCGTGTATCTCTTCCTGCAGTGAAATAAAAGAGAATGAGCAGAAAGCTTCTAACGGCAAAATTATGCTGCTTCTGCACTGACCCCTGCTCTCCATCTCCCCTTCCTGCCCTTTCATGGGTCACCCCTCCACTCCCTCTTGCATCCCCAGCCCTTTGCCTCCTCCTCAAGGACATTGCTCATGCACTCACCTCTCTCTCTGCTGGGTCATCAGCCTTTACAGTCAGGAAAAAGAAAAGGCCTTAGCTCCACGTCCCCTCCAGCTCTGGCTCCATTTCTGTCCCCTCCCTCCCAGCAGAACTTGTCCTGCTGCCCTGAGCCTCTGCCAGCCTTTCACTCTTGAACCCACCGTGGTCCGCCACCGCAGAGATGGGGCACTTCTGCGTCTTCAACTACCTCACGTTCTAAATTGGACAGATACTCCTGTCTACACACTTCCTGGGCAAGCTCAGCCAGTTTCACACTGATATGCGGCTGACTTCCGAATTTGCACCTCTGGCTCTGACTAGCTGCCCAGCTCACACCTCCGCTGGCACATCTAAGGGCACCTCCACTTCCCACGTCACACCTGATTCTCGCGTTTCTCTCACCCCAAGCTTTTCCTCCACGAAGATTCTATCCCAGCCCTCGATCCTGAATCAGCCCTGGGTTCCTCCCCTTCACACTGTTGTGCTCTCTGCCACCTGAGTGAATCCTTTTCTACCTCGCTACTGCCTTCCTTCATCTGAACTCAAGCCACCGGTGTCTCTCGCCTGTGTTCCCAAAGCAATAACGAGAATTATCGTATTTACTGGTTTACCAGGGACTGCTCCAAGCATTTTGTATGTATTAGCTTATTTAATCCTCATCACAACTCTACAAAATAGATATGATCATTATCCTCCCTACTTTGTATAGATGAGGAAACTAAGACACAGAGAGGTTAGTGATTTGCCCAAACTCACACAGCTATTAAGAGGATGTTTCAGGATTCAAACCCTAGCAGTTTGGCCCTGGTGTCCACCAACGTGCTGTCCTGCTTCTCATGCAGCACGGAGAAGGTCAGAGCTGGGTTTCTCCTAAGCTTGTGTGGTAGAAAGAGGGAGGAGACAGAGAAACGGTGGTCCCTGGGGTCTATCAGATGTAAAGAGGAGAAGGGCTGATGGGCAGAAGGAAGTTTGGAGTTGGAAATCCATGACCTTGGACATGGTATGGTTTTCTATGGCGACAAGGGCGGACTGTGATGGAGGTGGGGAGGGGAGAGCCAGGATGGGCAGAGGGAAAGGTCACTGGACAGAGATGACCCCATTTCCAGACCTTATAGACAGGTCAATTCTTATACACACATACAGCCCCTCTTGAATGTGAAGACACCATCATCCTACACCTGTGTCTGCGCCCAACCCCATCAGATCACATCTGTCACCTGCACACTAACCTGCCTGTCACCTGGGACAGCCTGACTGTGCTCTATGACTGTCCTTATCTGCCTGTGTCTAGGTCAGCGTATCAGCCTGGGTAAGTGGTTGTCGCCAGGGCTACAAGCCAGGCCTCTCCTTGGGGTGTAGAGGCTGGAGCAGGAGGGTGGGAGTGGAGCCCAGGGCTGCTGACACCTGGAACCTGCTCCTGGGGACAACTGGGTGCGTGAAGGGCAATTCTCACGGACCCAAGGGAGAGCAGCCAGCTGAGCAGGATGGGGCAGGGCGGGCAAATGCAGACCAGGAGGGGAAGCTACAGTCTTATTCTCCAAGCCGATGTGCTGAATTTTACTTTTCCTTTTATTTATTTCTTCTTCTTAAATCCTGTTTCTCTCCCTGAGGCATCTAATCTATTATTTAACATTGGATTGTGCGATTGAAACTCCCAGGCAAATTGAAAATCATTTGTGTTTGAGGTTTCAGGCATGAGGCCGAGGCAGCCATTTCTGGGAGATCCTGGGAACCTGGATGAAGGGGCAGAACCCAAACCCCCATTCCTCGAAGGGGCTGGGGGGGCATGACCGGGCCAGCCAGGCCCAGCTTCCCCCAGGCCTTGCCCACCCAGAGCCCCCAGCTCAGGGCTCATTAATCTCCATGCGGCCACTCGCTTGGGGAACGCGGTCAACACCTCCCACTGGCCAAAGGCCTCGCAGGCGGAGCAGGTGCAATCAGTCACCCTAGCCCTATGCCCACCCTAGAGGAAAGGCCTCAGTCACAGGAGAATTAATGACATGGGGACAAGTGCTCGCCATCATTTTTCAGGGGTCGGGCTGTCTGTGGAATTGCAGTCAGGGTTGCTGCCTGCTGTAGTTCTGACCAACGGTAACCGGGGCTCAGGACAGAGTGGAGGGCCCTGGCCTGGGACCACAGACGCCAGCTGGGTACCCAAGGGCTGAGAGGGTGTGTCACCTTGTAGGGCTGGCTCCAAGGACATGACTCAGGACCACCCTGGAGGCGAGTGGCTGGAGCCTAGGGCAGTGGGCACAGACGTGGTGTGGATGCCTGCAGCACATAGGTGCAGGGTGCAGGAGCAACAGAGGCCAGGTCAAGGAGGACTTTATAGGCCACATAAGGAAACTGGATTTGGTGCCGAAGACAATGGGAGCTACCGAAAGAAGGGCTTTGCAAAGGGCAGTAATGTGATCACGTTTCCATGTCAAAAAAGGTAAGTAATGAGGCAAGGAGGCCGTCAGCTTGCAACCATTCCACATTTTCTGAGTGGTCATATGTGTCCGGCACTGCGCTGGGCACTGAGGACACATGGCCACGGCACACGCGTGCTCCCGGCCTGGAACCAGGGCTCAGCATTCGGGAGGACAGTGACGCCGAGGGATTACCCCACATGGCCTCGGCCACTCAGGCAGGTCGCTAGAGCTTCTGCTGGCCCTGGAGGAACCCTAGGAGGGGCAGGGCTCGAAAAAGACTCTCCTACACCCGCCTGCTGCCAGCCGGCCGCAAACCCCAGAGGCTGCCGAGGCTCCGGTACTGCTCCCCCTCAGCCCAGGCCCTTCTGCGCAGCAGCACCCACCACCTCACCCCGGTGTGTCCACCAGCATCTCAGGCTGTGGGCACAGTGTCTGGCACCAGGCCTAAGCCATTAGATGCACTTTCCCATGTCACCTCCCATCTTCCCACCTGTGACCCAGAGTCAGGCCGGGAGACCGAGCCCAGCCCACAGTCAGGGCTAACGAGGGGCTCATGCTGACAGGCTTATATTTAGCATAAATATAACTTTGCAACCCACAGAAAATGCACAGGACCACACACACACACACGCACACACGCACACACACACACGCGCGCGCGCGCGCGCACACACACACACACACACACACACGTCTCGTTTCCCAAGGAAGGAATGTAAAAGCCACATATTTAACCAACAATGACAAGAATTGGAACTTATAACAGTTGGGCCCTTTTGGCCTGTTTCATGCTTCTCTGTCCCACTGTGGGCCCACTTCTCCGCTCTTTCCGTGCCCATGGCAGACGTGCCAGCAGGGGACTCACTATGGGCCCTGCTGCCTGGAAAAGAACTGGCCCCTTCCTTCCCAGTCCCAGACCCAAGGTGACTCTGATGGCCCAACAGGCCCATTTCTAGAAGTCTGTCCTGCAGAAACTCCAGGCAAGGGGATAGGAATGTGCATGGAAAATGTTCACTGCAGCACGACATAAACCACCAAAGGACCGAAAACAGCCTAAATATCCAAAATAGAGAAATGGATGGATCCAAAGTGTGATGCCCTCATGCTACTAGTACAAGGTACTCAGTTCATTAAGAAAGGTACAGGTCCTTTCATTTATTTATTTAACATATACCTTCTGAGCAACTATTATTATGTGAGACCCACCGTCCTCGGTGAAGGGGACACAATGACGAGCAAAAATAAATCTTTCTTGCCACGCAGAGCTCAGTCTACCTGGGGAGTCAGGCTCTAACAGAACAGTAACACCCCACGGGTATAGTATCACAACTTTTAAAAGGGCTTCAGTGGAGAATATCTAGACAGAGAAATCAAGGAAGTGTACCTGGAGGAAGTAGCAGAGGAGCCAAGATCAGGACAAATGTGAGAGGAAGAGAAGAGCATGTGCAAATGCCCTGGGCTGAAGGAGTGTGTGGCCAAAGAAGGGACATACGCAGGTCACTGGAGCCAGAGCTGAGGGGATGTGGTGGGCACCGCGATGCACCACTCAGATCCCCTTCTGAAATGAAGGGCTTCCAGTTGCGGAGTGCTGCTGGCAGAGTTCTCTGCTGCCAGCCCTCTTAAGGATTGCCCAGGCTAACGACAGCTGCTCATTCAAGGTCACCCACATCCAGTGACTGATTGGCATGGAAGTAGAAAAGCTCAGTGTCCTCACCCAACAATTCCGAAAGGTCATCATCCAGCTTCAAAGCTCCACATGCTAGACAGATGCCCAGGTCCTAATCCCCAGAGCTCGCGAACATGTTCGTTTACGTGCCAAAAGGGATTTTTATGCTTCGATTAAGGATCATGAGATGGGGAGATTCATCTGGATTATCCAGTGGGGCACGATGTCCCCTTATAAAAAGGGGACAGAGGGTCGGAGTCAAAGGAGAGATGGGACAATGGAAGCAGAGGTCAGAGTGATGGAAGAAGCTGCGAACCAAGGAAAGCAGGAAGCCCCTAGAAACTGGAAAAAGCAAGGGAACAGGTTCTTCCTAGAGCCTGCAGAAGGAACACAGCCCATTTTGGAATTCTCAGCTTCAGAGCTGCACATTAATAGATTCGTGTGGTTTTAAGGCATAAAGTTTGTGGCAATGAAGCAATAGGAAACTGACACAGCATTGGAGCCCACCTCCGCCCTCTGCCTAATCCTGCTTTCTTTCCCTCCGTTCCACAGGTGTTGATCCTGGGAGCCCTCTCTAATAAACTTCTTGCACACTAATGAAATCTGCTCCCCAAGGAACTCCACCAACAACAATGAGTGTCAAGGAGCCTGGGGAGGCAGATGCACTGCTAGCTGGGGCACAGGTTGCACCTGTCACAAGGTGACCGTGCAGTTGTTCAGACTTTTACCTTTGGTGAATTGGGATGGTATGTCTGTGCAAACAAATGAAATGCTGAGGGCAATGTATTCACGTACTTCAGAAATATCAGAAAAAAGCAAAATCAGCAAAATTTGGTGACTTCTGCGAAATTAGACTAACACTTTGAAAAGGATAACAAAAGGCTGAGAGCAGTGAAGAGCCACGAAGGAAAGCCAGGGGGCCTGTGGTGGCACATAAGCAGGTCCTCGGGTCCTGTAGCAGGAGAGTCGACAAAGCTGAGGTCCTTGGAGCAACCAAGTTCCAAGGAGATTAAACTCAACCTAACCAAGTCTGCTGTGCCAAGGTCATGTTCTGGTTGGGGAAGAATGGTGCCCTGACATTTCCGATGGGACATCGGAGTTGATGCACCCCAAACTGTAAATCTCTAGGTTGCACTAAACCCTCTGAGCCTTCAGAAGTGGACCATTCTTCCCTATTAAGGGTTAATGCTCCCCGTTTCCTTGAAGAAATGCAGCCAAGACAGTATGCAGCCCCTCCAGGACGTGTCCGCAGCTCCCCTTCTGGTCACTAGACCTATAATTAGTAGTTGAGTCACAACATAACTGGGTTAAGGAAGTGCTGGACCTGATAGGAAGGAAAGGAACTATAGCCCAAAGGAGCTACAGCACCCATATCCCACAGATACTGACAGGAGCCGGGAGAGCACTGGTGGGATTGGATTCTGAGGGTGCTTGGTCCAAGGTCAGGTGGAGAGTGGTATGCATAGGCACATAAGTCTAAAATAGGTTGGTGAGCTTATCAATATGAGAGCACTGTCCTGGGATACAGCATTCGATATCCTAACAAGGACTACAAGAGAGGATGCAAAAGTGCTGCTAGGATGGGTCCTAGAAGCATGGAAAAAAATAATAGCCTGTGCTTTTAGAAATGCCAGAATTTTTGTGTTAGATGTTGGAAGAAGGTTCCATGAAGTAGGCATGCTAGACCGAATGTGCTACATAAGGAAAAAACAGTAGAGGACTATGTTCTTTGGGAGGGCCTGGAGGATATACCACTTAGCGAAGCACTTACGGACGCCAGCATCGCTAAGAGGGTAGGTGATGGCTGGCCTCTTCAGGCCAGGGCTACGGTAAAAGAGGCTCTCATGGTGTGTGGATCACTGACAGCAGCGAAGGCAAGAGAACCCCCAAACTGTAGAGGTCTAGTGGTGACATTTACCCAAATGAAGCACGGCAGATACCATTACCACAATGAGTGGTCAAGTTGGAGAGGCAGCCAAGGTGGCCTGGCCCACAGTGAGTCATGGAACCAGTAATAGCACAAAATGTTCCCTGGGGGCAAAATAGATGGTAGCCAACAAATGTACTATTCAATCTGTACAAAGAAATCAAGAATGGATAATCAGAAGCCTGAGGGCAATCCTTCCAATAAAAAAAAAAATGTGATTCTTTGCCCAGTTTCTGGACCTGGGCCAGTTTTCAGACTAGGAACCCTGTGACTGAGGAGCGGTAAGCTCCCGAGATGAACCTGTGATACAGAAGAGTGTATATCTAGTAAGCATATCCGCAGTCCCTCTCCAAAAGGTGCCCTAGGGAAAGAGGGCAGATGCCCAGACAAATCTAGGACGGTGGACACGGTCTGACTTGATATCGATGCGCTGAGATCTGACGTATCATGGTGGCCTCCATTAGAGTGGGGGTGTGCGGGGCCAGGGAAGAAAGGGAACGCTGGCCCAGGTCTGGCTCACAGGATGCTTATACTCACCCAGTGGTCACTTCTCCACCCCTGAATGTGTCATTCAAATAGACTTAATTTAGTAGTAGTCACAATTCCCATATAGACTCCTTGGCCTGTAGGGTAAGAGCTTTTGTAGTGGGGCGGGTAAAGAAGAAACTCCTGAAACTGCCTCTGCTCCCTTCCAAAACAAAAATAAATAATAAATAATAAATAAATAATAAATGAAAAATAAATAATTAATAAAAAACAATGCTGCATCCCGGGGAGGCAGTGTGCGGAGAGGGCAGATGTTGGAGCTACCTCTTAAAACCTAGACATTCCAAGGGTAGTGGTCTTCATTACAGTTCCATTGAATTGACCCATTTCGCACCTACAACAGCAGGACAGATGATGGAGGGTGACCGGTCTACTGCAAACCCAGCCACGCAGTAGTCAGAACTACAGCTGCTGTGTTAGACGTGGCATCCTTGGCAGCGCAAAGTACCGTGACCTCAGAACGTGGTATTTGTCCACTGATCTGGCCAATGCATTACTTTCCATCTCTGTTAAAAAGAGGATCAGAACCAGTTTGCATGCAATTGGAATGGAACGCAGCTTGCATTCAGAATGAAATGTAAATGTATACGTTCACCCCAGAAATGTGTTAACTCCCCAGAGCTCAGTCCAATTATAGTCCAAAAAGACCTGGACTGGCTGGACATCCTGCAGAATATCACATTGGTCATATGTCATATCAATAACCTCATGCTAGTCAGAATGAATGAGCAAGAAGTGGCTAGGACATTATGGGTCTTCAAAAGACCCATACACTCCAGAGGGTGGGAGGATAAACTCAGGGAAGTTTCAGGGGCCTGTCATATCAGTAAAACTTTAAGGAGCTGCAGTGGGCTGGAGCACAGGAGGACAACCAAGGTAAAGGACAAATCGCGGCACTTGCACCTCCCGCCCCAAAGAAGGAAGCGCAATGCTTGGTAGGCCTCTTCGGGTTCTGAAGGCATAGTCCTCGTGTAGGAACACTCCAAACCACATTCCAGGAGATGTGCAAAGCTGCCAGCTTTGAGCCAGTTCAGACGTGGAAAAGGCTTTGCAGCAGGTCGGGTTGTGGTGTGAGAGCTGACTCAGGACCCTACGGTACTGGAGGTATCAGTGTGGGGGGAAGATATCGTGGAGAGTTTGAGGCAAGCTCCAAAGAGAGAATGACAATGCAGCCTCAGGCTCTGTCCCAAGCCAATCCCATGTGGAAAATTACAAATCTTTTGAAAAGGAGTTCCTGGCATGCTATGAGCTCTGGTGTGGATAGAGTACCTGACCGTGACCATGGGACACCAAGTGAAAATGCAGCCATAACTGCTTGTCTTAGTCCTTGCTGGCTGTTGTAATGAAATGCCATAAACTGGGTAGTTTATGAGCAACAAATAGTTATTTCTCACAGTTCTCAATGCTGCGAGGTCCCAGGTCATGGTGCCAGCACCGTTGGGTGAGGGCTCCCTTTCTGGTTCATAGCCAATGCCTTCTTGCTGTCATCTCATGGGACGAAAGGGGCTAGAGATCTCTCTGGGGCTCCTTTTAGAAGGCACTAGTCCATTCAGAAGGGCGTCACTCTTATGACTTAAGTACCTCTTAAAGGTCTCACTTCCTAATACCATCATCTTTGGGGGTTAGGATTTCGACATATGAATTTGGGGCAGAGGGAAGCACAAACACTCAGCTGGCAGTGAGCTGAGTTTTGTAAGACCCACCATGTCAGAATGTTGAATGGACCCAGCAGCATCCATCATAAGACACAAGTGGTACATCCAGAACCAGGTGTGAGCGGGATGAGAGGCCGCAAATGAGCCACGTGAGCAGGTAGCCTAGACTCCCTTATTATCTGCCACCTCTGCACCGAGGCCTCTCCCTTGACTTTGAGGGCCACATGGTGGGGGTTCTGCCTGGCTGATAAAAGAGGGAAAAGGCAGAGTCTGGTTCACAGAAGTGTTGGCTTGGTATGTGGAAGCAAGTAAAAACTGGGTAGTGTCTGCACTGTGGCCGCACTCAGGGCTGGCCTTGAGAGATGGCAGTAAAATGAAATCCTCCCAAGGGGCAGAGCTCTGGACGATGCACCTGGTCATCCCCTTTGGTGGAAAGAGGGGTGGTGAGGGGCCTAGAAGGAGACTGGTTAGAAGAAGGAACAAGGCTGTTGGGGAAGGCATGTGGATGGGTCTTAGCACCAAGAGTGAAGCTCACTGTCTCCCGTGTTAACACCCACTGGAGAGCATCCGTCTGGGAAGACACACCACACAACTAGGTCAACAGAATAACTTGGCCAAGTGACATCGACCAGCTGCTGTCAATGGTCTCTTTGCTTCTGGCACAAAGAGTCCATGAAAGGAGCAGCCACAGTGGCAAGGACAGAGGCTCTAAGAGGTCTAACAGTGTGGGCTCTCGCCCACCAAGGCTGATCTAGCTACTGCTGCTGCTGAGGGTCCACCTTCCAGCAACAGTGCCCAGCACTAAGTCCCAGACACGGTGCCGTTCCTTGAGGACACCAATCAGTCACCCAGTGGCAAGCTGACTGCATTGGATCCCTTTCACCCTGGAAGGAGCAGTGATTCATTTTGTCAGGAATAAGCTCATATTCTGGGGCCTGAGACAGACAACTATCCAAAGACTTACAGAGTATCTGACGCTCCAGCCCAGCATCCTATGAAACACTGTCAGGTAAAGGGAGTCACTTCACAGCAAAGGAGGTGGGAGGGTGAGCACATGACCAGCTGTGCTGGTCATATCACTCACTGTCTCAGCCCAAATCTGCTAATCTGATAAAGCAATGAAAGGGCCGGTTAAAAGCACAGTTAAAATGCCAGCTCTGAGGTGGTATTTTTTAAAGATGGGTACCATTCTCCAGAGCAAAGGGCACACTTTAAATGAACAACAGGTTGACAAAGGTCTAGATAAAGACCCCTTCTCCTAAAGATATTTATGTCCTAATTCTAAAAACCCGTGAATATGTTCCCTTACGTGACAAAAGGGACTGTGCAGGTGCGATTAAGTTAAGGATCTTGAGCTGGAAAGATTATCTGAGTAGGCCCAACATCTTTATAAGCGAAAGAGGAAGGCAGGAGAGTGTTGGAGTGATGCATGTGAGACTCAAGCAGCCATTGTTCACTTTGAGGATGGAAGGGAGCCACAAGGTGAGGGCTGCCGGCGTCCTCTGGGAGTTGAAAAGGCGAGGAAACAGATGGTCCATTAGAGCCTCCAGAAGGAATGTGGCCCTATCTACACCTTGATCTTTAGCCCAATGTGACCCATTTTGGACTTTCAACCTCCTGAACTATAAGATAATAAATTTACATTGTTCTGACTCACCAAGTGTATAGTAATTTGTTACAGCAGCAATTGGAAGCTAATACACTATACCATAGGCAAGATCTGTGTTCCAATGGGTGGACATAAGAGCACTTGCTCACCGTCAATCCTAGTCACCCACTCGAGGAATTTGTGCTTCCCCTCCCACAGCCCTGGGCACTGTGGGTTCAGAGATTCCTAACGATGAGCACTCTGCCCAGGAACGCAGCGGGAGTCTCACGCACTACAAGCTATGGGTGCTGCCTGGGCGCTTTAGGCTTCTCATTATGAGGGACCAGCAAGCAAGACAGTTCCCATCTTGACAGGGATAGTGGACCCTGATCATCGGAAAAAGGTAGCATTTTTGTTACACAATGGGGGCAGGGAAAAATTATTTGGTGCCTGGGTAATCCACTTGGGTGTGTCTTGGCGCTCCCCTTGCTCAATTTTGACAGTCAGTGGACAAGCACAGCAACTCTGGCCTGAGAAGGCTGTGTTGGCCAGAGTCTCAGAACCCTCAAGGACGAGGGTCTGGTTACTCCACCAGGTAAGCCATTGAGACCAGGACAGTCATTAGCTGAGGGTGGGGGGAATTCAGAATAGATCACCGGGGTGAGGGGAGATGAGCATCAGTGTAGCTACAAGACCAACTGCAGCCGTGGGGGCTGTAGTCAGTCCCACTCACCTTCCTCTTCTAAGTTCCCCACAGCACATCGGAATCCTGAGGAGCTGTCCTTGAACATATATGAAGAGGTGGACCTTGGCCATGCAAGCGATAGACGGTACTAGACACTGCAATGACCACCCAGATCTCCCTTCAGTAATAAAGAGCTTATTCCCCCAGCCTCTGGGAGGGCGACCTGCAGAAAGCTGTCAGCCATCAGTTGCCTTCAGAGAATGCTCCAGGTGAAGACTGATGTCTGGTCCAAGGTCACATCACACATCCAATGGCACACCCAGGGATCAATATGGCCACACAGAGGTCTAGCTTGCTTAGTTGAAATGGGGGAGAACTTTGCTCCTCCGGGTGGCTGAGGCCTCTGTTGAGACTGCGTGAGAGCTCAACTTCTCCCTCCTGAACCCTCCCTTCTACTAATGTTAATGCAAAAAGCACTCCCTAAACAACCCCCCTGTGATACCTCCACCTCAGAGTCTGCGTCCCAGGGAGCCCAACCTGCAACAGAGAATGAGGGGGGCATGGAAGCGGAGTCGGGGAAGAGGTGGGTCAGTCCACACACCATATAGCATGGTGTTATCTTATCTTAGAGCAAGGGAAGCCTTGGGAAAGCTTTAAGCAAGTTACATAATCTTTCGAAAAGATTCCTCTGCCTGCCATGGGGAAAATAGATTTGATAGGCGGGATTGACAGCAGTGAAACAAGAAGGACGGCTGCTGCAGACATCCAGATGAGAGGTGATAATGCTGGACCAGAGTGGCGGTAGTGATGGAGAAGCATGAATGGGTCTAAGGAGTAATTTGACAGACCTTGGTGATGGACCAGAGATGAGAAATTGAGAAGAAGGTCAAGAAGGAGGAGGTTCCCGGATGATTCCCAGGTTCCAGCTTGCACAACTGAATAGCAGGGTGAGATGGGGACACTGGGAGGGAGCCAGGTTTTGGAGGGGACAAGATCATGAGTCTGAGTCAGGAAATGTTGAGTCTGAGGAACTTCTGAGACATGCCAGGGGAGGCATCAAGTGGGCGGTGGGATCTACAGGCGGAGGGAAGTGTAAACCTGTGAGTCATCACACTGCAGAGCTGCGTGAGATTATGTGGGGAGAGAGTGTGAGAAGGGAACAGGAGGAAGCCTGGGGATAGCCAGATGGAGGAGGAAAAGCCTCCCAACGATGCTGGAAAGCAACAGGCTGAGTAGGAGGGGAAAGATACAGGTGTGAGTCCTGCTCCAGAGATCTCAAGTGCAACAGTCAGTACAGGCAAGGTTATGGTGCAAAAATGAATATCCCTAAAATCTCTAAGTCCTAAAAAGGCAAAAGAGAACTTCTCCCTCACTGTACAGATCCAGCGTGGATCGGCAGGGACTCTGCTCATCACAGTCACTTAAGAAACCAGGTTCTACAATTGCCTGGGCTCAGAGGGGGAGTGGGAATGGCACACTGGCTTCTCTGGTTTCTATCTCGCATCTGCTGGCAAAGCAAGTTACATGGATGGCCTTGCGTAACTTCAGAGGAAGCTGGGATGGAACCAGCAGAGGAAGAGAGCTGCGAGCTCTTGACAGCACCAACCTCCAACACGCTCAGGAGAGGATCGGCCTGCTGAGCCAAATGCTGCCTAGGGGCCCAGCGTCATGAGGACTGAGAAATACATTTGAATGAGGTGATGTGGGTCCTTGCTGACCAGAGAAAGAGGTGTTTGGGTACCTTAAGGGACTAAAGGCCAGAAAGTGACTGGAATTGGTTAGGGAGGAACTGGGAGGCGAGTAGGAGATGAGAAGTGTAGACCACTCTTTCCAATATGCCAGTGGGACGGGTGGATGGAGGCGGGGAAGTGGCTGGAAGGGGATATCCAGAGCAGAGTTTTCTTGTGTTTTTAGTGGGACATAACTGGGTGTAAAGGCTGATGGAAAGGATCCACAGAGAGGGAGAGATTAACTATGGAAGAGGAAGCCAGAATGATGGATCAGGTAAGAGGACACAGAAGCCTACACATCCTGATGCACCTGGGACTCTGAAATTGCCTGCCCAGACAGCACTAAGCTTATGACCAGAGCCCGTGTGGGCCTCTTCCTCAGGCCCACTGTCCTGAGGGTGGACAGCGTCCACCAGAGTGTGCACCCTGAGGTCTGAGGGGGTAACCAAGGGGCAGCCCCCCGTGGGGAGTGTGGACAGAGCCTGGCAGTGCAGGCTGGGCTGTGCACACAGCACCCCCCACTCCCCTCCGCCACACACACACAGGGAGAAGGGTGCTGGCTTTTCCCATGCCGACACATTCCAGCACACCCCTCCCTCCAAAGAACCTGAGAATTCCAACTGAAGCCAGCCTTCCAGGTTACCGTAAAGGTGTGCCTGCCAAGGCTGGAGGATAAAATATATTTTATTTAATAGTTGTTAGCTTAACTTATACCTTTTAAATATTAGACATATGATATGTGAATCTCCATTTTTCCTCTTGTTCTGAGCCCTTCAAACGTTAGGAGAGGGCCAAGGTATGTAATAAATAAATAAACACATAATTTCATATAATATCTATATATGTTATATAATTATAGTCATAGAATAAAATATATCATATAATCCCAATCTAATTTGGGTAGGAATGTGTACAGACACACACACACACACACACACACACACACACACACACACACACACGGATACGGTTTGTAACAGTCAGCTTTTGCTGTGTGACAATGAAACACAAACTTTCAGTGGCATAAAATAGGGCATTATATTCCTCGGGAGTCTGTGGTGGCCTCTGTGGTGGCCGGTGCAGCCCCACCCCACGTCTCTGGCTCTGGGGCTCAGCCTGAGGGTCAGCAGCCGCCTGGGGCATTGCCTTCCTCCTGGAATGTCAGGAGCCCGCGAGGCAAGCACAGCCACAGAGCCTGCTTCAAGCCTCTGCTTGTGCCACATCCACTGACTTTCCTTTGGTGAAGCCCAGAATCAGGGAGTAGAGAAGAACATTCTGCCAAGCGTGAAACCGTGGCAAGGTTATAGATGTCTAAAACTATGACAGGGCAGGGGAAAACCGGAATTAATAATTTAACCTATCACACACTAAACTGAGGTTTCCTAGGAGGAAGATAATGAGATTGCCAGGGTGTGTGTGTTGGGATGGGGGGTGGGGGTGGGGGGTAATCTGTAATTAATTCTAATTACTAAAAGAATAGATGTTTTAATGTTTACATCTTACAGGTATTCCCATATTCCTTCTGTAATAAAGCAAAAATAAGAAGACCTCAATTCTAATTCCAATCAAAATCTTAACTTAAAATTTTTACCAGTTGATTTATTTGGAAGACTGGCTAGCTATCTTTAAAAAAAAAAAAAAAAAAACAAATTCTTTTTAAGATCCTGACTTCAAATCGTAAGCAAAAGTTAATACTAAAAAAGATAAGAAATCTAAATGTAAAAATAGAACTGTAAAAAAATCATAGAGAGATAATATTTTGAAATATATCAAGATGCCTTTTCTTTCTGTACTTCCTTGGGTGACCTTCCAGATTTTCAGCCAGAGGCTTGCATTGCCTAGAGGTGGAGGGGGATGGAAGGAGAGAAAGGAGGCAGAGAGGAGAGAGAGGGGAGGAGGGAGGTGGGGAGGGAGGGAAAAGGAGAAGGGAGAGGATAGAGGGAGAAAGGGTGAAGGGGGCAAAGGAGGTAGAGAGGAGAGCAAGGAGGGGAGGAGGAAGGGGAAATGAGGCAGAGCTGGAAGAAGGGAGGAAGAGGAAGAGCAGAAGGGAAGAGTGGCTGCCACCCACCGGAACACCTGCCAGGCAACGCCCTCTTCCAAAAGCAGTGGGGTGGGAGATGAGAGGTTGGAAATGGGAGATGGGGGACGGAGCCTTTTCTTCCATCTGACATCACTGTTTTCAGCAAATGCATCAAAGACCCAATTCCACCAAGAGAGGCCCTTTGGGGCCCTTGGCGCATAATACACAGAGGAGCTGGCTGAGAAGGGGGGCCAGGCAGGAGGCAGAGGCCTGGTGTGGATCAAAGTGAAAGGAGGGCATGCACCACACCCAGCGATGTGAGAAAAGCAAGTAGCAAAAACAAAATTGCAAGAGAATACACATATTGCATACCACTTATGAATAAGTTTAAAACATACACAAATGTTATCATTGTTTATAAGTACATTCAATTGTTGCAAAAAATATAAAAATGTGCTCAGGAATGTCGCAACTTCAGGGTAGCAATTACAGGGGGGTGGGAAGAAGAGAGAGGTTTAAACCGGTCCATGTCATTTCATTTTTTTAATGAGGGATCTGAAGCAAATATTCAAAGTGTTAATATTTGGTATATTCTGGGTGGTGGGTATACAGGTATCTGTTACATTATTGTCTATATCTTGAAATAACATAGTGGGGTAAGACAGGCTGCTGGTATGAATACTTTATGCCAGGGTTTAAAACCTATGTGCACATGTGCATGTTTACATGTCTGTGCTCAGGTGTGTGTGCACTTATCTTTGTGTCTATGGCTCTGTGTGACTATGTATCTGTGTCTGCGCAACATTATGTGTGTGTGCTACACATCCCTTTGTGCCTGCCACTTGTGTGTGTGCATCCTTTGTCTATGTGCATGCATCTTTGCAACTATACGTGTATCTGTAGTGTGTCTGTGTTTGTGCAATTGTTTGAGGTTGTGTTTGTGTGTGTCTTTGAGTGTGTATTATATGTGCATATCTGTGTGAGTCTGTGCAATTGTGTGTCTCCGTGTGCCTGCGCACTTGTGTGTACACGAATAAGAAAAAACAAACACCAAACCATTGACACATTTCTGTTTGGCAAGGGGAAAACAGGATTTTTGTCTCTCCTTTGTATATTTTACTCTGTGTGTGTGTGTGTGTGTGTGTGTGTGTGTGTGTGTTTTACGGTGATCATGTATTCTTTATTAAAATTTAAAAATACTTGTAAAAAGACAGTAAAGAGTTTCACAGTTCAAAAAAATGAAAAGAATTTACCAGCAGACCCTCGCTTCCCTTCAGAGCACCTCTTTGCCCCCAGGCCCCAACTTGTGATTCCCTCCACCCCCAACTGCCTGAGGACAGAGAAGCCTGAGGACACTTCCCAGCCCCACCCCGGAGGCATGGCCCCAAGCAAGCATGCAATTTCTATGAAGTCTTGTGTTTATCTTTAAATGTTGGGCAACTTTTACATTCCCCCCTTTAATGTATATGTACATGTTTATCTTAATTATACAATCAAGATGTTTTAAGTGCCAAATCTTGGAGTTAAGGGGCCACTCAAGGAGACTTCCTCTCACTCCCCCAGATCCTGCGTACCTCCTGTGGATGCGTATTGGGCCAACGAGGCCTGAAGTAGGGGTGAATGTGTAACCACTGTAGGCTCTTGGAAGGTCAGTTGAAAGAGGAAGCCAACTATTCACGTTTCAAGAGCGCTTACACTAGGCTGGGCCAAGTTGTTTGCATTTGCTGTCACAGTGAATTCTCCCAGCAACCCCATAGCTCAGTACTATTATTGTTCTCACATTACAGGGAACAATGTGAGACTCGGAGAGACTAAGCCCAAGGTCACCCAGTTGGATTCAGACTTCCAAGTTCATGCTGGCCACAGACTGTCTTTCTAACAGGATAGGCTCGAGGAGAAGGAATTGCCCTGACAAGGAAGAGAGTCGGCGTACTGAGCTTTGGCCCCAAGAAGGAGCCCTGGGCAGGGTCTCCGACTCATCAAAAGCTGCTTTCCTTACTGTTTCAACTCTTTTCTTCCCTTGGACATGTGCAAATGTATCTCCTACGACCACAGGGCCACTTTGATGGTCGCTTAGAGCCAGAGTGGCAGCCACACAAAGTCATTTAGGGGCAGTACTTGGTGTTTAAGGCTCTCCTTTCAGGGGTCCAGATAAGGCCTACATTGATTGAGAAACCAATCAACCTAGAGAGGGCCTCACTGGCCCCAGCTTCATCTTTCTGGAAATCTTTTCTACGTTGCACAGAAAGAGCAGTCCTGGGGGCAGCTTCTGAGCTTCTTCCTCCTGTCAGGCGCCAGGCCTGTGTGGCGACCCACCGCCCCAGGCGCTGCTGACGGGAACTGCTTCATCCCCCAGGCCCCGAGGGGCTGCTGAGATGCCCTTGGGACTCGAGAAGAAAGAGCCCTGAGGAACCCACAGGTGAGGGGGGCAGAGGGCTGGCTTGATAGCCTGGAAGTAGCCATGCTCTGCCAGGCCACCTCCACGTTAGGGTCTTGTGTCTCTGGGGACCCTAGAAGGACCTAGCAGAGCATTGCTATCTTGGAGGTGCCCTTTGAGGTTTGGGGTCTCTCTTCACTGCTAAGCTTCTACCTTCCTTCCAGCTCAGGGCTCTGGTCAACATCTCTTCACCTTTGGGGGAACCCTACCCCCTAACACAAAATCCATCGCCACTTCCTTCCCCCTGGCAGAGCCTGACTGTACCCAGGGTCCACCTTCTTCCCCAACGCTCATGGCCATGGTGGCAACTCCAGCCCCATGCAGGCCAGGGGCTAACCCTGATTGGTCCCGGCTAATCTCCTTTCCAGGGGTAAGTCTACAAGTTGGCCAATGGGATGTGACAAAGAGGGCTGGGGGGTGGGGGTGGGAACTGGGATCACCTCTGTGCTCTCCATGCTTGTCTAGGGAGGTGTGAAACTTTGAGCTCCGTTCATCTTGAGATCAGAGAGGAGCCAGCTGGGGACAGGCCAATATGGGGAGGGTGACAGAGGAAAGTGGAGAGAGCTTGTGTCCTTGAATACTCTGCAGAGCCACTAAATCAACTTCAGAGCAATCTTGCCTCCCATTTGGCATTATGTGAGCAAATCAACTTTTCTCATCACGAAGCCATCCTGAGATAGATAGGTTTTCTTACACCCGAACTCACATAGACCCTTTGAAAATCTGGTAAAAATGCTGAAACTTCTCTTGGGAAAAAGGCTCAAATGCAAAGTATTGAGCAATTTGGGGGGTTCCTGGTTTCCCAGAGGCCACCCCAGGTCCACAATACACTGGGATTCCTGGTCAGATCTTCTGTCTCACTGCTGTCACTGCGATGCTGGTGCCTAGAGAGGGCAGGTTGGTTTGGTTCTGGGCAGCATACCTGCCTGCAAGCAGAAAGCAGGATTGGGGGTGGGCGGAGGATGGGGTCTGTAGTACCTGAAGACAGCCCTTGCTATCTCTCCCCCCCAGAAACCATAAGTGCCCACTGAGAATAGTGTTGCGACCAGGCAGAGACTCAGGGAGAGCTGGCTGGTCTTGTTTCGTTTTCTTCAAAGACCGGCAGGAGCAATATGGCCCCACCTCCAGCCCTTAGGCAGGTTTGGATCTCTGCTCTCCAAGGAGTGGGTTGGCTGGGTGACAGGCAAGAGGCCTGGTTTGGAGGATGTGATGGGGGCCACATGACAGCACTAACAGTCCCACATTTCATAACTCCCTTTACTCACCAGGTTCTCTGGGGTCCTAATGAGGAAGAAATATTGAGGAGATTCCAGGGGTCAGGGCAGAAACCAAGTGGATGTCAGACTGTGTTCTCTAAGCTAGGCTGGCTCCATCCTAGCCTGGTCAGGAGCCATCTCTGAGTCTTGATGTAGGTATAGATCGAGGAGGGTCTGGCTTTCACCCCAGGGGGCCTAGGGGTAGGGGAGGAGACAGCCCTGCCTTGACAGCCCAGCTCCTCAAACCCATCATCAGTGAGCACTAACTGTGTCTCAGCCTGTTCATCTGCTGTCTGGTCACAGTCTTCCTGAGGTTGAGTTCAGCAGACTCTGGGATTCCATTTGGGCTCATTTTACTTTCCTTATTAGGGTTCTCATTTTTTTTAATCATAGTTTGTAAGCAGCAACAACAACAAAGTCACACTGGAAGCCCCCTGGAAACATCTGGAGACGGAGGGCTTGTTTGCAACACCTGGATGCAGGGCCTAACCTGCATCCTGCTTCACATGAGCACATGCAGAGGTCCCTCAAAACCAGGCTTGACCTCCCCTTTTTTAAAAAATAAAATAAAATAAACTATAATGGCTTAAATGCTAGTCAAATCTATTGATAAAACAAGTTACATTCTGATTAGACTCACATCCAAGTTCATCTCTTGGACCACCGTAATGAAGCAAGATGTATTTCATAAGATGTTTCAATATGTTTAGTCCTAATTATATATCTTTAAATAAAAAAAAATTTCACTACTACATTATATACCACAGATCATTAAATGCCTATCACAGTCCATGTCCAAATCTTGGTGTAAAAGACAGTTGACATTTAACCATTAACTTTTAAATTATGACTCAAACTTACTGGAGAATAAATTATGACCCAAACTTACTCTTCTTAATGACATGTTTAAAGTTTAGCTCTTTAATAAAAGGATTCAGGAGTATGAAAACAAAGTTACCAGCAATATTAAGGAAATAAAGGTCCTTCAAAATGGTCAGTTCTCATTTTGATTAAATTGTGCATTTTTAATATAGTTGGTATAAAGTGAAACTCTTTAAAAAAACATGTAAGAATTTAAAATAAAGTGGAACATCCTATTTTCAGGGTCACCAGTACCACGGTGAGATTTGTCTCTTAAACAATGACACTTAGTATCTCTGTAGTTCCATGAATACTTTTGAAGTGTCATATTAAAACCAATCTCGTGGCCTTGAGGCAAAGAGAAGCAATTAGTCTTGGAGTTGTGAATAAATAAAAATCCATTTATACACCCGTCCTTGACATGTACCTTGCAAATCTTAGAAACTTCATCTAGTGGGAAAAGAAATGTTAAATCATGAATACCAATACTAATCACATTGCCATGTGGCTCCCTAAAACAGTTTAGTTTATACCAATCTTTTAAGTATTAATTTATATGTATGTATTCACCCATATTGAACACAAAACAAAGAAGCTCTAGCAGGCACCTAGGAATAGAGAAGTGAGGGGTGCTCAGGACCACAAGGGCCACCACAAGCGGGTTTTCAGTGGGTCTGTACTCCACAGACAGGAGCTCGCTGCATTTTGCCACATGCCTCCCGGCACCCTGCAAGCACTCAAAGGCCTGGGAAGGGGTAAAGTTCCTGTCTGTGAAGAAGTTTGGGATACCCACAATGTCCTCCTCCCTTTGTGATCCCAGCCACCATTTAAGGGAGGATTCAGGAGGTGAAAGTATTTGGATACTTGATTCACTTATTTGGGTCCATTTCTTCAATGCCGGGTGAGGTGTGTGTAAACGGGGGCTTTGTTGTTCCTCGGCCTTGTGCTGCCCTGGAGAGATTGGAGCTGTCAGCCATGCAGAGGAGCCGACCTCCAGGGCCTGGCCTGGCTTGCCTGGCCTAGCAGGGGCGTGGAGGGCAGAGAGCGGCGCTGTCAGGCAGGAACTGGGAGCCAGAAGCCCTGTGGCACCAGGGCGTGGGAAGCAGAGTGGGAAGCCTGTGGGCCGGCTGGAGCCGCTGCACAGATCCCTGACCTACTTCCACGGCCCCTTTCTGTTCTAGGAGCAGCTAAAAATCCATAAATTAAGGAAATTAACTGATGGGGCCTGCGGCATCTTTGTAAGCTATTTAAATCTATAAATTTACAACATCTTCTGCATATATCAAGTAATTGAACTAACTGCAGGGATGTAACTTTAATGAGAAAATTTCCCTCTTCTCCTGTAGTTCAAGCTCCAAAATAAATAAATAAGTAAAACCTTCCCCTAAGAGGAAAGTTTCTGCTTATTCCCGCGTGAAGTTACAGAAGCGCGGTCCGGACGCCCTTTCCACGCGCGAGGTCCCCTGGTCAAGGGAAGCAGGCGCCCACTTGGCCGTTCTGCCACCAGTGCCCTCAGCCCCCCTACCCCGGGGCGGCCCCCAGCGTGCCCCCGGTGAGTGACTCCGCTAGAGGGCGCCCAGGTCCGGCTG
This sequence comes from Eidolon dupreanum, assembly GCA_028627145.1. Lineage (NCBI taxonomy): Eukaryota > Metazoa > Chordata > Mammalia > Chiroptera > Pteropodidae > Eidolon > Eidolon dupreanum. The sequence goes on along the minus strand of CM053508.1, from coordinate 101,931,981 downwards.
GAGTCTGGGGTAGGAGCTACTGCGCCGCTCTGGGTTGGAGCGCACCCTGCCTCTAGCCGGAGCCCGACTGTGGCCTTTGGAGTCCCCGGGGCCGGACGGGGGCGCACTGCAAGCCGGGCGCACTGGCGGCTCTGTGCTCTGTTTCCTAGGAGCGGGGAAATGGTCCCGGGGTGTAGGGGGCGGGCAGGGTGCCAGGGAAAGCGGAGGAAGAAGGGGAGGGGGAGGTAGAAGAGGAGGAGGGGGCGGCTGACACAGGGACCTGAGAGGGACGTCTCGGGCGCAGGCCTCGTAGCCGTGGGGAGTCTTGGCCTCTGACTCTCGAACGCGCTGCGCGTGGTTAGGAAATGGCGCGCCTCGCCTCCGGCGGCCGGCCGGGCGCCCCTCGCGCGCCCCTCCCCTGCGGTGGCCGACCGCGTGTCCACAGACGTCACGGGCGGCGCTGCTGCCCGGAGAGGGGCAGTTGGGGCAGAGACCCGGGGAGGAAGGCCTGGGAGGGGGAGGGGGAGGGGCAGCCTTGGCCCCCGGCTCTGCTCCGGCTCGGGAGGACTCGCAGCCCAGTTTCTTCCCAAGTCCCGCCCCTGGCCCCGGGCGCCGCGGCGGCGGCTGCTCTCCTCTTTGTACCCGAGGAGTCAAGAAATGTGAGAAACGTGCCCTGTGTTACTTATTTGGGAGCCGAAAATTTATGCCCAGCTGAAAGCGCCCGGGGAAATATTACATCAGATGAAATGACAATGATTAAAATCAGCTTCTCCCCTGCCCCCTCCTGAGCCCGGAGGAGGCCCGGGCGCCGCGTGGCTGGCCGGCGGGGGGCGGGGGGCTGGGCGGCGGAGGGCGCAGGGGCCTGGGCGCACCGCTCCCGGGAGGGTCCTGGCGGAGGCCCCGGCGGAAAGGCGCGGGAGAGGCGGGTGGGAATCGCCCGGTGAAAGGAGGGGAAACAGCGCATTTCTGTCGCCCAGCGCGGCGGGCGCGGGCGCGCGGAGCTAATTGCGACTCTAATCCTCTGCCCCGCGGCGCAGCCGAGCCCCGAGCCAGGAGTCGCCGCGCGCTCCCGCTCGCGCTCGCCGCGCTGGGTAATTTGGAACCGAATCGCTGCCCTTTGCGTCCGGGCTTGGCCGACACGGGGCGCGAGCCACGGCTTGGGGTGGGGGGCTGGATTTCTCGCCAGCAATCGGGAAAGGCCGCTGGAAAGACAGGAGGGAGGAGAGGAGGTGGGAACCGCGGGAGGGCAGCCGGAGAGCAGCGCAAAGAGGAGGAGGCGGCGGCGGCCGCGAGGAGGGGAGGAGGCGAGGAGACGAGGGGAGGGCGGAGAGGGGAGGCCCCGGCGCGCCGCGCCGCGAGGGGCCGCGCGAAGCGGGAGCGGGGGCCGGGGCGGGAGGGGTGGGTGGGGGGGAGGGTTGGGGGCGAGAGAGAAAGTAACTCCAGGACGAGACCGGAGCGACCCGCGCAGCGAGCAGAGGCGGCGAGGCTGCGCCCGGCGCCCGAGACCGGCGGCTGCGGGGGGCGGGGGTTGTGCCCGAGCCGGATCCCCCGCTCCGGCTCCCAGGTAAGCTCCGCGCAGGCGGTCACCGCTCAGCGCCGTGCACCCCTGTCCCTAAAGTGCCTGCGATACCGAGAAAGTCGCCTGGCCAGGGTTCGGACATGGGCGGGGGCGGCTGCTTTGTCCCGGTGCTGGGCGGCGGGGGCACCCAGCACAAAGGCCTGGCCCGGGAGGGGGTACTGCCCACGTGGGCTGGCCCTGGCTCCGGGTAGACCCTCCCCACGCGGGGGGAGGGTTCGGCGCTTCTTGCCGCGCGGGGCTTGGTAGGGGGAGGCGGTGGGTGCAGGTCCCAGCACTCGGGCCTCAGTGCAGGGCTCAGAGCCCTGCCGGGCGGGCGAGTTTCCGGGGTCAGAACCGGGCTCTCGCAGCTGCGGCTTCGGAGCAGGCAGGGCCCGGCTTGGCGCTCAAATCAGAGAGAAAAAGTCTCTAACGGGACAGATGTGCGTCCTCTGACGCCCACCTCGAGAGTCCGAAACCAGGCGGGAGGGGCCGGCGCGCTGGTGGTCGTCCCGGGCGCGCAGAGTTTGGGGCTTCGGGGAGGGCCATGCGGAGACACGATCGCCGCCTCCGGATCCCTGCTGCCCGCCGGTGCTCCCTGCCTGGACGCACGCAGCGGACATTCACTCCTAAACATCCCCCCTTCTCCTGTAGCCGAAGCGCCTTTTCGTCTTCCCGCGCCCCCTAACCCCAGTCTACAGAAAGATAAGCTTCAAGTTTTCACTCCGTATCTCAAATGTGCATGAAGGAATTTAACTGCATTGAATAACAGCATTAGTTTCAATTAATTTTTTTTTAAATCTCGCCAACAATAAACTTTGAGAACAAAGCGCTTTTACGTCCTTAATTAGGCGAGCTTCCCATCTGTGGTGTCTAAGTGTCTGCCTCTTGATTTAACTTTGTCCTCCGCCCCGCCTCCGCTGCACACCCCTCCCCACCCTGCTAGGCGCTGCGGGTTCGGTGGCCACCCCCGCCCTGCGGCGCAGCCGGCTTCGGCCCAGCCGGCTCCCGACGCCCCGAAGTTCACATCGGCGGGCGGAACCCGCGGCGAGACTGGCGCGCACCAGGTGGCCTACCCGTCTCCCTGCCGGCTCACCCCCTGGACAATCATGCAGGCCCCTGGCAATCTCGCCGCGGGCTAGCGCCCAGGGCGCAGAGCTGAAGGGAGCTTGCGAGGCGCCTTCTGTTTACCTTTTATGGTTAAAATAACAGCTTACCAAAGAAGCAACTTCTCGAAGAAGCGATTTAGTGAAATCGTCTCAAGCTGCTGCAGCTCAGCCAGTTTAATCACCCCCAGAGAGCTGAACAACTGCGAGCACAATGGGACACAAAATCATTTTGTGTGTAAATGAGCGTGGCATTCTGCTCGCTTTCCTCTGCTCCGGCGGGCGGGGCTCGGCGTCGGGCGGGCGCGGGACCCGGGGCTCCCGCCGCAGCTCTGAGAAGCGGGTTAATACCCACCCAATTTGGAAACCCGCAGGCCCTCGCGCGCGCTACCGACCAGGTGCCTGCAACAGGCTGTCGGGCTGAACCTCGGCTCTGGGGCTGGTTCTGGATCATGGGTTTAGTGCTGGTGCTGGCGGAATGAACTTGTGTCTCTTACTGCACCCACTTTATGCTTCTGACCTCAGCAGTGGTCTCCAGGAAAGGGTCGTTGTCCAGCACAGATGCTTTGGTCGGAGGGATCACTGGAGGTTCGGGTCAAGGCGTAAAGCCTGGGGCTTCCAATGGTGAGTTTCCGGTTTGCCATGAACATCAGGTTATGCTTGCAATGGAAAAGAGGCTGAGTGAGTACAGGATTGAGCAGCTTTGGTGATGGGTACTTGGTGTTAAATGTCACTTTTGAGTAGAGTCCTGGTAGTAGGGAAAACATTGTGCAGTCTGCCTTGATAGAATTTCCATCAGAATTTCTTCCAGCACAGTTTATCCTCACTGTGGATTTCCTTCTGACTCCTCACCCAGCAGAGCCTCCCAGGGCAGGATAACCCATTCCTGAGATCTGTTTTGGTTTCTCAGAACTTCTTGAGATAAATGACCTGCTTTTTTTTTTTTTTTTTTTTTTTTTTTTAAAAAAAAGCTAACTGGACCTCAGGAATGCCAAAAGCGGCAAACCCTGAGCAGCCCCTAATGAGGGTATAAATGAAACATCTCTCTCTGCTAATAGCAACCCCTCACCTCCACCCAGTTTCATGTCTGGGAACTTGCCAAGACACTGAGGGCAGAACAGATCCTAGGAGGGTAACCTTACTTAAATGTGCAAGATTTGATGCCCATTGGAACTTGGTCCAAGTTTCGTAATTGGATGTTGAATTTCAAGGCACAAAGTGAACCTTTAAGAAAGCTTGCTTCCTCAGGGTTTACACCTGTGAGAGACAAGTCCAAGTTAAGCTTATGGAAGCCAGGGTAAACTTGCTCTTCCCCACCCTCTTGCATAGGGCCTGTACAGTACCGTGGGGTGGCTTCTAGATACTGAGGGACAGTCTTTTTTGGGTGGACCGTGGAGCAGAGGAAAGGCACTAAGTCTGTGGGGAGGAGCAGGAGATAGGGTTCATTTGCTGAGCGGTTGTCAGGTTCCTTCTGGCCAGCTCTCTCATGCCTCGAGGGTGTGATCCTGAGGGGGGCTGAGATACATTAGGCTCAGACAAGACTATTCTGGGGGTCTGAGAGGTCCTGGGCTCCCTAGCCCATGAAGGGTAGAGGATCATCCCTGAGCAGCGGTTTAAAGGGTTCTCTGCTGATGCAAGAGGAAACACGCTTGGTAACATGGCTCTAAACCAAAATACCAGGAAAATCAGATTTGTTCTGAAACATTTTGGGGCAATTATGGTGAGCATATGTTTCAGTATTGTCATTAGCTGAATTAGCAGACATGGGGCTGCCCAGAAAACACGAGTGAGTGTGTGTGTAAGTAATTTGCTATGGCCCAGAGGCATGTTTTGGGGTATGGGGACAGCAGAGAGGTGGGTGGAATCTGGAGAATGCTACGTGGTATGGCATGGGGTCCTGGAGAGCATGTGCTGAAAGGACTATCATAAGCGTCTTTGACTCCATGGGATACACAGCGCCTGTGACTACTGAGGAGTAAGCCCTCTCTGGTTTGTCGGTACTTTCCCACAGATACTCCGGGCAGCGATGGAAGCCTAGATGCCTCACCGCAAGGAGTGGCCGAGCGGGTCCTCGCTTCACGCCCAAGGCTGCGCCGGCACCGCGGTGAGAGCCAGCAGAGTGGGCTGGTCAGTGGCCGGTGGCCACTTCTTTGCTCTCTTCCTGAGCACCTGCTCACTGGCTGCCCTGGCTGCCCTTCCTGGCAGCTGCGGCGTTTGAGAGATGGCTGTTGACTGGCTGTACGATTATGTATTTTTTGAAACAAAAATGCTCTTAATTTGATGTGAAATTTACTACATGTATAAAACTCAACGCCTTAGGTGCTGAGGAAGTCACTAATTTAGAGGTGTCTCGTTACTGAGACAAACTTGCAAAAACCCCTGAATCCCAATTCACAAATTGGTGATTCGTTTGTCAGGGGATATTTCACATCTAACACATAAGCCCGCGACCTTTAATTAGAATTTTGCAGTTTGTTTTATGCCCCTGGAGGCTGACACCTTGAAAATTTTTTTTCTTGATTTCTTATTGCTAATAAGCATCTTTCTTTTTCCCTCTGGTACTTTGAAGAAAATGATGCAAATACACTTAATTACAGTGGTGGCCATAATTTGTCAGCTGAATATGTGATCAGGCACAGGCTCAAGTGATCTGATTAGATCTGTGATCACAGTGGCAATAAAGGGAGTGCACAGCTCTGTTGTGGAGAAACTCTTGTTTCTGCCTTATTTCCATCTGCAGGAGGGAGGAAGCATGTCCCGGTTGTCTCTCACCCGGTCACCCGTGTCTCCCCTGGCTGCCCAGGGGATCCCGCTGCCAGCCCAGCTTACCAAGTCCAACGCACCTGTGCACATCGACGTGGGTGGCCACATGTACACCAGCAGCCTGGCCACGCTCACCAAGTACCCCGACTCCAGGTAAGAGCTGAGCCTCTTGTCACACCAGGCTTGCAGTGGTGACTGGCAGCATCTGCAGGCTGCCACTGGCCTTTCTCCTCTGCCAGCCAACAGGCAGGGTTCTCCAGGGCCCGCTCATGCACAGAGATTCAGAGAACTAGGATTTGGGAGGTCGAGTCTGTATTTTGAAGGCTGCTTTGCACAGAGACTTGTGACCATGAGCTGGTAGCATCGGTAGTGCTTGGTGGAGCTTCTGACCCACTGGCAGAAGCCACCTATGCAGGCCAGGAGCTGACTGGGGAATCTCATGTACCTTCAAGTTCCTCTTGAGTAGGACCCTGGCCTGGCCTTTGCAGAGGGTCATTTGTTAGCCATGCTGTGTACTTCTGAGAGTTGTGTGGGAGAGAAGTTTTTAATCCTACTGATGATTCTCACCCAAGGGAGGGAGGAGGGGAAGCTGCAGTTTGCCATCTTTGCCTGTTGGGGTGGCCACTGCCAGACCCTGAGGGCTAGCAGCAGGCTCCCTTGAAGTGGGGGAGGGTTGCAGTGACTGCTGGAATTCCCGGATGTGCGGGGCTATCCGGGCCTGTGGAGAAGCATGATCCTCGTTTCCCCATCTACACATACAGTGTAGTTGACCAGGACCCACCCAACCTGGCGCTTGCCACAGTGCCTAGCTCCCTGGCACTCCTGCCTGTGGGCCTGTCTGCAGGAGGCCTTGAGCACTGCCAACTCTTCTGCTCTTGCCTCTTGGTGTTTCCTGCCAGAGGCGACCTCGTTTCCTGCTGGCACAGCAGTAGGGTTGACCAGAGCTGGGCTGGATCTCTGTGAGCCTCTCCGGGAGGTGATGTGGTATGCTGCTTGCTGAGCGAGCAACGGCTTGCTCCTGGCACAGCGAGGTGGCCACTGCTGATGGCTGAGCCATGGGAGGGCCAGAGCTGCCAGGCATCGCCCCCGTTTTATGCATTTAAAATAGCAAGAGGAGTTAATTAATCCCCCAGACACCGAGGGATCATCTCTGGGATGCTTTCTTGTCAGACTGCCTCGTTGCCAGTGCGATGCTCAGAGTGCAGAGGATTCTTGGTGCAGGGAGGCGGCTGCTTCGCAGAGCCGGTGGGCAGCTTGGCTGGAGCCCGTCATGGAGGCTGGGGTGCTCCCTCAAGGAGGGAACGTTGAGGTGGACACAGTGTCCAGTTCAGAGTCTGGGGAGTCTGGGGGACAAGGCAGTTTAGGCTTCATTCCCTTGGCCCAACAGAGGCTTGGCCTGGGGCACTTGGGAACTTAGGCCTTTTGTGGTGGTGGCGGGTCGGGGTGGGGGTGAGGGAGGTGGCATCCATGAGGCCACGTCAGCAGTGTCAGCCTGTTTGCTAGTTTGCAGAGCCCTGTCTTGGATGGGAGATGGATTCGGCTTATTTAATTTCAGTTTTTTCCTCTGTGGCATTCCCGAATTGTTTGAGATAGATCACCTCTTAATCGGTTGACAACGTTTGTGAGAAATTCATAAAACCCTTGCCCACAGCCTCTGTGAAGAGAGTTTCCTGAAATCAGACACTTGTTTTTCTGGAGCAGTCGCAGCCCCGGCCGGCAGGGGTGGCCTCCTCATCTTGTCTGCAGGCTGCTGCCTGGGAGCAGTGAGGGCAGGGGTGGTCCTCCCCCCAGACCTTCAGTGCAGCTCAGCCACACCCATCCTGCTGGAGAGCTGCGGCCCTGTGGCCCCTGGCCAGCAGGTTGTGCCCAGAGCAGGTAGCAGTCTGCATTCTTCCTGAGGCTGGGGCTCAAGACGAATCTGCTCTTCTGCCTGGATGGCTTCTGGCTTGCGGGAGACCTGCTCCACTGGCCTGAGGCTTTGGCCTAAGAGGCCAGGGACTGGTGCGATCTCTAAGACAGACAGGGAACAGCGGGTTGGACCAGGCCTGAAAAGTAGGTTAGATGGCTGTACTGGAAAGGGCCCCTCAGACCTCTCTCATCTTTCTTCGAGTGAATCATTAAAATTAAAAAAAACTGTTTTTCACCAGTTTTGGAAACCATGAGCTGTCCCTTACCCCATGTCATTTTGTGAGTCACCTGGAGATGGAGAATTCAAGTGCTGAAGTCCCCTAGGGTGTTTCTGGATGTAGATCAGCAAAGTCCCACCCTGGGCAGTGCTGTGACACCATAGCCTCGTGCTCCAGGCCCTCGGGTTTCTGTGCTCACAGAACTGTGCCTGGGCTTCATGTTCTTGGCTGCTGTGGGGACTCCTACACAAGGAACAGGTGCCACTGCTGGTCAGCCCAAGGACAGCTGTCAGTCACTGCCCAGAGATGGCCGCCTGAGGCATGAGGGGACACCCTAGAGCTGACACCTCACTCGTTCCTGCCCCCTGAATGTAGTTTAGCTGCTGCCGCTGCAGCCTCCCTCCCACATCCATCCTGGCTGTGGGAAGCAACAAATTGAGATGGACAAGAGCCTCAAAACTAATAAAACTTTCCACTGAAACATGGAAGAAATTGGAGCCAAAGGTTAAAAAGAAGAGAGAAGAGAAGAGAAGAGAGCCCTGTCAGCTGGGGTCAGAACTGAGTAGCCTATTCCATGGAGAACTTCTGAATTTGGTACCCCAAACCCTGAAGCCTCGCGGGGCAGAAGCTGACTCTGTACGTGCCCCTGGGGCTCCTCTGCGGTGACTGACCTAATCTTCCCTCACCCTGCTCACATCCTTGGTAGCCTCGGACTTCCCAGGGCATGAAAGGCCTTGGTCCTGTGAAGATATAAACTGAACCGTGGAAGATCTAGAATCAGAATATGAAATAAGACAGGTTGAGAACCTTCTAGCCTTGGACGAATAAGGCAGCCTAGAACCCAGCCAGCCATGGAATGTGGGTGGATCAGGAGTACTGTAGACGGACAGGATGGTCTGGAGCCTCAGCCAGCCCTGACATCAAAGGGATTTGCAAGGCAGCCAAACCTACAGCATTGCTTGCTGCACACAGTGAGCTCAACCAGGAAGGGTGGAGGAAGTGTCACAGGGAGGCCGAGGCTTCGGACTTGCTGGCTCACCTGTGGATGTAGATTTTACTTCCTTCTGCAGGTGCCATGTTGAGGTCCTGGGCTCTCTGCTGGTGACTGCCCGTGGCACCTGGCAGCTTTGCTCAGTCTCATCCATCTCCAGGGATGTTGGGCGGCCCTCGATTTGACGTTTGAATGTCCAAGCTCTGCTGAGGCCAGGTCTTGGGTTTTGACAGCTGTACTAGGCTGTGGAGCTCCACAATACTTTCCAGGAGAGCTGTGTCCCGCCCCCTAGTACCGCTGTCAGCAGGCCTGGGGTAGAGGTAGGGGGATTGGTAGGCTTGATGGTCTGTGAAGCCCTGAGATGAACATATCTGGTGACTGCAGCACTGGCTCCACAGGCTCAGGCCTCTCCACACCTCACCATAGGCTTTGGCCTGCTTATGACCATCTATGAGGCATCCTTGCCCTTTTATACAGCCCCACTGGGATGGGATGGGCCATATCCCCAGCGTGAGAACAAGTGACTTCATGGCTACTCTGCATGTGGGCAGACCCTCATGGCCGATGCCTGAGTGTGCCAGGCCACCAGAGTGGAAAATGGTGTGAATGACAGGCCCTGAGAGAGGCTTTGGGCTCTAACCCGTCAGCAGCACAGCTCACACGCACAATGGCAGAGGTGGGGCAGGGCCTCAGGGGCAATGACCTGGAGCAGACAGAGGACTGGGCTGCTGGGGGACAGGGGCACATCCCTGGAAGGTGCATGAAGGTGCAGGCAGAGAGTGAGGGGGCTCGTGCAGGCTGGGCTGGAAGTCCTGGGTCTCAGGTTGGAGCTATGCTGACAAGCTGCTTGCTTTGGCGGGGTCTAGCTGTGGACAAGTGCGTAGCCCTGCCTCCCGAAGGATGTCTTGAGATGCCGTCACTGGGAAGACCTTGCCAACCGCCCTCCTGTTTCTGACTGTCCTCACCCCTCTTTGTGGCTCCCAATTGTCCACAGCTGGGCGGGCCTGGAGTCTGCAGGGGAAGTGAGCCAAACCAGAGCCCGCTACCCTGGGCACCGGGCAGACTGAAGCCCTGGCCCTGAGGCCTTGCTCTTTGTCCCTGGAGTGGGGACTGGCCTCAGGAACTCTCCAACGGCTTCCTGCAGGGCCTCTATTTCCATCAGAACCACTGCCCTTCAAAGGACAGGGTGCTGGGACATATCTCCCCTCCCAGACCTCTCCCAAATATGCACATCCTTGTGCATTGTGGTGCATGCACATGCACTGCTTCTGTGTTCACACTGGTGTGTGTACATGTGTGTACTGTGGTGTGTGCACACTGTGGCACGAATGCACGTATGCAGATCTCAGATCTCAAGGCTTCCCGAGTGAGTGTTTGTGGCTTATCTGTGAGTTTGTCACATGTACATAGCTGTGTCTCTGGCTGCCTTGTGTTGGCTGGTGTGTCTTTTGCCTGGATGTGTCTGGGTCTGCCTGTGATGTGTTTGCTGCAAGGGAGTGGACCATGTGACTCTGCCTGTCGCCCAGGTGTGTCACGTCAGATGCTCGTCCGTGTGGGTTGGGTAAGGTGAATGTGTGGAACCCAACACTGTCTTTGCTGGTTTACATGTGTTCACTGGGTGTGTGGCTGAGGCCGGGGTGTCTGATAGTCAGTGGGAGTTTTCTGGGTGAGACTGTCTGGCAAGGGTTGGGGGAGGGGACAAGGAGCCTGTTTCTGTGTCTTGCTGTAGTTTTCCAGGCCTGTAATGTGTCGGCAGGTGGGTGTGTCTCTCTCTGGCTGTGGCTCATGAGTGTAGATAGTGTGTGTGGCATGTGCTGCTTGCCATGCCGGTGTCCTGCCTGGTTTCCTCTGGTGTGTGCAGACATCTGCCAGGCCTGGCACAGTCCCGGAGTCACCATCGTCAGGCCCCTTGCCCCTCTGGCAGGGAGGGCCCTAAGCAGTGGGGCAAAGCAGGTGGGCTTGGCCCTTCCTTCAGACATCCCACCCTTCATCTCTCCCAGAATAAGTCGTCTCTTCAATGGCACTGAGCCCATCGTCCTGGACAGTTTGAAGCAACATTATTTCATCGACCGGGATGGGGAGATTTTCCGCTATGTCCTGAGCTTCCTGCGGACGTCAAAATTGCTGCTCCCGGATGACTTCAAGGTAAGTCCCCAGCTGGTGGCTCCCCTGCACTGCCTGTGCAGTGGCGTTACACAGGGGATGCTGTGACTTAATAAATGGACCCATGGTCGTCATGGCAACCATAAAAAGTTAAGCAGTGAAGCCAAGGGCTAAATCAGTTTTTCTAAACTAATTTTGTTTTCTCACATTTTTAGCTTATTTATCAGGGTGTAACAACAATTAAGCAGCAGCAGCGGCACTTACCCTGGTTTCATGTTGGTCATGTTGAAGGACTGTCGTGTGCTGGAGTTACAAGAGTTAGAGGCTCTTAGCCCTGTTCCTTGTTGGCAGTTTGCAGGGGAAAGTCCAGATCCAAACCTAACACCCTGTAAACAAAAGGTGACCTCCAGGTCTTGGGTCAGACCTGTCCAGGTTCTGAGAGTCCTGCCCTCAATGGTACCAGGGACCCTGGAGGAAGGGAGCTCAGGCCTGGACTACCAGGCTCGCACCAAGAAATGTCCGTCCCTCCCTTCCTTCCTTCCTTCCTTCCTTCCTTCCTTCCTTCCTTCCTTCCTTCCAGCAGGCAAAGGACCAGTGCCCTGGGGCTCTTTTGTCCCCCATCCAGCCGAGTTACTGGATGCCCACAACTGAACTCAGGCTGAAAATATAGTGAAACAAGGCAGATGTGGATCCTGTCTCCATAGCGCTTATGGTCTGGTGGGAAGACAGATGTAGAACAAAAACCATTTGAATTCCATGGAGGCAGATGCCTCAGAGAAGTAGAGAACATTGTGGGAGCAACTGTGGGGAGCGTGGCAGGTGGGAAAGGAAAAAGTGTTTCCATGGGTGGTGAAGGAAGGAAGGAGGGGGTACAGACGGGTGTGAGGGCCTTGGTGAAGAGGCCAGGTGGTAAGGATTGGTACCTTCCAGAACTTAAGAGAAGGTGTCAGCTTGAGGCTGTACGAACTGGGAGGGGCAAGGCAGGAAGGGAGGCTGCTGGTTGACGTCAGGACCTTGGTGGCTCGCTCAGCATTTGGCATTTCACCCTGAATGCAATGGATGGATCATGAGTAGGAGAATGACAGATCTGTAAATTGATCATCCCGGTTATTGTGTAGAGAAGGGTGTGGAGAAGGATATGGCCAAGGAAGGTTTTTTGAAGGCTTTGGACCAGGGTGGTGGCAGTGAAGATGGGTCAAGGTGGCAGGTTACCCTTATATTTAGGCAAAGGATACAAAAGACCACGGATGCGGATTGATGGGAGTCGGGGGCTCTTCATGGTGTCTCCTGGCCTTCGGCTTCTGTCTGAGAGGATGTGTTCAGGCCCAGGGGTGGAACAGGCTGGGGGGAGTGTGGCATTCAACTCCCATGTGGAATTGCTGGTGGGGTGTTGGGTGCAGATATTGAAAGATGTGGGGGTTATTTAGTGGGTAGATATCACTTAAGGAGCCAGTGAGAGCAGAGGCCCTGGGTGGAGCCCCGAGGAACCCGTGGAGGGGCAGGATGACCCCTGACAGGCAAGAGGCCTCCCACAGGCAGTTCCACAGGCTGAGGCCAGCAGGCAGGAGGATGGATCCTACTTTGGAGTTGTGCTTCCTTGCCTCACCCCCAGGGGTCCTTAGGCTTACCAGCCAGCTGACCTCGAGCAGAGCCCCAGTGAGTGGCATGAGTCACGGTTCCTTGGCTACGCAGGGCTGGGGCAGGTATGGTGAGCAAGTGTTTGAGAGACAGTTGGTATGAGCCCATCTAGCCTGGGAGAAGGCTGCCTGCCTGGCGAGAGATGAGCTCCCCACCCCAGACCCCTCCCTGTACAGCCTGTGGGGCAGGGACCTGCCAGGCACTTGGCAGATCTTGTCCTTTAAAATCCTCATTCCTTCTCTGAGTTGGGTGTCTACATCCATTTTATAGAAGAGGAAACCGAGGCTCAGAGAAGGTCAGTTACTGATGATCAGAGGCCTCAGGGCTGGTAGCTGAAGATTCGGAAAACCCAGCCTAGGCCGGTGTGTGTGTTTTGCCTCCCTGCTGGGCTGTGTGTCTCTGTCGGGCAGGTGAGACTCCTTTCTGGGATTCTGAGAAGGCAGCATCCACAGGCATAGACACAGCCTCAGCCTCCTCTGGTCTAGCCTTCTGGTCTTTCCAGAGGCTTCTCTCTGCTCCAGAGGGATGGCGCCTCTGACGCGTCCCTGAGTACTTGGGGCCGGGTGGAAGGGTTCAGGGGGTCTGGCACGGGTGCGCCCCAGCACTGCCCTTGTGCTTCCACACACAATCGCTCGAGCCTTGTTTTCCCCATCTGTACAGTGGGCACAACTGTTCCAGTCCACACTGTGCGAGGTGGCGGGTGTCACAGTTCTGTGGACTAGTGAGAGGAGGTCCCCCTAGAGTCGGAAAGGGCAGCCCCCCACCGCCCCCGCTCTGTCTGCACATGTCCGCAGGACTTCAGCCTGCTGTACGAGGAGGCTCGGTACTACCAGCTGCAGCCCATGGTGCGCGAGCTGGAGCGCTGGCAGCAGGAGCAGGAGCAGCGGCGCCGCAGCCGGGCCTGCGACTGCCTGGTGGTGCGCGTCACGCCAGACCTGGGTGAGCGGATTGCGCTCAGCGGTGAGAAGGCCCTCATCGAGGAGGTCTTCCCTGAGACCGGGGATGTCATGTGCAACTCCGTCAATGCCGGCTGGAACCAGGACCCCACGCACGTCATTCGCTTCCCGCTCAATGGCTACTGCCGGCTCAACTCGGTGCAGGTGAGGGCTGCGCCGGCCCCACCCACCTCACCCCTGCCTCCCCAAAGCCCTCCGGCACAGGAGAGATGGAGGGAGGCGCAGTCCCTGAAATGGCAAAGCCCTCTGTGCCATCTCACAGAAAAGGCAACAATGTGTCGATGCATAATTTATATCCTGCTCATAATTAAATGATGGCGCCTGGGGGATGGACTTAAAAAAATTGATCTGTGCTCTTTTTTTTTTTTTTCCAAAAGGATGTTCTATAAAAATTGTCCAGAGTACTTTCAACAAAGCGTGCTTCATTTGACACCCAGAGTCAGAGTTTGGATTCAAATTAAACCCAGGCAACAGGAGCCGCAGGTCAGAGGCTGAGAGTGGAGGTGGCCTGGAACCCCTTCCTCACCCTGCTGACCTGGGCCACTGTCCCAAACAGTTACCCAGAGTGTTTCTGGATAGGCTTTCCGTAGATGGCATGAGAGTTGGGAAGCCCAAGATGAAATGGGGCCTATTTTCCACCAGCTCTTCCAGACCCAAGAGCAGACTCCTATTATAAGCTTGGGGCAGAAAGAATAGACTTTGGGAGGGAAATCCTCCCCACCCCCCACCCATGCATACATTCCACAGGCGACTGGCTAGTTGCGGAACATAGGTGTCAGACAGTGACTAGACGCCAAGGGCAGAGACTCAAACACAGAGAGGACTCTTTCTCTTCACCCCAGCTCCCTTGAGCTGATGAGCCCCCAGGCTTCAAGCCATCTGGGACTCGCAGCTTAGGGAAGCAGGTGGCTGCCCAGAGGCTGGGGGCAGGGTCTCTTTATTATTGAGGAGGGACCCTGGGACCACACTTTGGGAGAGAGTGGGGTAGGTTACACCCTGGAGAAGAGATGAGGGACCCAAGTCTCTTTCTGTGTCCCTGAATCGAGGCTGTGGACCCCTGAGGCATGAGGGTGGGGTAACCCACTGAGGCTTAGTCACTCAAGGGGCCCTCGGGCCAGGCTGCTTCTGTCCCTCTTGTGTTTGCCCAACTGGGACCTCTGTAATGAGAGTTGAGATCTTAACAGGAGGAGGTAGCTTGCGCTGGCTACCTTCCACCAGGCCACGCCAGGCAGACTTGTAGCTGGGCACTCCTGACCCCTCTTTCTTCCCCGGCAGGTCCTGGAGAGGCTGTTCCAGAAGGGTTTCAGCATGGCTGCATCCTGCGGGGGTGGTGTGGACTCCTCCCAGTTCAGCGAGTATGTGCTTTGCCGGGAGGAGAGGCGACCGCAGCCCACCCCCACCGCTGTCCGGATAAAGCAGGAACCCCTGGACTAGGCCCTGCCTCAGTGCCCACCTGAGGCCTCTTGGCCCTGGGGACAGCCCAGGGACTGGAAATAGTGCTGGGGAGTTCCGCCTATACCTGCTTCGTGGTAGGACTGAGGGTGGGGCTAGAGGATCCAAAGCTACCCCAGGAGCCCCAGGTGTCATGGCAACAGAATGTGGGGTGCTAGAGGCATGCCTGCTGAAGGACTGTTGATGTGGCCCAAAGGTGCCTCAGTGGGAACTCTACCACCAGTTCCCCAACTCCCTTGGCTCCGGCCAGCCTGACACAGCATCCTCTGAGGCTCCAGGACCTGCCGCGGTGGGGTCAGCGCAGGCCTCCCCAGCCCACTGCAGAGAAGTGCTTCATCCTTCTCCACGTGTGGCAGACTCCAGTGGGTCTCCTTGCGTCAGAAATGGCTTATTTTTCTACAGTATTTAAGACAGAAGTAACTGTAACTGCACAAGCCAGAGAGGAGGACAAGGACCAACACTTCTTTATCTGGTGCTCCGTTCTCAGACGTGTGGCATGCAGGAATGTTGGAAGAGCCGCCAGGCACTCCAGCCCAGGTGCCCACAGAATGGGGCTTGGATACTTGTGGTCCCTGCTCTAGGGACTGATATAGGGAGGGTAGTGCTGTAGGAGCTGAAGCAGGGCCCCCCCGGGGGCACGGCTGCTGGGAGGAGGGTGGGTTGGGTATGAGGAACAGATGGCTGTGGAACCATCTGAAACCCTGACTTTTGCTGCCGCCTGGGGCGCAGGCCACACTAGGTGGGTCACTTGACCTACTAATGCCCAGGGGCTTCCAGTCCTGTTTGTATGTCCTCACACCTGGGCTCCCAGAGGAATCTTTACTCATCCAGACCAGCCACAAGGCCACATGGCATCCTTACCTCAGGAATGGGTCCCACAGTGAAGGGCCCATCTGTCAGCAGCATCCTCTGGGTCCCCACCTCAGGAAGTCGTCCCCAGCTCTGATTTTCCCTTACTAATATGCACACTGAATTTTAATTAAACTTGTTAAAGTGGCCTGCCAGTTAGAAGAGATTCTAATAAGGATTGGCCCCAAGGGGTCCTCATAGACCGGTTGCCACCCTGAAGATAGGCCCAAAGATGGACACCCCGGCTGTGTCATGCTTACCCGAGCTGGCTCTTCCCCAGGTGGATAACCTGCAGACAAATGCTTTGTGGGTAGGGTGCCTGACTGGTACTGCCCTGCATACAATGCCTGTAGACTTGTATATGACTCCTTTAATATTGTAAAGATGCTGATGTACAATTGTCGTGTTTGTGTAAACACATTACGTTCCTGGTTTATGCCATAAACGATGCTATAAAGCAAAAGCCTGAGGCTCTGTCCCATGCAGAAGCAGCAGCGAGTTCCTGCATTGGATGTCGTGCAGGGGGTTTGGGGGTGGGAGTCCTCCCTCTGTTCCTTCAGATAGAGGAAGAACCCCCAGCGCTAGCTGGGGGAGGGGCAGGGTCCCCAGCTGGCGGTTATTTATTGTATTTGGGTGTTTCCTTCCTGTTGTCCCTGTCCCCTCAGGGGCAGCACAGATTCTGAATTCTTGTTCACAGCCCCTAACCAGATGTGAACCAGGGGAAGGCAGACAAGATGGTGGTGGGCTTTTGAACCCAGTTTTAAGTGTTTGAGGTTTTGCCTCTCTCTGGCTTTTGGTTGAGGTTGATGTCCTCTTTAGAGCCCCACAGAGCTGTAGGGGAAGGTGACAGTCCACAGCTCGGGTTAGCCAGGGGACATGCAGCTCCCGGCATGAAAGGGGCAGATCGCCCAAGCGCAGCACAAGACCTCAGTGCAATCTCTTGAAGGTATTCATGTAGGCCTCCAATTTTAATGAGACTTTTTGTATTTTTCCTCAAAGCCCTTATGTTCTAACTCATGAGGACCCTTTTACATGCCCGGTAAGGGCCGCCAGCCTCAACCTGCCTGGAGGATGAGAGCGCAGCCGCTTCCTGTCTGAGGTTGCAAAGCAGACGCCATCCCACTGTACAATCTAATTTGCTGGACAGACTTGCTAGCCTTCTCCTTTGCTTAGCAACGCGCCTCCAGTTGGCACATCTGCATTTTGGCATCTGAGGTTCACATTTGAGAGGAGGAGAAAGTGTTGTATTTATTAGAAAGGAAATCTTGTGAAAACAGCTCAGTGCTGCATGTGTTCATGGATTTTTCTGGTGTGAGAGCCAGCAGGATTACTGATTGGTGGAGATTCCCTAACATTTTTAAACAAACTAGTTTGAGTAAACCATTGTGCTTGAAAAAAAAAAAAGTACCTTACTGAATGTTACTCTTAATTTATTTTTTCTTTACTAAGTAGTAAAATCAGGAAGTACAATTTTACAGAAACTGGGGAATTTCTGAATTTGTAAAGAAATGCCACGCTCTCATAGTAATGGTAAAATTCTAATATACATAGTCCCATAAACAATAAGTACAAAATATCAATTCCTTTAAAACATTTACATACTTCCTGGAATGAATATATTACAAATAATCTTTTGATGGAATACCAGCAGTATAAATGTTATTTACTTGGTATAAATGTTACTTCTGCTCTTTGTGAACCTCAAAACTAATTATTTTTTATTATAAGCAACTGGAAGGAGAGCTGTTCCAACACCTGCCTTTTTTCCACCAAACTTCTGCCAGAGCAGGAGAATTTGGCAAAGCCACAGCAGGTGGCTTCTGCCACTGTCCTACTCAAATGGGGCTCCAAAGCCAGGTCACAACACTAAGAATATCTTTTAAAAAGTGTTTGTTTTTTTTAAAGCTACCACTTGACTGTGTTCCTTAGGTAAATAAAGGATATTTTATAAATTACACACACAGATTTAGTGCTTTGTTTCTAATCCACTGAGGCAGCCACAAGAAGGTACTCTGGCTTGGATACTTGTTGAGCCAGCGTTCGTCATACTTGGGACTTGACTTGGCCACTGAATAGGACATTGAGTAGCCCAAGTCCCCAGTGCTTAACCTTCCCATTCTGAGTAGCTGCCTTAGAGAGCTGGGCCCTACGCTTCTGCATGGTCCCCAGGTGCCTCGCATGCACCCTTCTGGCAGACCTGGGAATGAGGGTGGTGCAAGCATGGCTTCCGGACTTCCTCGCCTCTTCCGAACCCTCAACCCTGGATTCCTGTGTTTAGGGTGCAGTGGGCCTTTTCCACTGTATTGATTTTACATGTGTGTGTGTATGAACCAAGCCACTAGTACATTTGAAATGGGCAAAGCACAAATGTGAGAAGTGGGGATGCGATTTTCACTGAGACTTTGATCAAGAGAAGACTAATTTGGCTGAGCCTAGCAGAGTCTAATGAGCACAGGGTTGAGGGACTACCCTCCTCCCTAACCAGGAGGCAGACCTGCTGAGATGGTCTCATCCCATCGGCCCTGTCCTCCCTCCTGACTCTAGAGACAGGAAAACAGCTGCAGTGGCTCTGGAGGACACTCTAGAACACATAGTTGGCATTTCTCCCAAGTGGGTGACAAGGTGGAACATGCAAAAATGGGGGCTGCCAGAGATTATCAGTTTGAGGGTTCAACCCAATGGGGACCTCTAGACAGAGCTGGAGGGACAACACTTGTCCAGATGGGGCACCTGCTAGCCTTGAGCCTGACACCTGGGCTGATGTGGGGTGTTGTAGGAATTGTGATGTCACAGTTCGATGGTGATTGGGGCACATGAGGTAGCCCTTTCTGGAACAAGAGAAAGAAAAATGTATCAGTGGCAGCTTAAGGACAGCTTTCCTGCCAGGAGCAAGACTAGCAGTAATTTTCTCTCCGAAGCATCAGAGTTTTCTGAAGTCACCTAGATGGAACACAACCCCAGTGAGTGTTGAGGGTCAGAAAGGAGGGCTGACCAGGGACTTTCTGTGGACCTCATAGCCCTCGCCTCAGTCCTGGCACTCACATTCTCGATAAGTCCAGGGGCATTTCTCTGACCTTTCAGTGGAAGGGGGAGCCCAACCCCTGGACAGCTCCCACCCCTCACCCCTGAAGATCTCTGGGGCTCTCTTCCCCCAAGCCCCAGAGCTGGACAAACAAGGCATCTGCCTGACCCATGTGAGTTTTTTAAACCTGAGAGATGCAGGTAGAGTGACGGGCTCCCTCCTGGGGATGTGCATCCATGCATTGCTGCCATTGGTTGCTATTTATCCACAGGGAAAGGCTGTTTCTAGTTCCACCCTCCTACTGTCAGTGGAAGATGTCTTGGACAGAATGTGTGCTATTTTAGGGTCATATAACTTTGACTTGATATGGCTTTGGAGGCTTTGGACATCCATTATCGAAAGGGTCTCTGCTTACTGCAGAGATCCTTATTTTCCCAACCACCCGATGAGTGCCGTGGATTGATAGCAGCGTGCCAGCCTCTGCAGGTGCATGGAGGACAAGACAACCCATGCGGCTAAGAGAAGACATATTTGTTCATCCACACGAATCATATACTTGAAGCCCTGTAAAATTATGTAAGATAATTTTCCATATCATAGTTTTCAAGTTTGTCATGACATCAAACATGAATTACCCCCCAATTTCCCGACTGGCACCTAGGCAGGGCCAACAGCCTCTCAGGCCTCATTGTTGGCATCTCCACAACGAACCAGGTTTCTCTGAAATTCCACTGAGAGATTCAAGGAAAGAAGCCGACATAGGCCTGAGGGAAACACAGATGTGAGAGCTGGAGGTCAGCCGCATTTGGATTTTTGTCTTTATTTCCATTACACAGAACAGCCAGGCCTGACAGACATCTCCCAGCCTGGTGTCCGTGCTGGACAATGCTCTTCCTTGACCCAGAGCCATGGCTCCGGAATGATAACAGGTGGAGGACCTCCCCACACAGACATCGCAAACCAGTACAAGTCTTAAAGAGCAGGGGCCGGGCCAGGGCGAGGCCAGGAAGACCCAGCCAAGCGCCTAGAGGATGCCCGCCCCGCCCCCAGGATCACACAAGACCCCTTCGCCTCTGGTGCACCGCCTGCCACTGGCTAGAGCTGCTCCCGGGCCAAGCCTGCTGCTTGAAGCCCTTGTGTAGAATGTCACCAGAGCTTCCTCCTCTGTGTCCTGAACCCGGTCCAAGGCTCCCGAGGAAGCTGCGGTTTGGGACGCACAGTCTGCATCAGCAGGGTGGGGCGGCTCCCACTCCGGATGCGGGCCACGCCCTCTTGGACTCGAACACACCCCCATTTCCCCGGGCTCAAAGACACACGCCTCGCCCTGCAGCCAAACAGCAAGCAGGCAGATTTGTACGAGTACGTACAAGGTCCTGGAATTCTCACCCGGTTGCCACACAGTATTCGGAGCATAATTGAAGGAGGTTGTGCAACTGCCCTGCCCGAGAAGCTGGGCGTGCTGGGAGAGCTCTTCCAAGTTCTCATCACTCGTCCAGATAGCCTTGGGTTAGATTCAGACGCCTTTGGGTGGCACTGATGGCCTCACTCCGACAGGGGAGCAGTGTGGCTCTGCTGAGAGCCAGGGTTGGGCAGAGCGGGCCTTGCCGGCAGTCCCCCTGGGGAGCAGCAACAACAGTGGCAACAGCCGTTCCTGGAAGTGCCCAGTGAGCACAGGGCCGCCCCGAGGCCCCCAGACTGGACATACCCAACTCCCGAGGGAAGGATGTGGGGGTCTTTGGGGGAGGTTCCATCCAACTAAGGCAGGAGACCGACAGCTTCTTCCCCACCTCATGGGGCTTGTGCTTGGGCAGCTGGGCTGCATCTCAGTTCCACAAGAGCCCCCATGGGCGGGTCCATCCCAGGGGCCCAGTGAGTCACTTCCCCAGGCCCTGAGGCCTTAGTCGAAGGTGCCTCCCTCTCCAGCAAAGCCTCCTTTGTTCTCTTGCTGGCTTCACTTCACAACCCTTTTCTCCTCTTAGAGTTGCAAACTCGGGTCCTTTGGGGGGCACCAGCTGTGCGCAGGACAGAGGTGGGCAAATAGATACCACCTGGAAAGTGGTCAGCTACAGCTTGCTTTCTTGCTTCCTCTGTGCCCTGCCCTCCCAGGGCTCAGGCTCTTCCCTCTCCCCACACTTGGGGAAAGCCCCCACTTCCCTGCACAGGTAGTGGGCGTGCAGCCTCAAGAGCACCAATCCTGGATGCGCACCAGGAGGGAGAGTGTTTTGGATGCGCTCACCCTGGCTGGCACCACCAGAGCTGCTGAATTGGCCCTTGACACTTCTCTTGCCTCAGGGAGAAGCTTCCTTGCTTGGCTCAGATGACTGCAACACCATCACTCACTGTCTCCGTGCTCCCTCCCCTGAGCCTCACCCAATTCCCAAGCCCTGGTGGAGGAGCCCAGCGGAAGTCCAGCCTGGGAAAATAATTTATAAAAGTGCCTTTAAATACAGCCTCTCATCCTTCTTCTCTCCCCTCCCCACCTTCCAGCCACAGCTGGCCACATGGGAGGCTCCCTGTCCTGGAACCCACCCAGCTCCCAGGTAAGCTGAACCATCCTGTGCTAAAGGCAGCGGTCCACAGCACATCTTGTGAGTGGAGAACATCAGCCTTGTAGCCAACTTGGGCTCTTGCTTTGAAGTAGACTTAATTTCCAAAAAAGTTGTATGCACAAAGATTTTGAAATTTTACTGATGACAGTAGAAAAAGAAAAATGTAAGGAAACACCAGTGTCCTAAAAACAGAGAAAAGATGAAGTCTACTGTGGAACATCATTTGGTGAAATGTATTTATCCATCCACAAATATGCATTGTCTACAGTCTGCCATGCACTTGCAGGGCCCACTAGACAACAGAGGCATTACTGGCGGTCAGAATCTCATCCATGTCTACATACATCAGCTCACCTAATTCTTAAACCACACCCATGATGAAGGAGCTATGAAGTCTTATTTACATAGAAAAGGAAAGGTGTAAGATCCCTCACCCACAAGAGTTATAAGAGCAGCCCCCACTGGCTCCAGAGCCTGCACTTCTGTCATTAAAATGAAGACTACTATATTAGTTTCCTATTGCTGCTATGACATATCACAAATTTAATGGCTTAAAAATACAAATTTATGATCATACAGTTTTAGAAGTCAGAAGCTGAAATGGGTCTCACCAAGCTCAAATCAAGGTGTCAGCAGAATTTTATTCCTTTCTGGAGGATCTAGGGGAGATTGCTTCCTTGCCTTTTGCAACTTTTAGAGGCTGCCCATGTTCTTTGACTTATTGCCCCTTCTTCCATTTTCGAAGCTAACAGTAGAGCATCTTTAAATCTCTGACTCTGATTTTTCTGGACTCATGGTGACAGTGGGCCCACAGGGATAATCCAGGATAATCTCCCTATTTTAAGACCACTTGATTAACCTTAATTGCATTTGCAACCTTATTCCCCCTGTGCCATGTAACCTAACATATTCACAGATTTCTAAATTTATGATGTGGATATATTGGGGGAATTATTCTGCCTTCCACAGCTGGGCAGCAACTTTATTCACTCAAAAAATATTTATTGAACACATGCTATATGCCAGGCACTAGTTTAGGTGCTGCTGAGGATATAGCAATGAATGAAGAGGACAAAAATCCCTGACCTGTGGAGTTTACACTCCAGTGGAGGGAGATGGACAATAAACAAAATAAATTAACAAAGTATATCATAGGTTAGCTGGTGCTAAATGCTAAGGGAAAAAATAAAGCAGGGAAGGGAATATGCAGTGCATGTATTGCTATTTTGGTCAGTGTGTTGGACATCTACTATTTGCCCCTCTCTCTCTACCCTGTATCTGATAGCTGACATCTGTGAGCAGCATGAAGGGGCTCCTTTACCCTCTGGCTTCCTGATCAGCATGGCTGATGGGAAGCACCTTCAGGAGACTGGAGGGCAGAATGCAAGTGAGGTCAGCTTTCCTTGTTCCTCCTCCAAAGGCCTCAGCTCCTATCAGGAGTCTTTTCCTACACAGCCCACCCAGCTCCAGGAATAACTCCCTTTTTTTGTTGTTGCTTTAGGCCTGGGGATGGGAATCATGGCTGTCTTTATTATCCCTGAGGGAATTCATTGCCCCTTCTGGTCTCCTTATACCATGTTCACACTTTCATAAGTAGTACTTTAATAGACTCTTCTAAGATTGTCTTAACTGGAAGTTGTCATCTGGAGGAAGGCCTTGCTGAGATGGTGTCATTTAGGTAAATCTCCAAAGAAAGCAGGATGGGAGACAGGCAAATACCTAGTAGAAAAAGCATTTGGGGCACAGTGGTTGCAAGTGCAAAGGCTCCTTGGTAGATACATGCATAACGTGTTTGAGAAAAAGCTGGGGTGAGTAGGGAATGGTCGGAGGTGAGGTCACAGGGCTACCTGGAATAGGATGGAAGTCAGGTTATGTAGGGCCTTTGAAGAAGGTGCTGCCAGTGCTCTGCCTATATCTGTTCAGCAATCTCCCATTGGACGCACACAGACCCTATTGCTTCCTGTTGCCCCTGCAGCTCTCTGTCTGAGGGCCTTTGCTGGCCACAGGAGTAGAGCAGATCCTCAGCTGTGGGGAAGGCCAAGGAGTTAATACCCCTGGGAGTAGCCTCAACCAATGTAGAACTGGTGAATAAATACCCGGGTGTGTGGCCTCTTTCATTTGACAATTGTGAAGCATGCTCTAGGCACTCTCCCAGAGGTCCCCAGGGGAGCTGAACTCCAGTTGGTTGCTCACACCGATAACTCACTTAACACACCCTGTATTGGCATCCTTCCTTTCCCTGCCTCACTTACTTGTTTCCCCTTGTTCCCAGGAATCACCTCCCACATGAATGATTTGTACTTAAACCCTTGTCTCAACATCAGTTCCTGGAGCATCCCAACCTAAAATATCCTACTGGCTATTATCAGGACTTGGGCTTTTATGAAAGTGAGATGAACAGCCACTGCAGAGTGTCAACAGAGGAGTGACATGGACTCAAGGGAGAAAGGGGAGAGGCAGCGAGACCAATGAGATGCTACTCTAATAGTGCAGAGGAGAGATGAAGGTGTCTTGGGGAAGAGTAGAAGCAGTGGAAGTGGTCAGAGGTGATTAGATTCTAGATATCCTTTGCAGGAAGGCTCTTGTGATGCCTCTTCAGATGTAGGATATGAGAACTAGTAAAGTGTCTAGGGTGATTTCAAGGTTTTTGGACTGAGCAAAGGTAGGATAGAGTTGCCTCTTACTGGATGAGCAAGACTGTTGGGGGGAGAGCAAAACAGAGAAGTCTCAGTTTTGGACATGTTGAGTTGACATGCTTGTTAGACATATAAATGAAAATTCTGAGCAGGCAGGTGGTCAGGTACACAGTGGGGAACTCAGGAAGGAGTGCAGGCTGCAGGTGGGAATTGGAAGGTCGTCAGTAGATAGATGGCATTTAAAGCCAAGACTGCATGAGGTCTGCAAGGGAGTGAGCATAGAAAGAAAGTAAAAGAGGCCCCAGGACCAAGCCCTGGGTACCCAATGTCTAGAAGTCAGGGGAAGTGAGAAGAGACCAACAGAGGAGTTTGAGAAGGAGCAGCCAGCAAGGTGGGAAGAGGGCCAGGAGGCTATGTAGGAGGAAGGGTTCAACCTGCTAGATGTTGATGATGAGGCAGACATGATGCAGCCAGGGGCTTGACCGCTAGAAGCAGCAATATGGAGCTCATTGGGGATTTAATACTAGCCCTATCAAGTGGAATGAGGAGGCAAGAACCTACATGGAGAAGATTTAAGAGAAAACAGGAGAAAATTGGAAACATATAGACAACTCTTGAGGGAAATTTGATCAAATATTTTAAATTTTGTTTCATTTTGAAACAATCCCAAATTCACATAAAAGTTGCAAGTACCATGCAAAACTATTTTTTTGATGAATCATTTTACAGTAATTTATTAACATGATGTTCTATTATCCAGACATATTTTTCTATAAACAAGGACATTCTCCTATATAACCACCATAGAGTCACCTGCATCAAGAAAGCACATTGGTACATTACCAACATCTACTCCTCTGACCCATTCAGGTTTCACCAGTTCTTTTGGTAGCATCCTTAATAGCAAGGCATCTGGTCCAGGATCATGTGTTGCATTTAGCAGTCATTTCTCTTTTAGTTCCTCCACCTGGAAAAGCCCCACAGTTTTTCCCTAACTTCAATGACCTTAACACTGTTGATAATTACAAACCAGTTATTTTGTGGAAATGTCCCTCAATTCAGGCTTGTCTGATATTATCCAATTATAAGACCAGGTTATATGACCCAGTAATTCCACTCTTATATACTCAAAGGAATTGAAAACAGGTAACCAAACAAACACTTGTACACAAATGTTCACAGCAGCATTATTCAAAATGGCCAACAAGTTATTATCGGTGGATGAATAGATAAAACGTGGTATAATCATACAATGATATATTGTTCAGCCATAAAAAAGAATGAAGTACTGATACGTGCTACTACCTGGATGAACTTCAAAAGCATTATGTAAAGCGAAATAAGCCAGACACAAAGGTCACATATTGTATGATTCTATTTATTATATGAAACATCCAGAATAGATAGATCCATAAATCCATAGAGACAGAAAGCGTATTAGTGATTGCGGAGGGTTGGAGGGAGGGGGATAACAGGGAGTAACTGCTTAATAGGTATGGGGTTTTATTTTGCAGTAATGAAAGTATTTTGGAACTAGATAGAGGTGGTTGCATACATTGTGGATGTACTAAATGGCATTGAATTGTTCACTTTAAAGTGGTTATTTTATGCTATGTGAATTTCATCTTGATTTAAAAAAAGATTCTGGTTATGCATCTTTGGCAAGAATATCCCAGAAGTGTATTCCTGTTCTTCTCATGATATCCTATCAGGTGGCATATGATTTCTATTTATTTCATTACTGATGATGTTCACTTTGATCAATAGATTAAGGTGGGGTCTATCAGGCTTCCCCTCCATAAGTTACTCCTTTCCTCTTTATAATTCATAAGTACTTGGTAGGTAGCTACTTTGAAACTACATAATACCTTGTTCCTCATCAAATTTTTCATCTACTCATTTATCTGTTTACATCAGTAACTTCCTACTCATTCATTTCTATTCAGTGGATTATAAACTGTTACTTTCATTATTTATTTCAGTGTCCCAATTGTCCTAGATTTTGCGAGTGGGTGCCCCTTTATGTTGGCTTTTTTGACATGTCCTCATCATTTTTTGAATACCCTGTTGTTTCCTGGCACAACAAACTATTTCAAGCTCATCTCATAATTTTCCTGCTCCAGCCCTGGAGTCAGCCTTTCCTGCAAGGAATCCTGGTTCCTTTAAATGGAGAATAGTACTTAGAAACCAAGATCGGTGTGTCACTTCTCACAGAACTTCTCAGTGGACAATGAATGCCAAGGAACATATGTATATATGTACTCATGCTTTTATGCATATTATTTCTAGGTTTCTGTGTATAGAGAAAATCATGATTTCTCGCCAATACTTCCAATTCCAATTTCACACCACACATTTCAATCTAATTTCTCCCTTTTCATATTTTTAACTTCTTTTCCGACAGTGAGAAACATGACCCCCATAGGCTTAAAATATCCAGTCACTGCCTCCCTCCAAACTCTCAGATACCTTCTTCATCCTGCTTGAGTTCTGAGACATGTGCTATGTCCCGAGCAATGCTCCCCTCATCCAGGATGGATTCAGACACTCCCACCCTGAATTGCTCTTCTGTGCAGATAGCCTCCTCATCTCTCAGGGCCTAAATTCTACTTTGGACACCTAAGCTTTCTCCCTTGCTCAGCCCTACCTAATAAATTTTGTTATGAATTGTTCAGGAAAGAAAGAGAGAGAAAAAACTGATAAAACATCAAACATAAAAAGCAGATTAACAGGCCATATACATTCTACACTTACAGTTTTACATTTTACATAGAGAAAAGACTGTAGAAATTATACTAAAATTGTAATTGGTGTGGTTGTGGGTTAAAATTATGAAGTTTTTTTTATTTTCTGTATTTTCCAAATTATCTGTAATATGGTTATATTTGTTTTCAATTAAAACATGTCAAGGACAACATAATTTAAATTGCACTTTCTAAATCATCTCAAGCTGCATATAGCATACTCAAGACTCATGCTGATGGTCCAAGAAGATTTCCACAATTTTAATAGAAGTTCTTGAGAAGAGTGGTTTTATTTCAAAACAAACCTGACTTGGAATACAAAGTTCTCTTAATAAAACTTGAGTTCCAGCTCTAGAGAAAGATGATATATTCTTTGCTTCTTCCTGTGTAGTAAGTTCAATATCATGTGCTTCTTTGACGTATGGTAAAATCAGAAGGACCTTGAATGGCAGCTGCAAGTTCCCTCCACATTTTGCTCCCCTAGCCAAATAATCCTCCTTATTAAAGGGACTAGGCAAGCACACTGTATTGGGTTTCAGTGCCCTATCAGCCCATGGAATTACTCAAATAAGCTAATCACATTCTCCTGTGGAAACTGGGGCGGGGGGGCGGGGGGAGGGGGCAGGCAACCCATCCTCTTGATACTACTCATCTATCCCCCACAGCCCCTGTTTGTCCACTCTGTTCCTGAGTGCAACCTTCATGTGACCCTGTGTGGCATGTAGTGTCCTCCCTTGGGCTATGAGTATATGTGGCTATTAAAGTGCTTTTGATCTTATTAGCCCATTCTTGATGGTTGTATATTTCACCATCCCCACAACTCAAGGACAGGAAGCCTTACGATGGGCTGAAGAAAAGGTGATTACAACATTGTCCTCTAAATACAACTAAATACCATGGAAATTATTTAACACACAATGATTTAAAGACTCTTAAGCTGAAAAGAAGAAAGTAAGTTAGCTTGTAACCTTGGGACTTGAGGAATAACAATGTAATGAGTTTCCAAGTTTATCTTTTTAACTCCTGTATACCCAGGACTAGGTGCTGGAGATTTCTATGATCCAGAACCATCAACAGGTATTAAAAGACAAAGACACAGAAAGGCTACTTTCTCTGGATAAAGGATAAGAAAAGGAAAAGCCCCAAAGAAACTTAGTGGGAGCCCCAATGCCCACTCCATGACAGAGGCACTGGCAGGCAGTCTAATTTACCTGTAGCGGTTGTACAGAGTATGGGTTGGTTGGCTGGTCTGTGTTCAGGTGTAGCATCTGCTGAGCACTGTGTCTACCTGCCCTCCCCCTAGTGATATAAAAAGACCCAGCCTAGCAGCTTCTATCCTTCATCCCCAACCCTCCAGCTAACAAGGATGGCTCAGCAACACTAGGTGGCCCTGGGAATAACACCAATAGATGACACCAACAGACACTGAGCAGTAGCCCCAGCAGTGCCAGAAAAATAAAACTAGAAGATAAGAATCACAGTGATAGGGCTCTAATAGTCAACCCATCACTAAAACTAATGCCTATAAATGTATGCCAGAACATACATTTATAGGGTTAAACAGAGCATCGCTTGCTAAAACAGATTTAATTAGGCCAAGAGTATCATAACATAATAACCAAAATGTTCAGGATACAATTGAAAATCATTCATCATTCCAAAGAATCACAATTTGAGAAAAATAACTAACTTCAGTACCTAGATAAATCAGATGATAGAATTATGTGAAAAGAATTTTAAAGCTGTGTCAAAAATGCTTCGACAAACAAATTCTTTTGATAAAAAAAGAAAAAATTTGAAATCTTAGCAAAAAGGAGTAATAATAAAAGAGAATCAAATGGAAATTATAAGTGAGAAATACATCAAAATAACCTTGCTAGAGACTCAACAGTAGAACGAAAATGACAGAGGATTGAAACAATGAACTTGAAGATGGATCAATAGAATCTACTCAATCTAAACAACAGAAAATAGGCACACACACAAAAAAATGACAGAGCCTCAAAGTTGTGTGAGATATTAACAAATGCTATAACATTCATATAATCAGAGTCCCAGAAGGAGAAGAGAAAGAGTGTGGGACCAAAAAAGTATGTGAAGAAATACTAAAAGAAATCTACACCAAGATATTTTATAATCAAACTTTCAAAAATTAACTATAAACAAATATAAAGAAAAACATCTTAAAAACAGCCAGAGAGAAACAACATTATCTGAAAAGTCATATCAATTTGAATGACAATTAATTTCTCATCTGAAACCATGGAGGCTGGAAGAAAGTGGCATAACATTTTTCAAGTGTTGAAAGAAAGGAATTATCAACTGCAAATCCTCTAGCCAGTGAAACTATCTTTCAGAAACAAAGAGAAAATAAAGTTGTTTTCAGACACAAGAAAACTAAGAGAATTTGTTGCTTGCAGATCTAGCCTTAAAGGAAGCTCTCCAAACAGAAAGAGAATAACAGAACAAGGCTGGGATATTCAAAAAAGAAAGAAAAACAATGGAATAGGAAAAATAGAATGCAATAGACTATCCTTTGCCTCATGAGTTTCTTTAATTATATTTTGTGGTTGGAGCAGAATTTATAATACCATCTGATGTGACATTCAATGTATACAGAAAAAAACAACAATTATTTTTTTAAATGGGGATAGTGAAAGAATCTAAATGGAAATACAGTTTCTACACTTCACTTGAAGTGGTCAAATGCTGACACTGTAAACAGTTATGTACGTATATAGTAATACTTAAAGCCACCATTAAAAAAAACTGTATAAAGCAATATACTCAAAAAAATTATAAAGAAATCAAAATGAAACCCTAAAATTCCTCAAATAGCCCACAGGAAGGTAAGAAAAAAGAAACAGAAAAATGAGAATCGGAAGTGACAAACAGAAAACAAATAATAAAACAACAGACTTAATCTCTAAAATATCAATAAGTACTTTAAAAATAAATGTTCTAAATTCGTAAATTAAAAGACAGAGAATGTTTTTAAAAGCACAACCCAAGGATATGCTGTGTACAAGAAACTCACTTCAAACAAAATGACATAGAGAGGTTACAAATAAAAGGACGGAAAACAATACTATTTTTTTAAATTGGCAATGGTTTTTTGGATTTGACACCAAAAGCAAAGGCAACAAAAGTAAAAATAAATAGGAATACATCAAACTAAAAAGTTTTGCACAGCAAAGGAAACCATTGACAAAGTGTAAAAACTAACCTACGGAATGGGGGAAAATATTTGTCAGTCACATATCTGATAAGGGTTTAATATCCAAAATATATAAATAATTCATATAACTTAATAGCAAACAAACAATTCAATTAAAAAGGGGGCAGAGGATCTGAATAGATATGTTTCCAAAAAGACATACAGATGACCAACAGATGCACAAAAAGGTGCTCAAGGGTACTAATCATCAGAGAAACACAAATCAAAACCAAAATGATGTATCATCTTATATCTGTTAAAATGGTTATTATCAAAAGACAAGAATTAAGTGTTGGTGAGGATGTGGAACTAAAGGAACTCTCGTGCACGGTTGGTGGGAATGTAAATTGGTGCAGCCACTATGGAAATCAGTATAGAGGTTCCTAAATAAGCTAAAAATAGAACTACCATGTGATCCAGCACTGGCCAACACATGGAAACAACCTAAGTGCTCATTGATAGATGAATGGATTTTTAAAATTGTGGCATATATATACAATGAAATATTATTCAGCCAGAAAAAAATAAATACCATATGATATTACTTGTGGAAACTAAAAACAAACAAACCACACTAAACTCATAAATATAAAGAATAGATCTGTGGTTGTCAGAGCAGGGGGTGGGAGAATGAGTGAAATGGGTGATGGGTGTCAAAAGATACAAACTTCCAGTTATAAAATAAATAAGTCCTGGAGATGTAATATATAGCATGGCGACTATGGTTAATAATACTGTATCACATATTTGAAAGTTGCTAAAAGTTCTTATCACGAGAAAAAAATTATAACTATGTGTGGTGATGGATGTTAAACCTTACTGTGATGATCATTTTGCAATATGTACAAATATCAAATCATTATATTGTGTACCTGAAACCAACATAATGTTAAATGTTTATTATATTTCAATAAAATAAATAAATAAAAGGGTAGAAAAGATATGTCATGCAAACATTTTTTTTAATAAAATAGGAGTGGCTACATTAACATCAGATAATGTAGATTTCAGATCACAGAAAATTACTAAACACAAAGAGGGACATTACTTAATGATAGAAGGATTGATCCACCAAGATGACCTAGCTATTTTTAATGTGTGTGCACCAAAAACAGAATTTCAAAATACATGAAGCAAAAACTGACACAGCTGAAAGGAGAAATAGAAAAATTCGCAATCATATCTGGGGACTTCACTCTCAGCAATTGATTGACATATTAGACAGAAAATCAGCAAAGATATAGAAGAACTAAACTATCAACCAGCAGTATCTAATTGACATTTATAGACTATTCTACCCAACAGTACCAGAACACATTATTTTCAAGTGCCCATAAAACATTTATCAAGATAGAGCATATCTTGGGTAGTAAACCAAATTTTAACAAATTTTTAAAAATTGAAATCATACAGAGTATGTTCTCTGACCACAATGGAATCAAACTAGAAGTCAATAACAGAGAGACAATAAGAAAATCTCTTAATACTTTGAAATTAAACAACACAATTCTAAATAATCCATTGGTCAAACAGGAAGTCTCAAAAGAAACTTTAAACAACATATCACTGAGTGAAATGAAAACACAAACGTCAACATTTGTGCTAAAAAGGTGATGAGAAATTTATAGCATTAAATTTTTATATTACAAAAAGAAAAAATTAAAATCATTTCTTCAACTAATTAATTAATTATTTTAAAAAGAAAAGTCTCAAATCAAGTATTTAAGCTTCCATCTCAAGAATCTAGCAAAATAAACCCAAAGCAAGTAGAAGGAAGGAAATAAGAGCAGAAATCAACAAAGTTAAAAACAGGAAAACAATATAGAAAATTAAACTAAAATCTGGTTCTGCAAAAAGATTTTTTAAAAATTGATAAACCTTCTTCAATATTGAAAAAGATAAAAATGGAAAAGACACATGTCACTAATATCAGTAATGAAAGAGTGAATGTTGCAATAGATCCTGTAGCCATTAAATGGATAATAATGGAATGCTATGATAACTTTTACACTCATAAATTCAACGACTTAGAAGAAATGGACCAATTACTTGAAAATTACAAAATTTAGCCAAAATAAAATAAACAACTTGACTATGCCTATAACTAACGAAGAAATTAAATTTGTAATTATAAAGCACCTGAAAAAGAAATATCCAAGCCCTCTGATGGTTCTATTAGAAAAATTTACCAAACATTCAGAAAAGAACATTTCAAAACTCTCAAACATCAATTCCACACAAATAAAACGAAAGAGAGAACACTTCTCAATCCATTTAATTGAGGCCAATATTACCTTGATAACAAATCCTGACAAAAACAGCATAAAAAAGAAAACTACAGACCTATATCTCTCATGAACTTAGATATGATAACCTCAATGAAATTTAGCAAATTGAATCCAGCAATGCATAAAAAGAATAATACACAATGACCAAGTGGGATTTATTCCCGGTATACAAGGATGATTCGCTGTTTAAAAATTAATCAGTGTAACTTATCTCAACAAACTAAAGAAGAAATATCATATGACCATATCAGTTGACACAGATTGATCATTTGACAAAATTCAAAACCCATTCATAATAATCACTCTCACTACAGCAGGGCTATAGGGAATCTTCTTCAATTTCATAAAGAACATCTACAAGAAACCTATAGTTCACATTATCTTTAATAGTGAAAGATCAAATGCTTTCCCTCAATGGTCAGAAACAAAATAAGGATTTTCATTCTTACCACCCTTATTCAACACAGTATTGGAAGTTCTAGCCACTGCAATAAGGCAAGAAATAAGAAAAGAAATAAAAGGCATAGAATTGGAATGGAAGAATTAAATGGTCTCCATTTGCAGATTATATGTTGTCTATGAGTAAAATCCCAAAGTGTTTTTTAAAAAATTCTAGAATTAATAAGTGAATTCAGTAAGGTTGCAGGATATAAGATCAATATGCAAAAAATCAGTTGCATTTCTATATATTGACAATGAAAAAGTGGAAACCAAAGTAAAAAAAAAATGCAATAAAATTTAAAATTGCTCCAAAGAAAATGAAATACTTAAATAAAAATATAACAAAACATGTACAGGATCTGTATGATGACAGTTACAAAATGCTGTTATACATCAATTCTATCTCAAATAAAAAGTATATGAACATGAAAAATATTTTAAAATGCTGATGCAAGAAATCAAGAAGACTTAAAAACTTTAGAGACATAGTATGTTCATTAATTGGAAGATTCAACATAGTAAAGATTCCAAATCTCCCTCAAATGATCTATAGGTTTTATGCAATTCCTATCAAATTTTAATAAGATTTTTTTGTAGACATAGAAAAGTTTGTTCCAAAATTTATATGGAAAGATACAGGTCCTAGCTTGGTCAAACATTTGTGGGGGAAAAAAAAAACAAATATAGTGGAAGGAAACATTCTTCCTGACACTAAGGTTCATTACATAGCTACCATAATTAAAATAACATGGGTACTGGCAGAGGGATAGACAAATAGTGGAGCAGAACAGAGAACATAAAAATAAATCCACACAAATATGTCCAGTTAATATTTGACAAAGGAGCAAAAGCAATTCAGTGGAGGAGGAAGAACTTTTCAATAAATTGTGCTGGAGCAATTGAACATTCATAGGCAAAAAATTAAACCTCATCCTAAGCTTTATATCTTACAAAAAAGTTAATTCAATATGGATCATGGACTTAAATGTAAAATATAAACATAAAATGTCTAGGAAAAAAACATAAGAAGAAATGTTCTGAATCTAAGACTGAGCAAAGAGTTCTGAGGCTGACACTGAAAGCATGATCCATACAAGGGAAATTTGCTAAACTAGACATCATCAATATTAAAATAAAAAATTTTGCTCTGCATAAGATAAAAAGGCAAAATTACAGACTGGGAGAAAATATTTGCAAAACACTTATCTGACAAAGGACTTGTATCTAGAATATACAAAGAACTCTCAAAACTCAACAGCAAAAAACTCAAACAATCCAACAAGAAAATGGGCAATAAACCTACACAGTCTTTTCACTGAAGAGGATATACAGATGGCAAATAAGCACATGCAAAGATGTTCTACATCATTAGCTATTAGAGAAATGCAAATAAAAACCACATTGAGAACTTATGGTCAGAATGGCAGAGTAGATAAATACTGGGCTCGCCTTCTCCTACAACCACATCAAAATACAACTATAAAATGAACAGGACAAGCAGAGACTCATGGACATGGACAATGGACTAGTGGTTACCAGAAGGTGGGGAGAGCGGGAAGGGGGAGTAGACAGGGGGAAATAAATTAAATAATTTCTTCAATTAAATTAATTAATTTTTAAAAAGAAAAAAATTACAACTATATTATAGGACAACCACCCTTGAGAATCACCTGAAGACTAGCTGAAAATAACTTCTATAACTAAGACTATAAAAAAGAAACCACATTGAGACTAGTAGGAGAGGCAGAGAGGCAAAATGGGCTGGTCTTACACCGACGTGCGGCGGTTAAGAATTGGGAGGGATATCTTGGCTGTGGAGGTCTCCCCTGAGAAATGAGGGGTCCCAGGCCCACACTGGCCTCCCCATCCCAAGGTACCACTGCCAGGAAGAGGAGTCCTCACACATGTGGCTGTGAAAATCAGTGGGATTCCATCCAGGTGAGATGGAAGGCTACTGTAGACCTTTTCTCTTAAAGGGCCTGTGCACAAACTCACTTGCTCACAAACACTCACCCTAAGCTCCACAGAAGGGATAGCAGCTTGCAAAGCTCCAGGGACAAACAGAGAGGAATTGAATTGTCTGGCTTCAGGGTGAGGGCTCGAGGAGCAGCTTTCTCCCAGACAGGAATGCTAGTAGGCTCCACTGTTCCTTTGTTGAGCTCTCCCCCTACACAGCCATTAGTCACAGGTGGGTGCCATATCTGGCTCTCCACCAACTTGGTTAACACTGCTTTCCCCACCCGGACGATTTTCTGAGACTCTGCCCCTCTTAACCTGCCCACTAGTCCTAACTCCTTTCACCTGCTGTTCCTCACAAGCCACTGGCTTTGGCCCACACTAGGGTCTTTCCTAAAATCTCTCAAATGTTCATAACCCCCAAAAAGCAGCATTTGGCCTCAGCATGCCCCATACTTCTTGCTAAGAGGCCCCAAACCCAGCACTAGTGGAGTCGACCTCAGTTTGGAGCATAGCTTCTACCAAGCACCTTCAAGCCCAGCATAGGAAACTACCAACCACAGATCACTTTATATCTCCTACCAGGTGACCCTTGGCCAGACACAGACAGCAGTTGACCTGGACTTGCATTGAGCCCCTCCTAAGAGGCCCCAGAACCAACATACCCAGTGGCTGGCTTCAGACCATACCAGAGCACGACCCAATTATCTCCACAAATGATACACCCAAAAGGTGGACCTGGTAGGCACCAGAGTTCTGCTAAAATGAATCCTCTCTGTGGGGTCAGCACCCACATGATGGCTCATCCACTGTAGTCATAGCCAGTCCTCACAGCCAGTCAGCCTGAGGGTTACTCTCACTCACTGATGTGCCAAAAGCAATCAAGGCTTAACTACAATAGTAGGGTACATACAACCCACAAAAGGGACATCCTCGGAGCACCCAGCTCAGATGAAAAGGGAGACTGGGCCACTGGGCTCCATAAGACACCTACTACATCAGGCCACTCTTCCAAGACTGGGAGCTGTAGCAGATCTACCTAATACATAGAAATAAACACAGGAAGGCAGCCAAAATCAGGAAACAAAGAAACATGTCCCAAATGAAAGAACAGGATAAAATTCCAGAAGAAGAACAAAACAAAAGGCAATCCACCAGATACAGAGTTCAAAATGTCCTTCAGTGGGTAAATAGTTAAACAAACTCCAACACATCTATCCCATGGAATACTACTCAGCAATAAAAAGGAATGCTGTGTTAATACATACAACAAGTGGAAGGAACCTGTAGGAAATTATGTTTTTAAAAAAGTCAATCTCAAAAAGATAATACTACACGATTCCATTTATATAACATTTTTGAAATAATAAAATTAGAGAGATTGAGAATAGATTAGTGTTTGCCATGAGAGCTGAAGGGAGATGGGGATGAAGGAGTAGAAATGTCCATAATCCATTGTAAGGCAGAGTCAGCAGACACAAGGTACAAGAGGAATATAACCCATGAATTCAAGATAAAAGAACAAATTGAAATGGATTATAAAATAAAAGGGTAAAAGAACATTCTGAAAGAACTATAAAGGGTATAACATGATAAGAGATAAAAGAAAAATTAGAAATTACAATAAAATAATTAGAATCCATGAGAATAAAACAGGCAGTTTGAAAAAGAACATTAATTCTAGGCCAATCCCACCCATGAACATATACACAAAAATACTAACGAAAATGTTACAAATCAAATAAAGCAATGTAAAGCCCATCATGACCAAGCAGTGTTTAACCCAATAACACATAAATAAACATTAGAAAAATATACTGATACAATTAACTAAAAATAGATTAAAGAAAAAAATCACATGATCCTCTTAATAGATACATAAAAAGCATTTAATAAAATTTTATATCACTCACTATAAAAATTAAGATAAAATAATTACAGCAAAAATTTATAGCAAACATTGTTCCTAAGAAAAGAAATAAACTAAAATGATTGGAGACATTATAATAATCTACATTGGGAAAAAAGCTTGAAACAAGCAGTTAGAACTAATAAGAGAGTTTAACAAACTTGCTGTACAACTAATCAATACAAAAAATGGACATACCTTAATGCCAGCAACAAACTATTAGAAAAAGTAATTTTTAAAAATCCCATTCACAACCACAACAGAAACTTCAAAGTAACTAGGGATAAATTTAACCAAACACATACAAGATATTATGGAGAAAAACTTTATAGAAGGATATAAGAAAACAAATAAATGGAGAAATGTACAATGTTCATTGATGGAAAAATGCTATTGTGAAGACATTGAATTTATATAAACATATAAATACAATATATTTTGAATTAAAATAGCAAAATAATTTTTATTGTGGAATTTGAAACACTGGTCTTAAAAGTCATATGGAAAAGTAAAAGATTATAAATAGACAAGAAAATTGTAGAGAAAAATAAAGAAGTAGGACTTGCTCTACCAGAAATCAAGGCTTATTATAGAGCTGTGGTAATTGAACGAGTTTGGTTCCTCTTTTCTAAGAAGAACCAAAGGAACAAAATATAATGGACTGATGAGTGCAAATATAGGAACTTGGCATATGACAGAAGTGACTTTAAGATGAGTGGGGAAAAGATGAACTATTTGATAAGTGTTGTTGGGACTAGTGACTACACATACAGAAAAAAATCGCCTCCTCTCACTATCTCACACTATACATAAAAATAAATTCCAGAAGAAATGAAGTCCTAAATGTGAAAAGCAAAATGTAAAACAAACAAAAAAAATAATATAGATGAATTTCTGCTTCTGGCCATCATATATCATAAACAATTAGAAAATTGGACAAAATATATGAATAAAATATTTTCTGACATTGAAAAACAGGTAGCACAGGACTGTGATATCTGAGAGAATAGAAACAAATGAAGTTGGCTCTTACAATCTTTTTGGCTTTTTGCTTGGAGGCATCTTTTGGACAGGGTCACCAGGGAAGGAATTCTATCAGAGCATGGCATGCTATTCAATTGAGAAGACAGAGATAGAGTTCAGAGAGGCTAAGGAGACTGTTATTTGCAGGGCAGGAAAAGAAGGAATTAGGCACAGAAAGATCTCCATAAATATGCAGAGGTATCCCCTTGAGTCTTTAGTTACAACAAAGTGCATGTATAGGGTGAGACTCCAAGTGGCTGGGTAAAAACCAACAACCAGGAAGAACAAATGTCAAGAAGCAATAAATGGAACAAGTCTCAGAGCTCACACAGGGCTAGGAGATGTTAGAATTCTAACAGGCAGAGTGGAGAGAATTCATTGAACACCAAGGCCATTCAGAAGATATCTCAGAAAGAACACAGTGTAGTATTAAGAGCTAAACTAGCCCAAGCATAAAAACTACTCTAGCTCCACTCTAACAGACCTTAAAAACATGCCTCAAATGACCCACAGGTAACTTAGTTAGCTGCCTAAGCAAAACTTAGCTATCTTAAAGGAAGATAACAAAATGCACTAAACAATGTCTAATATCCAATAAAAAATTACTAGACTTGTGAAAATGTGACCTATAACTATGAGAAAAATTAGCCACTACATATACCAGAAATCACAGAGATGATAGAATTATCAGACAAAAAAAAAACTTTAAACATATATAGTGTATGTTTTAAAATTCAAGGACTTAAAGGTAACATAATGAGATTAACAGAAGAGGAGCCAAATATAACTTCTAGAGATTAAAAATACACATTTGAAATAAAAATTTCAGTAGATAGGATTAATGTCAGAATAGACACTGAAGAAAATAAAAATCAGAAAACATGAAGACATAGGATTTGAAGACATAGAATGGAAACAAATTGAATCAGAAGGAAAAAAGACTCTAAAAAATGAACAAAGTCTCAGTGACCTGTGGTACAACATCAAGCAGTCTAACATACTAACAAGAGACAAGAAAGTGGAGGGGAAATTTTTTTAAAGAAATAGTGATTCAAAACATCCCAGATTTTATGAAAAAATGTCCATCCAGAGATAGAAGTATCTCAAAAAAAGGAAAAGCACAAAAAAATCATACTTACATGGCTGAAAACAGTTAATGAAGAAGTGATATGTGTGTGTGTGTGTTTGTGTGTGTGTGTATTTAAACACATTACATACAAAAATTACAAAGATAATAGTTAATGCTGACTTGTCAGAAACAATGCAGTCAAGAAGAATATGGAACATTTTTAAGTGCTGAAAGAAAAGAAGTCAGCGTATAATTCTACATCCAGCAGAGGTAATCTTCAAAAATGTTTGTCTGAAAATGTCTTTATTTTATTTTAAAGTTGAAGGTTATCTTTGTTGGATACAGAATTATAGGTTGACCTTTTTTCTTTCAGCATTTTAGAAAATATGTCACCAGCAGATTTTAATCTCAAGGAAGTTCTTCAGTTGGAAGGAATATGACATCATTTGGAAACTCAGATCACCACAAAGGAAAGAAGAGAGATGGAAATGGTAAATAGGCTGATAAATATAAGCCCTTACTCTTCTTTAAAAAAAAAAATTTAAAAATATATATGATTATTTAAAGAAAAATAGTAAATATATATTTTGAGTTTTATAACATATATAGAAATAAACTATATAACAATATGACAAAGGATGTAAAGAGGTCAAAGGAAGCATACAGTTGTACAGTTCTTACATTGTACATGAAGTAGCATAATATTACTTGGAGGCAGACTCTGATAAGTTAAAGATGCATAAAGTAAACCCTAGAGCATGATTAAAAATAAAATGAAGTATAGCTAACCAGTCAACATAGAGATGGAATAATAATAATCCGAAAGAAGGCAAGAACGAGGAACAAAAGAATAATGAAGATGAAACACAAATAAAACAACAGCAAGTCGGCATATTTAAACCCAATCATATTAATAATTACTTTAAATGTTAATGGTTTCAAACCTAAGAGTCAGAGATTGTCAGTCTGGATAAAAAAGCAAGATGAAATGATATACTGTTTTAAAAAACATTTTAAACATAAAACACAGATTGGTTAAAACTAAAGAGGAAAAAAGAAAAATATGTACCATAAAAATACTTATAAGAAACCTGAAGTAGTTATATTAATATCATAGAATGTAGACATCAATGTACAAAGTATCATTAAAGATAAAGGAGAACATTATATAATGATGAAAGGATCAATTCATCAAGAAGACGCACACACGTCTTAATAACAAAGCTTCATAATACATAAAGCACAAACTAATATAACTAAAAAGAGTAATAAATAAAATCGCAATCATTGGAGATTTACACATTTCTCTTTAAATGATAAAATAAGTAGAAAGAATACAGTAAGAATACAGAAGACTTGAAAAATATTGTCAACCAACTTGATATAACTGATATTTATAGAACATTACACTTAATAATGGTAGAATACACATTCTTTTCAAATGCACAGGGATCATTCACCAAAATAGACTATTTGCTGTTACAACATAAGTCTCAGTAAATTTAAAAGAATGGAAACCATAGAGTACATTTTCTGATCACAAAATGTTAAATTAAAAATCAGTAACAATAAGATCTATTAAATACCTAAATATTTGGAAATTAAATGATACAGTTTTAAATAATCCATAAGTCAAGAAGTCACAGAAAATTAAAAATATCTTGACCTGAATAATAATGGAAATACAACACTAAATAGCTGGTACACAGTTAATGTGGAGTTGAGTACAGCTAAACAGTGCTTAAAGGAAAACTTGGAGTTTTCAATGCATATATTTAGAACAGAAGAAAAGTCTAAAGTCAATGATTCCACCTTAAGCTAGAAAAAGAAGAGCAAATTAAACCTACAGGAAGTAGAGGAAGGAAATAATATAAATAAGAGTGGAAATCAATGAAATTGAAAACGAACAAATAATAAAATCATTGAAATAAAAACCTGATTATTTGAAAAGAGGAACAAAATCTGTAAAATTCTAGTTAAACTTATCACAAAGAAAGCGAAGACACAAATTACCAACATCAGGTATGAAAAGGATTCACCACTAAAGATCCTATGGACATTAAATGAATAATAAGAAATATTGTAAACTTTATGTCAATAAATTTGCTAGTGTAGATGAACTGAACAAGCTCCTCAAAAGATACAAAGTTTCGAAATTGACTCAGGAAGAAAGAGAAAGTCTCCAATTTTGAAATTTTAATTAATTAGTAATTTTTAAAACTTCTGAAAGAGAAAATTCCAGGGCAAGGTGGCTTCACTGGGGACTTTTATCAAACATTTAAGGAAGAAATCATTCATAAACATACATAAATTCTTTCAGAATATACAGAAAAGAATACTTTCAAGTCATTTTATGGGGTTAGTATTGGTCTGATAATGAAACCAGACAAAGACACAAGAAAATTCCAGACTGTAAAACCTCATGTACGTAGATGTATAAATCTTAAAGAAAATATTGGCAAATTAATTCCAACAATATATGACCAAATCTAGTCATATATTGTTTATTCCAGGAATGTAAAATTGGTTTAACATTTCAAAATCAATTGATGTAATTCACTATATTAACAGAATAAAAGAAAAATTAATATAATCATCTCATTAGTAGCAAAAAGAAGCATTTGAAAAAAAATCATGATTCATTAATGAAAAATAAAGTGCTCAACAAACCAGGATTAGACAGGAACTTCTTCAACATAATAAAAGACATTTATGAAGAAGCTATAGCTAACATCACACTTAACGATGAAAGACTGAATGATCATTGTAAGTTCAGGAGTAACAAGATGTCCACTCTTACCACTTCTATTCAACCTTATATTAAATATCCTAGCCAATGCAATAAGGCAAGTAAATGAAAATTTTTAAATATACAGATTGTATAGGAAGAAAGTGACATGACATTATACACAAAAAAGTTGCAAGAAGTGTCCAAAAGCCTACCAGAAATAAAAAGTGAATTTAGTAAATCATCAGGTTTCAAGTTCAATATACAAAACCAACCTTTTCTTTGCATACTAGCAACAAACAACTGAAAAGTAAATTTTAAAAATGTATGATAGCATCCAAAACCACTAAATTATATAGGAATAAATTTAATAAGGGATATGTAAGACTTTTACAATTAAAATTACACATTATTGAGACAAATTAAAGAAGACCTAAGTTAGTGGAGATATACTCCATGTTCATAGACTGAAGACAATATTGCTAAAATATCAATTCTCTGCAAGCGGATCTACAGATCCAAAATAATTCTAATCAAAATATCAGCAGGCTTTTTTGTTTCAATTGATATTGACAGCTAATTCTGAAGTTTATATGGAAATGTAAAGTGCTAGTGCATCCAAAACAATTTTAAGAAAAGAAGACAAAAGTTGAAGGACATAACTAACTGTTATGAAGACTTCCAATAAAGCTATAGTAATAGAGATAGTGTGACATTGGTGTCAAGATAGACATATAGATTAGTGGATATAGATTCTGAAACATAAATCAAATGAGAGGTCCATACGTAGATCCCCATTTACGTGGTTATTTGATTGAGAAATGATAGTCGTTAGAGCAAATGGTACCAGAACAATTGGACATTCATATGGGAAAAATGAACCTCAATACTTACCTTACAACTTACACAAAAATTAACTTGAAATGGACTAATAGACCTAAATGTAAAATATGAAGTTATAAAACTTCTAAAAGTAAATATAGGAGAAAATCTTTGTGAACTTCGTGAAGTAGGCAAAGATATCTTAGACAAGACACATTTTCTTCTCTGAGAAAAAATTTTGATAAATTGTACTTTATCAAAATGTAAAAAAGCTTCACTCTGAAAGACACTGTTAAGACAATTAAAAAATCAAGACGAACTGAGACAAGATATTCTTAAACACAGCTTTCAAAGAACTTGTATAATAATCTTACGAAAGATTCAGTAACAAGAAGACAAATAACCCAATTTTAAAATAGGCAAAAGATTTGAACAGACATTTCACAGGCTAAGAAGCACATGAATAGATGCTTAACATTATTAGTCGTTAGGGAAATAGAAATTAAAACCACAATAAGATAACACTATTCACCCACAAAAATGGGCTATAATGAAGAAGATTAACAATAACAAGTTTTGCTGGAACAACTAGAACTCTCCTACATTTCAAAAGTGTAAATAAAGTGTCTCAACTACTTTGCAAATAGTTTAGCAATCTTTATAATATTAAACATATACTCACCATGTGACCCAGAGATTCTACACCTAGATATTTAGCCAAGAGAAAGGAAAATGTATATAAATAACCAGGACTTATACACACATATTCAGAGCAGTTTTGTTCATAATAGTCCCGAACTGGAAATAACCTAAATATCTAAGAACAGATAAATGGAAAAACAAATTATGGTATATCCATATAATGGAATACTATTCAGCATTATAAAGCATAAACCCTGTTATGTGTAATAGCATGGTTACATTTCAAAAGCATTATGTTAGGCAATAGAAGCCAGAAAAGTATATGCTGTATGATTTCATTTATACAAAATTCAGAAAAGGCAAATCTCATCTATAGTGACAAAAAGATTAATATTGCCTTGGGCTAGGTAGGATTGCAGATAGTTTGGGCAAGGGTGAGGAAACATTGTTTGGGGGTGGGGATGGAAATGTGCTATATCTTCTTGGGGGGGGGCTACATGGTTTTATACATTTGTCAAATGCATCAGACTTTCCATTTAAAGTGGGTACATTTTATTGTGTGTAAATTATGCCTCAATCGATTTGAATTAAAAAAAATACAATATTTTTATGTTATTGAGGGTAGAGGATGATTTTTTGAATAAGAAAGAAAAATTATAAATCACAAAGGAGTAGAATTTTACTACATTAAAATTTGAAACTTCTGCATATCAAAAGATACCATTAATGTTTAAAAAAAAAAAAAAAAAAAAGCCCACAGACTGGGAGAGGATATTTACAACTTGTAACCAAAAAAAGTTCAGTAACCAGAATATTTCACAAACAGCTATATAAATCAATAGGGAATATACAAATAATCTAATTTAAAAAATGGTCAGGATATCATCAGGCAAATCATAGGTGAGAAAAACTAGATAGTCCATAAACACGTGAAAGGATATTCAAGCTCAGTGTTAAACAAGGAAATATAAATAAGAATGGCAAAATGTGATCATCTGATAACACCACCAATTGTCT
Organism: Eidolon dupreanum; assembly: GCA_028627145.1. Classification (NCBI taxonomy): domain Eukaryota; kingdom Metazoa; phylum Chordata; class Mammalia; order Chiroptera; family Pteropodidae; genus Eidolon; species Eidolon dupreanum. The sequence continues at coordinate 101,888,400 of CM053508.1, read as the reverse complement.
GCAAGGATGCAGGAAATGGAAACAGTTTTGTTGTTGCCAGCAGAAACGTATCTTTATTGAACAATTTCGAGATGAATTTGACAAAAGCTAGGAAATCTGAAGATGCACTTCCCCATCACCTGACAGTTTCTCATTTAGCGATGTACCCCAAGTCCTTGAGGCTAGGTGCACGAGATGACATTAAAATGTGTTCAGCGTGGCATTATTTATTAGCGCCAAAGTAGGAATAGTCTAAACTTTCATTAACTGAGCACTAGATAAATAAAATGTAGTAGAGTCATATAATGGAATGCACTCAGTAATTAAAATGAATAACCTAGATATATATATATATTTATCAACATGACGCAATCTAAAATATATATATTTATATTAAATATATACTTATAAAGAAGAAGAGAGAGAGTAAAAAAGTAAGCTACAAAAAATATATATACTATCCAGTAAGGAAGGTGTTTAGCAGGACCCTGAGAAGGGGTTCACACTCTTTGGAGATAGAAAGGGGCAGTGTTAGGGTGACAGCTTGAAAACTGCATGCAGATAAGGCGTCTCCGGACCCTAGGACTTCCCAGTCCAAGCTCTCTGTCAGCGGTGCAGTTCTTTTGAATGTGTGGGATGCTGCTGCCCTGCCGCCTCACCCGTGGCAATAAGATAGGAACGAGCGCTGGAAAGCGTTGTGATCCCACACAGCCTGAGCGCTGCAGAATGCGAGATGCGCGCGCCCACAGGGCCTCCCGCACGCTTCCACATCACAACCTCACCTTCGTTTTTCTTCTCCGCTATCGTTCCACTTACCTTGGCTCCACGGACTTACTTTGAGGTTTGGCACTTTCAGATTTTTCATATAAACTCAGATTCTTAAGACATCAGCGTCAAAGCCTTTAAAATAAATTAAATATATATATATATATATATACATACACACACACACATACACACATATATACATACATATGTATACATATATATATATATATATATATATATATATATATATATATATATATATATAATCTACTTCCTAATTTTCCACCTGCTTTTTGTCTCCATAAAGAACATACATACAAGAGAAGCCTGTAGGTTGTAAGCTTTTTTCTAAACAAGAAAAGTGAGATCTACTTTCTCCTTCCCAGGCACTCGACCGACCTCGATAATCCCAAACCAGCACTGGGGATGGAGCCCTGCTGGGATTTCAGAGCCTCTGTTGGACACTGGGGTGTAGAAAGGTGGGAGGTGGGCACTTCTGAGGTTTATCTCTGACCACGACCCTATGGGAATCTGTCTTTGTCTCTCTGCTGTGGGGAATTTAAAAAGCATCAGCATCTGAGCTAGAGAGGATCAGCAAAGAAGATGAAGGTCCTTTCTGTATGGATCAGAGAACACTGCTGAGAATGGGAACCGCTTCTCTACCTTTCCAGAGAGGCAAATGTGTTCCATTTGCCCTTGCAGAACCCTCTCTACCTGGCTCTCTGACTTCAAGGCTGACCTGTGTGGGCTGCATTAATGGGCTCCTTTGCCTCTGGCTTCCAGTTGGGTCCGGCCCCTGGGATTCTCCCGCTGAGGATTAGAATGAGAGAGAAGGAGAAAGGGCATTTATTCCCTATGGATCCACCATCATCGAAGGTCACTGTTCAGAGGGTCTATCACACGATCCTTGTTTTATTTCCCACTCAAAGCCAGATTCTTGTGAAAATCTTTTATAAGTGAAATAAAGCTGCACTGACATTTTCTTAGCAAGCTCCATTTCTCTGTATTAGGGAAACAAAGAGTCCTTCTTCCTCCTGTGTCTTTTTCCTTTACTTTCACATAGACCCCTCCATTCCTGACACTTCTGGTCACCAGATGTGTGGGGTGTTTTCCCACATCAAGCAATTCTGCAACACCAGCTGGGTGCCCTACAATTGAACTCAATTCTGACACTATCTACCTGGAGATAGCACCAGGTTCCACAGGTTAAGGGCTTGGTCCGACAAACAATAAGCTCAGTCCCACAAGGCTGCCCCTCCCTCACTTCAGATACCACTTGCAAATCCATGTTGCCATCTGTGCTTCTTACTGATCAACTAAAAATCAGAAGTTCCTTTCTTGGGTTTGAGTAATAATAACCTAAAAATAAAAGGTCAAAGTGAGAGGCAATAAGCATTTATTTGAGATCAAAAAAGAATAAGTATTTGGAAAGCACTGATTCAGGCAGAAACCCAAACAGTGTTCCAATTAGAAGACAAAGGCAAAGGGTATTTCCGAGAAAGGGAAGGAGAACTGTGACATCAATGGAAGGGAGGCATTTCTTTTGGTGAAGAAAAGATAACATAGTGATGCTAATTCTAAACAATGTTTTAAGTTTTCAGTCCAGTAGTCATCAGTCCTATAGTCACAATATCTGCTCTCTTGTTATCCTTGCAGACAGTTCTTGGGGACAACAGTGTTGCTTTAAGACCAGACCAAAGTTTATTTTGCCTTGTTTTAACAGTCCAAACTTTTGAGGCATAAGACTTGCAAAGCTGTTCCTCTGGAATGGCAGCTCCAACTCCATTTAAAGTGGTTCCATTTATATTATTTTTTACATTAATTTGCTAGAGTGGCTCACAGAACTCAGGAAAACACTTACTAACCTTTACCAGTTTATAAAAGGATTTGATAAAGGCTACAGATGCGAACAGCCAGATGAACAGTCAAAAGAAGAGAACCCAGGGCAAGGTCTGGGAAAGGCTTCTGTCCCATGAATTGGGGTGTGTCACCCTCCCAGTATGTGGCTGTGTTCCCCAACCTAGAAGCTCCCTGAACCCCATACTTTGGGATTTTTGGGAGGCTTTCTCACATAGGCATGATCAATCTTTAATTCCATTTTCAGTGCTTCTCCCTTTTGAAATGAATTGGGGTCGGTGGGGTGAGGCTGAAAATTTCAAACTTCTAATCATGGCTTGGTCCTCCTGGTGACCAGCCCCCATCCAGGAGCCCACCCAGAGTTGTCTTATTAGAAAAAAAGACATTCCTATTGCCCAGAAAATAAAGGTTTCAGGAGCCCTGTGCCAGGAACAGAGTTCAGAGACCAAATTTATTTTCTGTTATCTCATGTTCTTTCTGTTTCCTTCTAATCATTCATTCACAGCATCTCCTTATGCAGTACCCACTAGGATCTAGGTATTGGGAGGAAGATGATGATAAGTGGGACGAAGTCCTTGCCTCCAAGGAGGATGTGGTGTGTCCGGAAAAGAAGTGCAGATACAGAGCTGCGAGGACCAAGAGGGGAGGAGGGTTTCTGTCCATCTGCCCATCTGAAAGGTATCCTCTCGATGTTTCCCTATCACAAAATAAAGATGAAATGAGAAAAGTGATCAACAATCACTTGGCATTCTTAAGTAATATCAGTCACTCAGGATTTTCTAAGCATTTGCCTCACATGAAACCCATGTTAAATGCCTTGGCATGGGGGCAAGTGACAAGTTTGGGAACGACCCTTTCCCTGCCCTTTTGGAGATTACAGTCTGTTGAGAGATGTCAGATGAGTGGGGACGTGTGATGAACGAGGAAGGGTTGTCAAAGCATTTCCGGTGAGGAAGCAGCCGACGGGCCCTCGGGAGAGCAGGAAGACCGTGGAGGAGGAGGGACGCCACTGCCGTTCTCCTCATCCAGGAAGGAGCTTCTTTAGTGCAAGTCCGTGAAAGGGTCAACAAAACAGAATGGTTAAAAAAAAAAAAAGATACACTCCTGCTGGACTCTTGAGTCATCCGGTGACTAATCAGTTCCTGAAGAGGTTTCAACTGCCAGGAAGGTACCACCTGTTTCCCCAGGGAGCTGAGGGACCTGCCACAGGCAAGGAACTGCAGGCAGGCCCAGGAGTGAGGGATGCAGGCTGCCTTCGTGGGAGAGTTTGGCCAACTCTTCCCTCCCTTACAACCAAGAATAAAGCCGTAATCACAAACCGCCCTACCAACAAGTGTTGCCTGCCTTCTCTGCCCTTGCTGCTACCCCATCGAAACCCTGCCCTGGGGGCTCCCTGCTGGCAGCCAGCATGAAACAGCAGTTGGAGGTACAGAAAGAGTCCCACAGAAGGTGGACCTTTCCATGGGAGGGGGTCAGCACTGCCACCACAGAGCGGGGTGCTGAGGCTAGGTGGAGTTTGGAGAGGTGGCGGGTGGTAATAATAATGATGACACTACCCCACAAATGTTAGCTGCATCTCAGGTGCTGTGCTAAGGGCTTCACATGGATTATCTCACTCAGCCCTGTGCTGAGCCCTGTGAGATATATACTGTCCTCGCCTTACAGGTGAGGAACCTGAAGTGGAAGAGGTAAGTAATCTGCCCACGGTGACTCTGGAATGTGTACTCTTTCTTCACCACAGTGCCAGCCGGACTTGAGATCCTGGACAGAGGGCAAAGTATGGGGCGAGGGGTGGGACAGCAGAGTGCATGGGGGTGGGCAGGAAGCCTGTTAGGCCAGAGCAGAGGCCTGGCGAGGGGTGCGGAAAAGCAGGGGGAGCCCTGTGGTGAGGGCTTTCGGAGCCAGGCTGAGGGGTCAGGGCTGGAGACGGAGGTGGTGAGACCCCGGGAGGGCAGCCCTGTGGTGCTTCAGGAAGCAGTGGTCCCCCAGCAGCCCCTTTTCTTTCACATAAAGCTGGGTTTGTTTCCATTTATCTGCTTGACTTTTCGGCCAAGATGCTGTTAGAAAAACATATTGCTCTAATTTAATCCACATGTGCATCCTTAGCACAGAGTCTAAAAGGAAATTTCAGGTCCTGAGTCCCAGGCCCAAAGCCTCAGCCCTGTGGCTATGGTGAGGAAGGGCTCTGGCCTCAGGACTGACTCTGACCATCTTTCAGGGCCCTTGCTGAGGCAGTCCCTAGCCTACCTGTCCTGGGCAGGCAGGAGGTGCAGGAGGGGGTGTCTTGAGAAAGGAGACTTGAAAGCTGGCTTCTGTGGTCTGCTGCTGCAGCTGCTTGCAGCCGAAGGGATGTCAAGAGGAGGAAACCTCTGACATGAGGTGAGATGGGTGAGTGCATGAGGGCCTCCTATCAGCTCCTCCTACTCCCTTTCCCAGGATCGAGTTCTCAAAACTCTGAGCCAAGCAGGCAGTTTATCCAACCATGTGGGGAAGATGCTGTCAGCAGGACCCAAGCCACAGATAACCCTGGGCTGGGTCTTGCGATGTGGCACAGACCACATAAGATCTCGTCCAGACATGTGACCACGCGTGAGGCATGGCTTAGGAAACTTGTCTCGCAGCCCCACCTCACAGAAAGCCAGCAGGGAACAAAGCCAGCGTGCTTGCTCATTTCAATACTCGTTTCCAATTCTACTCCTGTCACATAACTTATTTTGAATATAATTATATTAGTAGGAGAAACTGATTGCCCCAAATTAGAAAACAGATCTCACACAGATGTTTATTCACAACAGGGACTGGAGACAGCACTGAAAGACAGAGCCGAAATGTCTAACTTTGTTTCAAGGTCTAGGACCCTTTTGGCAATTTACGAGTCAAGATCTTGGTGAATTAATCCATGCAGAAGTGACAGTCCTCTTTCCCCAAGCTCGCCATCTCCAGTCACTGCCTCTTCTCCAATACTCACCATCCACTTGGTCTGGCCCTGATTTGCAAGCAAAGGCACAGTTAAATGCCCGTGTGGGAGGAAATTGATGTCTGAGGCAGCACTGGAGTATTCACACAAGCAGCTCACATCCGGGACTCTCAGGGAACCCTCTCCCCCCTATAGACCCCTCAGCTGGGAAGGGCCAGAGCCAGCCCTCAGAGCCCATCTGGGTGGAGTCTCAAAGGATGCAGCCGGAAAGAAGGGACATGGGCAGATCATAATCTGATTTTTGAATTGTACTAAAATGTGTTTCCATCAGAAATGACGAAGGAAATATAAGTAGTATCTGAGAATGTCAGTCCATTTACTGTCCACAGTTTGGAGAACTGTCGTTATTCATGTCTATGACTAGGCAGTCTTCTCAGGGTCCCCTCTGCCAAAGGTAGAGCAGGGCAACCTAGGGGCTTATATTGAAATTTTAGAATCTGCCAGTCTGCCATGTACTCTTTTCAGTCTGGACAGGGGTTCAGCTGTGCAGCCAGCCTGAGGCTATCAGAAGCTTCCTCCAAAGGCATGGCAGCACCCTGTTAGTGCCCTTCCCAGATGGGCAAGGGTAAGGAGGCCATTCTGGATTTTGCAAGGACTGGTGTCCAGGCCAGGCTTGAGCAGTTCTGGTCCTATGAGAGTGGCTCAGCCCAGCTCCTGACCAATCCTTTAATGCAGGGGTCCCCAATTCCTGAGCTACAGACCGGTATCAGTCCGTGGCTTATTAGGAACCAGGCCGCACAGCAGGAGGTCAGCAGTGGGCTAGTGAGTGAATCTTCGTCCATATTTGCTGCTGCACTAGCATCACCGCCTCAGATCATCAGGCATTAGACTCTCATAGGAGCACCGGTCCCTGGTGCCAAAAAGCTTGGAGACCGCTACTTTAATGAACCCCACGCAGAGAAGCTGGCAGGCAATCACAGCAGAGCACGTAGTGAAAACCCAGGGCCATGAGCAGGCAGATCTGCATACGTTCAGCCCTGAGCGAACATGGGGATCCTAAAGTAAAGGCCTAGGACTCTGAAGCTTTGAGCTCACCTCACTGGAGGTGAAGGTAAGGAGGTCCCTGTGTGCAACCCCAGGTCCAATACTAGGAACCAGCCACCACTCACGTGCTCCGGGAAGAAAATCCAGCTCACAGGAACCAGGCAACAGGACTTACACATCACTTTCCCTCCTTAGTTGGGGCCAGGCCTAAGTTTTGGTTTAGCAGATTGATCTTTCCAAGTTTCAGTAACCAATTAAGATGAAACTGCTTTTCACCATTAATGAATTTGGTAACAGCAACACAGACATGACTAGGTCCCCGGCTCACAGGCATCGAGGTTGCCCATGTTCCTCTGGTGGAAACTGTTTTATGGTTTGACAAGAATTTAATGTGATTCTTTTTTCCATGAAGGGCTGGGCCTCTAGACACAACGCTATACAGTTACCCTGTAATCTTGGGGCGTAATCAAAACATATTCCAACAACCTAGTCTGGTGCTACAAATGAATGTTTATTTTAAAACAATTTGCTATGGCTTTTTTTTTTTTTTTTTAAGGAGAAGAGGATTTCTTGGAGCTAGAGTTCTCTCTGCCCCTAAGCAGTTCTCTCCACCCGAAAGACTATGTCATATGCTCAGGTCGTAATTAACCACAGAGCTGTTTGAGAGACAGGGATGAGAGGGTATTTGACAAAGAGTTAACAGATGTCATTTCTGAGGCGGCTGGCCCACTGCTGCTGGGTCATTTGTTGGATGGAAGCTGAATTTGCTGCTGTTGTAAACAGAGAGTAGTAATAATCATATGCGGGCTGCATTAGGCATAACAGATTGGGTGTATAACATTCTGTTCAAAACCAGCTAGTACCCTGTTTCTCTCGAGGTACAATGGAGACGACCCCTAGTTCCTAGTTTTGAAAGTCATCTCCAAGGATTCTTACAGACCTTCCATTCGAGAAATAGGTCATGTTCTTTCGTGGCTAATTCTGCGAGGTCCGGGGATGGCAGGGACGTCTCCAGAACGAACACCGGCACACTTCAGTGAGCCAGCCTCACCGCACCGCACCGCAGAGCTGCCTTTTGCCATTTGAAAAATGAAAGAATTAAATTCAAAACAAACAACTTCAATTTAACACCAAACTACAGGATAACCAATCTTAAAAATGTCACAGCGTAATGGATCTTAATACCCACAGAAAACACACACAAAAAAAACAGCACCATTGTTCCCCAGCAATGCAGAGCAACCTCGCAGAATTTCAGTGAAGGAGAAAGAAGGGAAAAACACCTTATTACTTCCAACCCCTGCGAGCCATTTTGGTCTCCAAAGGTTTCAGGCTGCCCGAGGCCGTGTGTCTGCAGTGTTTCGGGAAATGACTTGCCTTTGCGCGAGCGCTGCTCTGTTCGGCAGCGAGGCTGCCTGCCCCGAAGCAGCGCCGCTCCATTTCTGGTTAACTCTTCCTTCCCGGGCCCGGCGCTCGGCGCTCGCAGGAGCGGTGCGGCGGGGGCTGGCGGGCCGAGCCCAGGGAGCCTCCTGCTGGGCAGCCGGGACTCACCCAACTCGGAGCAGCTTCTCAAAGGTGGCGGCTGCCACAGAAAGGCCGGCTACCCCTTAGCCTTTGGAGAATCTATTCTCAAACCGACTGTCATAAAACACAACACGCCGAAGCCAGGGGACGGCAGTGGAGCCTTGTGGGCCAAGACTGGGTCCTCCGCAGGGACAGCTAAACGTCTCCGCCGCAGGCCTGAGAGGGGACAGTCTTCATCTGGTTAGTACGATGCAAGCAGGATCCAGCCTGCTACTCGGCAGGACCTGGATCTAACAAGGGTACTTAGTTCCATCCCCCTCTCCTACCCCGCCCTGACACCGTGACTGAAACACTGACCAGACGCCACTTCCGCATATTGACAGACACACGTTTGGGCTGCACGTCTGAGTGGGGAGATGACAGAAAACCGAGCAGCACTTAAGAGGTTAATACAATTCCTAAGTGTTCGGCAATCAGTGCAATTTAGTGCCATTTCGATTATTACACAATAAACGGACCATGTTGTCTGGAAGCAAATTTTTATGAGTATAGCTGAAGGGGCTGCAACTTATTTAGCTGCTGAAACTCAAAGGGAAAGCGCATTTCCAAATGCTAAAACCACGGATCAGAAGTGCAGGTAGCAGAGAAAGGTTATTCTTAGGTCACTGCTCCAGCCACTCAACACCCTGACCTTTCAAATCAGTATGTCATTAAAAGGAAATAAAGTTCACCAAAGTGTTCTCTAAACAGAATCATTCTAATAACAATAGTGTTGAGTTTCAGAGGGAAAGATTTGAGATTTTCAGAACATATTATGTTCTGGAAAGAACATCATGTTAATGTGGACTGAGAATGTGTAAATTGTTTTGCCAACCTCGGATATACATTATACACACACGCATGCACACACGCACCCACACGTGCACACCAAAAACAGCCAATTTGTAGACTCTGGCCTCTGCTGTATTTTACAGGTACTTGGGTTCAATGATCACAAACCAGAGCAAATTCCTAATATGACAAGAGACTCAAACACTTAAACTGGAGAACGTAAACATGGGGAGACATTGTAACTCTCAGAGCCTGTGTGAAATTTCACTGCACACTGATCTCCAAGAGGCACTTTCTCTCCAAGGTACACAGGGGTTCAGATCTGGGAAGGAGAGACTCTCCCCAGCTCCACTGATGGAGGAAGGAAATCACCCCAGATGTACTTCAGGATTCAAGGTTAAACTTTGCACATGTGCACAGAGCCTTGGCTCTCATTCATGAGGTGTCTGGAGCAACCAAGCAGCCCTCTGAGTGAGGAAAAGAAGGTATTATTTTTACCTCCATTTTACAGATGATATAAACGAGGCTCCACCTACAAAGAAACAACTTTGTTAGCCCACATCAAGAGCTGCTATATTTCAGGAACCTATCTGAGAGAAAATGAAACCCCAGGAGGAGAAATGTCTAGGCTTCCTCCTTCAGGTGACTTGGACAGCTTCTAGCTAACCCTGAGGCATGATCCATAGTCTCAGAGGAGCTTATCACACAAGGTCCCTGGGACCCTGTGCGCAGCATGGGTGACAAAGCAAAGTTGCAAAGGTCCACCCTGATCTTCATCCCAGAACCTGAAGAGTAAGCTTGCTGCTGAGAAAGATGGGTAGAGTTTCTAGGGGCGTAGCTTCTGTCTCGTGGCAGGGAGACAGGACGCCTCGTGTCCAGGAGTCTGTACTGGATGCTAGGGCTGCCTTGGCCCCATCAATAGCAGGTGGTGCAGAAAGGTGATTTCAGCTATGAGTCCAGGTAACAATTTCCACTCTGCTTCCAGGAGATCAGCATCCTGACTCCTGAAATCCTACCTTTAGAAAAGCAGAGGTTCTCAAACATGGAAGGACCTATTAAAACAGCACATTTCTGATGGAGTAGGTCTGAAGTGGGGCCCAGAGGCCTGCATGAACAGGCTGCTCTAGTGAGTCTCATAATGGATGGTAGAGGCCCACACCTTGAAAAACCCAAATTTTGGGTCACATTTCTCTGTGTGTAGCATCCTTCTTAGGTCTTTCAAAAATGCCCGTGCTCCTTGGGGGGGGGGGGGCAGTGTATTCAGTTCTTGACATGAGTTTATAAGATACTCTCAACCATTCTCCAGTCCGTCGATTCATCCAGCCAGCCAGCCAGCCAGCCAGCCGGCCGGCCATTTATCCACCTGTTCAACAGATCCTTCCCAGACATCTATTCTCTGTCAAGACACATTCTAAGTGCTGAGTGATAAAAGAGGTCCCAGTATGTGAAGGAACAGACCTTAAAGGGGGCTGGTGGCTTGAAGAGGGAATACTACTATGGGAGACCCAGAGATGGGTGCACCCACCACGCTTGTACACCCTGCTGGCCCTGGGCTCTATGAGAGATGGCTCACAGCATAGTTTGGGCCCCTAGGGCACTAATCGTCTCCTCAAGTAGTCAAGTCCTTGCTTCTTGGAGAGGAAAATGCAATTCATCATCATTGTATATGGTGAGAGAGAGGAGGTATGAGCATAAAGGAAAAATGGGAAAAGAGGAAGAAATGACAATGGCAGCCACAGAGACTGTGCAGAAAGCTCTGCACCTGAGGCCACTTTGGAGACCCAGGCCAGGCCTATTAGGAGCCCAAAAGCCACCAAGCTTAAAGCAATCTTGTCCCCATGCTCCAACTCTATTTTGAATTTTCTTTGAAACACTGGTGTGTAATTGGCCTTTCAAAACAACCACAGTGCTTATAAAGCCATCACCCATGTGGTCCAGACAAAGAAACACAATCCACCAACCTAAATATAATTTCAAAGTAAGCCAAGTTCAATCCTGACATTTCTCAAGCAGTTTGAAGAAGATTCATAGATCACAGCGCTGCTTCTGAAATCTTTCCCTTCTTTGCTGCTTCTCCCCTGGCATATTGCAGTTGCCCCATCTTTCCCACATTCCCCAACACTATCCACCAGTCTGCTCCCCCAGACCTCGACCTTCTCTCCTTCTCCCTTCCTCTCTGATCCTACTGTGCAAAACCCCAAAAGGACTGGCCTGACTGGCCAGAGAGGGAAGTTGCTGGATGGTCATGGGCCCCTTGAAAAATGGGACAATCCCATGACCTCATGGGTTTGTGGTAAGAATCAAATGAAGTAATACAGACAGAGCATTTAATAAAGAAATTGGTACGTGGTAGACAATGAATATCTTTTCCCATAAGAAAACCTAAATGTAGGGAGAAAATCATTACAAATTTTATTTCAGAAGAATTTATTTCACATAAAATGATTCTATATATTATAAAAATAAAATTTTAAATTTGGGGGATTGCTCTTATATTTTGTAGCAAGGAGAATTGGAGAATAAAATTACTGTTATGCAACGTTTGCCCTCAAACAATTCCCATATTGATATTCTAATGAAAATGGGCTCCTAAAATTCTGCATTTTTATCATGTGTGCCTTTGCTAGCATTTATGTTATATTCTGAATTAACAAACATCAAACACTAAAAAAATTACATATGCATAAAAGTGGAAAAAGGAATATGCATCTTTTGTAAATCTCAGTGGAACATACTCAAACCCCTAGACCTACCAGTTACTTGTAGCTCAAACCACATGATAATTTTGGAAAAGGGGAACATTAATGACTATAAAACAATAAGAAGGCTGTTTGGGCATGTATTAAAAAAATCCTTAAATCAGGCTGTCCTTATCATTGGATGCCTACTAATGAATATCATTCTCAATAAAGATCCTTCTGGCTCACTCATGTTCTTTCTGTTTGTTAAAATAGCATTCGAGTCATTTTATATAATACAAAGTTAATGCAAACCCAAAACAAAATAAAAAGGAAAGAATGTCAAAAGAACAAACTTTTATACTCTGCACTTTTTATTATTAGATGCTATTCCTAACTTGTTAAAATTGATCAAATAGAAAGCTGTGAAAAGAGAAAAAATTAAGCCAACTAGAAAAGTGTGACTTGGATTTAATATTTTATAATTGCCAAGGGACATACTGAGATCAATGAATTTTTGCCTGAGATGAACGTCAGAAAGAGATGTACTTCAGTCTTTTAGGGAACATTGGTCTATTTAATTCTTGTGTCTGATGCATGTGAAATAGGCCTGCCTCGGCCTTCTTTCTTTGCCAGGGGCATTGCCAGCAGCGGACATTACCACTTTTAATAGGCGGCTGTCTGAGGAGTGGCAGGGGATCCGATAACCCATCGACTCTAATGGATCTGCCTGTTTATTCACTTACACCTTTTTTTCCAGCTAATTTTAGTTTTGCATGCTGAGTTGTTTCACTTTGAATTAAATGAATAGAAACAAAGGAAAAAGCCTGTGCAGCTAATAAACCATGATTATGTTCATGGCCCTCTCAACAAGCTTCTCCATATACCAGGTATACTATCCGAGAACAGATTCACTGTGGCATTTTCTCCACTTGTTGACAAAATTAACATTTTATACATGCTCAAATTTAGAGGAAAAATTGGATTATTCAAATCACTTTACGTATAATGTGCTGTTGTTTGTAGTAGACCTAAGTGCCCAGCCTCAGGCCCCAGACGTCCTTAGATTTCAGACACTAGTCAGTGACTTTTCCTGCCTGGAGAGTCACCCCAGAGCTCTCTGTAGGTCACAGCATCAGGACAAATGCCCACATGCTTTGCTTTGTCTAGTGAAAAACCAGAGATACACAAGGACGCAATGTCTGAGTGCTTTTCAACAGAAATAACAGGAGTCAGTGGTTTAAAAACATCCTCCCTCCCAAATTCCCTCCTTACGCCCAGAGAGCTTGAAGGAGATTCTGGAAGCCTTTTAGGCTCACACTTGCAAAGGGATACAAGAGGGACAAATACGTTTAATATAAGAAAGAGGGAAAGAAAGGGACGGCTTCCCCACATTTTCTGAACAAGAGCCATTTTCCATTGTGGGGTATTGTCACACAGATCCTGACTACAGAGAGGGTGGGCAGTGCCTGTCCCTGCCCCTTGGGGACTCCCACTGATTCTTCGTGGTCCCAGCAGGTTCGAAAGGTTACTACCTCCCCACCACTGGTAAAATCAGCCTAGGTTGGAGGGTGCTGGCCTGAGCTCCAAAAAAGGCATCATCCACTGCAGGGAGGGAGGAGATTCACCTGGAAACGGCTCGTGCCCCTCCCCCCTCCAGGTAACTGCCCCAAGGATGGCACCATTCCGTGTAGCTGAGTTGTCTCCTGGCAGAATATTAACAATATTAGTGCCCAATCAGAAGGTGAGATAATTTACAAAATAATCTGGAAAATCTTGAGAGAATTTAGACTAGCCGGGAGAAATAGAACGTGATCTGTCATGATATCGAATAAAAATGGGGCCCTCGGAGTGTTGAACAGAATGTCAACAGCTATCTCAATGAAATCTCTTTTAGATGAAACAATAACCTAATACCTACTTTGGCCCTCACGCAATTAAAATAGGGTAATTTTTTAGCCCGTTTCTCTCAGCCATAATCTGTCACCATAAGAAGAAGAAAGCCCCTTAGCGTCCCAGCTGTATCCACTTTCACACAGTGGCTTTTCTTCCCCCCAATAATTCTCAGTGCCTCCGGAAGTCAGCTCAGTCTCTTCAGGCCTGCCTTTTTCTTGGACTCACATTCCTTAGCCATGCTTTTTCCCTCCAAGCCCCAAATAGTCTTTCCTTCGATCAGCAGCATTTCTTTAGCAAATATGCATCGCCTTCTACTATGTGCAAAGCACTAAACTGGTGCTCCGTGGTTGGCATGAAGCTGAGTAAGATGCACTTCTGTTTGCTAGAGAAATGTAGAAATGCAGTGTGTAGGGTCCCAGACTTTCTTCCCTGCACAGTGTCATTTAATCCTGCTGTTCAAGCAGAGTCTAACGGGCTCTCTCTCTCATCAACACACAGGTTATGATAAAATAATGCATCGGTCTATAATACACACCTGCAGCATTGCCCCAAGCACATCCTCAACATGCAAGAAACTAGGTAGTCACCGAATAATTAATTATATTTCCCCTTGATTGGTGTGTGTGGACCTGGCTCTTCACTCTTAGACCCAGTGTGCAGAGCAGACGGGAACAACAGACTCAAGTTGGAAGTGATTTACTTCATTAGCTGGGATTACAAGTTTAACTTACAAACCAGAGGTCAAAATTTCTCATTAACAAGGGGCCGTGAATCGCTGCAGGCTTTGGTTCAAGAGGAGACCACTCTTATTACTAACTACACATTTCAATCTGTCTTTGATGTTCTCCTTCTTCCCTCCTCCCTTTTATTTTTTGGCAGAGGAGCTGATTTTAATTGTGGCACTACAACAAGGCTCCCTCCGAGCCGGGGAGCAGCCTCCCGTCTGCTGCCACCGAGTGAGCCCGGCTGCAGGATTGGGTGCAGCTCATCGCTCAGGGCACATTTTAATGGCTCCCCTTTCCTACGAGGCTTGGATTGTTTTCCACGTGATTCTGGTTAATTTCGCTGCGGGAAAGGGCATCGGTTTTCCTTGTGAGCTTCTGATCCGTCTGCCTCTGAGAGGTGAAATATATTAAAACAGAGGAGGAGGCATCATTCTAACTTTCCAAACGCAAAGACCAGACCCAGCACATTCTCCAGCACCCAGAATAGAGAAGGAGTCTGACAGAGACCATTACACTATGAAAAGGGCTCTTTTGATAAATCGGCTGGGGTTGTTTACAAAATACTCAGACTGCCTTCATGTGCCTCTTCTCTTCAAAACCACAGCAACTTGAAGCAACTTGAATGAGATAGGACCTTTGCAGAGGACACTATACTTGGAACTCAAAATCCAACACCACAGAATCCTCCAAATAAGAACACCAGGAAAATACAGCAGCAGCTTGCAGTGTGCACACAAATAATAGATGCTTAACATGCATTTTCTGCTTTTAAAGACCGAGACCTACGTGCAAGCCACGGTTGCACAATGACCATTTCAACTGAAACAGGGCTTTGAATGGAGCCACTGATGGAAATGATTACAATATCTAATTATTTAGAAGCATAGCAGTTATCAAAAATAACTAAATTATTACTCCTGTCTAGCCTGGTAAGAAGGTCACATTTGAACCTCATAAGCTCTAAGCAGAGTCCTCAGTTGCTATATAATGAGCGGGGATTTGGCTGTTAACGTTCCTTCTCCCTGCGAGATGTTTTCTTAGTCACCGTGTGAAGAACCCATAGATACCGCAGAGGCTGTGGATGAGAGCCCAGTGCCCAGGGGAGAGGCGGCTACACTGCCACTGATTCAGAGGGCAGAGTCCACTGCCGGAGCCTGGGCTGGCCCCCCTTGGCTGTCCCCGACTCCAGCCACGTTCCCGGCAAGGCAGTTTGCTGTGGAAGCCACTGTGCTGTGGGGAAGAGAACTCACTGTGCAGAATGAGCAAGACAAGTGAGGGTCCACCGGGGTTCTGTGGGGGACGCCAGATTCCCCTTCTGTGCCCCTGAGGGTTTCTTGTCCTTGGAGAGATGATTACTTTCTTTCTTTGCTAATGTTCACTTTCAGTCCTTTTTTGTCTCCAGTTCCCTTTAACAAAAATACTGGTTAGAACTCAAGGAATCTGTCTGACCTGGAGGTAAAGAGTGTTTCTCAGCTGGGGACAGTCAGCAGCTCAGACCTGGGAAGCCATGGTGCCTCCAGTTCACAGGGGCCGGAGGCAGCCTGGCCATCTGGGCTAGCGGCCACTTCCTGTGGCCCGGCAGCAACCCCAGCCAGGCCAGGCGGTCACCTTGACCAGGCTACTGGGGCGTCTCACCCACTCTGGGCTCCCGCCCCCTCCGGCAGCCTTTCAGTTTCAACAGGGGGCTATCTTAACAACCAGACATCTTAGAAAGGTCATTATTGCTAGTCTAATTTCAAACAGGCACCACAATGAAGGGCTGTCTTTGTGTGGGATTAATTTTAAAACCTCAGGATTTGATGTCAGTGGGAAAGAACCAGCGTGGGACTCATACTGCTGCCTTCTCCTGCTTCTGGCCAGCTCCGGGGGCTCGTTTCTTAGGAGATGAAAACTCTGACAAGCCCTTCAGTCAAGCTGAAAGCAGGCAGCGGTCCAAGAACACCCACAGGCCTCGAGGGCATCCTGTGACCCCTCCGAAAAGTCACATTCACTTTGCTCTTGAGAAAGGAAAAATAATGCCAGAGGCATTTTATTTTAAACCATGTGAAATAAGGAAATGTGAAGATGTGAAAATGAAGTGAAAAAAAGTTAGAATTCATTTCCGTCCTTTGCAGTGGCTTAGAAGCCAAACTGGTTCATTTTGAAAGAGTGAAAAAATCTGATCTATTCACCAGTAGGCAGAGACTACAAAATGCTTAAGGTAAAATATGTAAATATGTAAAATTATCTGTTGAAAACCATCTCCTTTGTGCTTGAAAGAATTTTTTAAAGCATCTTTATTTTTATTCTGCATTAATATACTGTCGAACAGAAAAGTTACTTTCTGGCAAAACAAAAACCAAGGTGCTGAAAATAGCAATTGTAAAATGAAGTCCACACATAAAGGGAGGGACAAAGAGGATTCTACCTTAATGTTCATGCATGAGGCATTTTCGGTAATAATTTAAAGAATATCATTAATATAAGAAATTACAGAATTCATTTATCAAAAACAGTGTTTGTCTGAAAACTTGAAATGAAACCCTCTTGGCAGCCTCCATTACTGTTTCTTTTGGAATTGGGGTCCTTCTCCTCCCCAGATTTCCTCCACCTCCCCTGGACCCAGCTCCGCACTGTCCTTGATGATGAACTGGGCCCCTCCACAGTAGTTAGACACACACCTCAAAGATTTGGGCACAAACAGCTTACCTTATCCCTAAATATTCTCAGATTAATTTTTTAAAAATATGTAGAAGAATGGCAGAATAAATTAATATAGTTGTATTATCATTGTTTTAGTTTGATTTAAATATATTTTATTGCAACAAAAATGGTTTTAGTCACATGACTTCCAACTTCCAGAAACAGTTTTTTCCCCACTAATCTCATTTCTTTAGGAAGAGTGTTCAACCAACTAATAGACTGTCTCACCAAACCAACATCTCTAGTCATTTTCCTGTCTCTTGCCAGGAAGAAATGTCCCCCCTGACTGATATCTAGCTCCATCAGCCATGAATGGAGAGATTGAGATGGGTGTGTGCCTGAGATCAAATCGGCTGAGTTTTCAAGCCAGGTATAAGGAATGCTCAGATCCTAGAGGGGCAGACGTGATAAACACTTGAATTTATGACAACAGCATTTGGGGATGGGGATGTAAAGGCACTTAAAACTGAAAAATCATTCTTGGTTTTGCAAACCCTTGAGTATTTTCTGAAAGATAAGACAAGAGAAGGTGGAAGGCTTTCTAAAAAGTTTTCAAATCTGCTTTTTCTACTGTAAATTCTCATTTCCAATCCCTTATTTCCATGTTTTGTTTTGTTTAAGTTTCTCATTTTCTCAACAGGCCACCAAAAGAATTTCTTTTTTTAATCATATACATACTCAAAAGCGAGTTGTCCAGAAAATTTTCCTAGCTCCTCCCCATGCCTATGAAAGGTAAGTCACAGAGGCCACTTCCCAGTTCCCTTTTCCTAGTCCTGGGCAGACATAGGCCTGCACAACAGAGCCCAGGAAGGGGGATGTCAGGAGCCTGATTGCTGCTGTCCAGGTCAGTAAGATGGATCTGGAAAGGAGGATATAAAGTGTGATGTTTGGTTCATCATAGATCGTTCTGCATTAATTTTTTTTTTAAATATTGCATCAAAATATTATGCATCTTGATTGCTAAGTTTTTTGGGGCTACCTTAAATTTTGCCCCCAGGCAAGTGCCTCACTCTCCTCTTTAGGAAACAAAAAAGTTACTTTCCATTCTGGTCTTTTGGTGGGGAGTGCATGCCCCACTAGCCAAGCAGGCTCCTGATTGGACCAACCAACATGGCCGAGGGGTGACCACTTCTCCCAACGTCTCTTCCTTGGTGGGCTGGAAACAATTTCTTTACTGGCCCTTCTCAATCTAGGCTCACTGGAATCTCTCTTCTTAAGCTTCATCTCTTCATAAAGATTTCTGAAACAATAAACTTCCAACTTTAAAAAACCTAAGATGGGAAAGAGTTAAAATACTGAATTACAATAGACCTTTTCTTATACATCACATTAGAACAAATTATTCTAAGTACCATTAGAAATCATATTCATAGTATGTAAAGGTTAGCTCTTCTGATAAAGGTCTTCAAAAGACAGGAGGAGATGTATGATGAGCATCATTATTATCGACCACCACCATCACTTGCTGGGTGCCTCTCATGGAGCTGAAGGCTCTACACATTTTAGTTTGCTTAGTTCCCAGCAACCCTGATGACAAATCTGAGGTTGCACTGGCTGTGGGTTGAGCTGGATTATGACGTCAGGTTGAGCTCCAAAGCCCACATGCCATGGAGCTTTGAAGTGGGTGTGGTTTTACTTTTTCTTGCGCATTTGCCTGCCCTCGCTCTGTGCAGGGTTGCTGAGCCCAGGGATAAAGGTGGCAATCATGGCTCCACACGGCAGCAGTCGTGGATCCCCAACACTGCCATCAACACCCGCCCACAATGAGCCTGAGGACCTGCAGCTAGAGGCCCCTGACTGTGAGGCAGGCTCCCCGTCCACATGGCCATGGTGAGGGGCAGGTCTCCCACCCTGCTGGACAGCCGTGGACACCAGGGTGTGCTCAGGACTGGAGTTTACTTTCTCTGGATGATGCCTTCAGAGGGGTTGGCAACAGGAGCGCTGATTTTTAATTCTGGGGTTTATGCAAAAATAATCAAGATTTCCTGTCCAAACAGCAGAATAAACAGATATCCAGCTTAAAAGGAGAAAAGAGGGAGTGTGGGGAAGAACCTTGGTTGTCACAGCTGGAGACCTGAGCATCAGGAAAAGCGTCTCTGTGTCACGTTCAACAAGTCAGTCAGGCCAAGGACAAAGCAGTAACCAGTGCTGGCTATCCACCTTCCCTCCCTGGTGGTCCCTTCTGTGTCCCTTCCCTCCCTGTCTCTGTCACTCTCTTCCTCTCTTTTCTCCCCTTGGCAAGCCCCAGGAAGGGTTTGCTCATAGTGGACTCACCTCCTTTCCTTCCTAGCCATTCTCTCAGTTTTTCACTTTGTATTATGCCAAGAGCCCTAAGAGGCACTGTTTCCCCAGCCAAAACTCTCTTAAAAATTAACTTCTATAATGGGGCGCATTAACTCATTTGCTTCCCCAAAACCTTTACCATTATAGAGAAGTCTCAAGTCTCCCCAGACTCCTAGAATTCATGGCTACTCCTCAACCTTCCAAAAGTAACCACTGAGTCTGTATATACTTTTTCTGATCTTTTTTCTATGCTTTTGAGACATACATGAGATTCCATTAAAACTATGTGATATTGGTTGTTACTGATGAGTTTTGTTGATTATTTAAATATAAACTATATATCTGTATTGTTCTGTAGCTGGGTTTTTGTTGTTGTTGTTGTTTGTTTGTTTGTTTTTGCTTAATGATACATCTTAAAGATCTATTTACATACCTATACATCCAACTCGGGTTTTAAAAATTGCCGTATAAAACTCCATGCTGTGTGGATGTCTCAATCTATTAGGTTTCTGCTATTACAAAGGCTGCTACAATGATTTTTTGTGCAGGTAAGGTGTTTCTCGAGGGCAGGTAAGGCAGAAGGGAAACTGCCCACTTCCAGGGTATGCACATTCCTAGTTCTGAAGGACACCGCCAGCTCTCCAAAGCAGATGCACCAGTACATGGTCTGGCCACATCTGAGAGCAGTGTCCTGGTGGCTTCACTAATATCTACTACTAGCCGACTCATAAATTTTTGCCCATTTGATGGGTGACAAATGTTATCTCATTTAATTTGCATTTCTCTTCAATTTTGACAGGATCAAGCAACTTTTATTTTTTATTTGTAATTAATTTACAATCCATTCCATGCTTCTTTTGTGAATTACCTGTTTATACTCTTTGTCCGTCAAAAAAAAAAATGGGTAGCTTGTATTTTCCCATCATCATTTGTTTCCCTGCTCGAGGACACAGCAGGAGCTCGGGATACACAGGAACTCAAGCCACACATTAACTTTGTGGGTAGACATGGCAGCTTTGGGCTCTGACATATTCCTTTAAAAGGGATCATATACCACCTCTTCTCTGAAATGAGTATCCCCATGGCCTTTAGGGATCGCTCATCCCAAAGCTAACAGTGAAATGAGCTAACATTGACCAGGAGCCCCTCGAAGTCAGGGGACCCTGGTACATCTTGCACCTCAGGCCCCACAGCCCTGTCCCCGGAGTTGTGCAGCGCTGGTAGGCTGGTCCCAGCCCTGGCCTCAGCCCAGGGTGCAGGGTTCTCTGGGGTCCACTTGCAGGAGCCTTCCCCAGCTGAGTGTCTACCATGTATAAGTCCTAAGCAAAGTGGCCCACCCACATCTCACTTTTGTTTAACCCGCTACCTGACAGATGCCAACATCAAGTTCTATGACTTCCCCAAACCTCCTGGTAGGGCCTTAGGAAGACTGGGATTTGCCACGGATCAGCCTGCTGCATCCATGCTTTGCTGACACCCCTGGCTGCACTCCTGGGCTGGCTGCTCCTAGAGAGGGTGGCCAGTGCGGTCAGCCCAGCCACAGCATCCAGCACCCCCACCCAATACCTATGTCCTCTCCACGGCACATGCACCCTTGGTCCATGGCCTGAGACACTGGAGGCAGACCCTGGGGTGCCCGATTTCCCCCTCACACGGCCCCACATCAGGCATTGCTGAGGAACAACTGCACTTGGGAAGGGCCGTCCTGAGCTGAGAAAGCCTCAGTGGGGGCCAGAGACAGCCAGAGGCCTGCCCACCCCTGGCGCCCCTGTTCTGAGAGCCCATTGAGAGAGAAGGAGAGAGACAGGGTACCTGAAGGTCAATAGACCAAATTTTAGTTAAATTCCAATGAATCTTCCACTTAATATTAATATTAACATTTAATACTGAAAAATCCTAATGGTGACCTGATTTCCTCTTTTGAATTCCAGCCCTCTCAGATAGCCTCTTTCTTGAGGTGACAAGCTGGTAGTACCTGAATTCATTACTGCCTGATTAATTATGCTGCCTTTGTACAAGGGAACCGGGGACTTCAATCAGCCCTGGCCACCATCCCCAGGCCTCTGCCTCATCAGACCGGCTGCTGTCAGAGAGCCTGGCCCCACGCCTGACGCGGGGGGTGGCTGGGAAGCTGGGAGTGGTGACTGGTTAGATGTGGCTGCCAGAAGTCAGAGGGCTTGAGACCTGTGGCCCTTTCTACAAAAAGAAAGGGCATTTGGGTAGTCAAGGAAGGGAAGGGTGGGTCAGATCCAGAGGCTGCAGAGTGGAGATCTCTGCCTGACCAGAAGGCTCTTTTCTAGATTCTCCTAAACTGGATGTCACCCCTTCAGGATGGGGCACTGGGTTTCAGAAGGTACTCTTTAGAGCAAATGTGTCCCTTGGAATACATGTCACTTTAGGGAGGTGAAGGTTTACTTACCAGATACCCCATACCATGTGTGGCATCAATTCAGAGTCTGGACATCTGGGGGCGGGGGGAGGTCGGGGCAGCTCCAGGCTTCCAGGCAGGGTGAGAACCGCCACCTCCCAATGGACTGGTTTGGTAACCTGCCAGGGCATTCCCACTGTGGCCCTTTGTCCTGTGCTTTCTGCATTTGTCAAGGTCTGCGAAGTTGTGAAACACAGGCATACTTGAAGAGTTGCAGTGATTTATTTTTTCAAAGGAGAAAGGACTAGATATCTTTGTCAGTTCCCCATCTCTATCCTGAGCCTACACAGTGTGGAGAAATAGGAGGGGCACAGGCTGGCCTGAGTGCCCCGTGGGCCTTGGCCCCAGCAGGTCGGGTTTGGAATCCTACCCTGTCATAGATGAGCTGTGTAACCATGGCCAAGTTACCTAACCTCTCTGGGCCTCGACTTTCAGAGACAGTACTCTGTACCCCACAGGGTGGTTGTGAGAGTTAAATAAGAACACATATGAAGTCCTCGTTTTTTTTCCCAGAATACCTCCTGACCTGGGACAGCTTGATCCAGCTGTTTTGGTACCACTTTGTCAAAGCTGAGCAGTCAAAACCAGAAGTGCTGGTTTTCATTACTTAGCTATATGTGAATCCATCATCCCATTCAGGGACTGGGAGAGTATGCATTACAGGGCAATTTTGTAAAACCTTGTTTCCAGGCCTCAGCAGAGTATGCCACACCCCACCAGCTCTGCCCCACCTAGCTTGCCCTCCCTGGAGGCTTCCCTGGCTCTTCACAAGCTACCTGGCAGGTATGGTCACAGCAACACCCTCGCAGGCGAGGAGGGAGGATGCAGGTTTCAGGAAGACCCGAACAGTCGCTCCTGTCTTAGGGAGAGGAATGTGTGTGCAGAGGTATAACCTGGGAAGCCATGAAGAGTGGACAGTGGTTTAAGGTAACCTGGAAATGGGGATGGTGGCATCGCCAATTAGAAAGCCAGGACTGGAGTTAAGTCAAGGGAGAAGAAGTCTAGGTCTGGGCTTGCCAGAAGCAGTCACAAGTCAAGCACTAGGAATTCTCAGCCTGTTCAAAGAGCTGGGCCTTGGACACCCCGACTCAGACCAGGTACAGACCCAGCACCTGAGGCAGGACTGGTCTGGAGCATCTGAGCCTCTATTTGGAGCCCTGTCTCTCTGCCAGAGCACACAGGATGAGGTCTTACTAGAGGTTGGGTGGCTGGGCTCCAGAAAAAAAGATCTAGTGGTTGAGGTCTCCTAAGGATAGGAGGGAATGGGGTTGGAGCAGGGAGACTGAGCTAAGTCCATCTAAGGGAAAATAGAGCAACAACATCAATAGCATCTCAGTTTTTAGCAGTGGAACCTATAAGATTCAAACTTCGGAGGTTTTAAAAGAAGCTAATTTAGAAAGATATAAAACATACAAATCCACTTAATAAATGACTTGACCTTCAGGCAGAAGCAGCAGTTGCCTTCCTTAGGTTTCCAGGTGTCTAGATTCATGCTTAGTATCACCTGGGACTTCTGATACCCTCCCACCTAACTCACTTGGGGAAATAGCACGTTGTCTGCTCGGGACCATTTTTCTCGGTAGGGCATATTGGCCTCTCCTGATTCCTGGCTGTGAACCTGCCAAAAGGCCTCTGAAAAGGCAGAGGGAAAAGAACAGACAGCAGGGCAGGGCTCTTACTTGCTACTTTTTTTGAATCACAATATGTCCCTTAACTAGTAAGAGATTAAGAGATTTGCCTGAAGGCCAAAAATCAACCACTATGGACTGAATTGTGTCTCACTCACCCAAATTCATCTGTTGAAGCCCTAACCCCAAATGTGATGGTATTTGGAGATGAGATCTTTGGGAGGTATTAGGGTTAGATGAAGTCAGGAGGGTGGGGTTCTCACAATGCGATTAGTGCCCTTATTAGAAGAGACACCAGAGAGCTCTGCCATGTGCGAATACAGTGAGAAGGTGGCCATCTGCGAGCCAGGAAGAGAGTTCTCGGCAGAACCCAAACATGCTGGCATCCAGCCTCCAGAACTTTGAGAAAATAAATTTCTGCTGTTGAAGCTCCCCAACCTATGGTATTTTGTTGTGGTAGCATGAGCTGACCAAGACACCAACAAATGGGCTTCTGTTCTCTTTTTTCCTGTCTGGTTCTGAAGCCACACTGTTGGCCAAGGTGACAGTGAGTGTTGACTAGATGAGTACCTTGTACCAGAGCTGTCTCACAGACCAATTCAGTTTTAATGAGTATGGAACCTTCTGGAAACTGTCAAGGAAATGTTAGGACCCTGAGACCAGAGGATCACTCACAAGGACCAAGGCCTTCACCCACCTTCCCAGGTTCAATCTTATCACCGACCAGTGCTGGTTCAAAGTCCCAAAGATAGGAAGAACAAGGGGTAAGCAGAGTGTGGAGGAGGCAGCAGCCTGCAACCTCACCTGGCATATCTGGTCATTTCAATCCATCCATATAGCAGGTGCGGAGTCTGAGATGTGTTCCTCCAGGTCCCCCCATGTTGCTTCACAAATGTCACCCCCAAGCCTAAGGGTTCCATGAGTATGGAAGGTCTCCAGGACACCTACTACTCAGCCACCTGGTATGTTGGGGAGAACACTGGATCATGAGTCAAAAAATATGGTGTCTATAAATCAGCTCCTCAACTAGGGCCTCAGGCCAAGTTACTTAACCTCTCTGTGCCTTAATTTCTAATCTTTAAAGTGTATCAACATATCCCATGTTAGGTTATCGTGAGGGTCAATAAAACAAGCAAAAGTTAGTATCCTTTTCTTCTTTTCCTACCTTGGCCTCTGTATCTGCCCATTTTCTCCTAAATTTATAGATATTTCTCTAAGTTCACTGACTGGGGAGAAAAATCTTTCCTGCTTTTTCTCTCTCTCTTTTAAGATGTCAAAGTATTTTGGAAAGAAAATTGGTTTTAGGCAAGAAAAAAAAAACGATGTTTACTAGCCTGGCACATAGTAGGTACTCAATAAGTATTTGAGTAAGGGAACAAGGAAAGAATAAAAGAACTCTCCAGAAAGAGTAGGTGGCTCTTTTGTCAGGCTCCTGTGCCTTTGCTATAGTGCACACTCAGAGATTTGTGGTCTTCTCTGTGCATGTCTGTCTCTAGCCAGAGTTGTGAGCTCCACTAGTACAGGAATTGCCCAGTAGTGAGCCCGCCCTGCAGCAAAGCTCAGCAAACATGAAGTAAATGGAAAGAAAGCTTCTAGGGCCTAGAATTTCCTCCCTACATGCAAATCACCTGACTCAATAGTCTGATTTTGCAGGCTGGAAGGAAGGTCTCTGCACAGAGCATGACCCTGCTTTAGAAAATGACTGGCCTCAAAGGTGTGCAGAAACAGCCATTCTGATTCAGTAAAAACCAGAAAAATACATTTTCTATTAACTGCAAATGATAGTAGCAAATTTGTGTTATCATATTAGAAGTATTCATCTTTCTGCTTCTCAACTGTCTCTCTAGTCTTTGTTTGCATGTTATATCTTTTTCCATATTTTCACTTTCTATCTTTCTGATCTTTATGCCTAGGGTGTGGTCAATATGTAGCTGGGTTTCAGTTATTTATCTGGTCTGACAATTTTTGTAGTTTGATGGCAATGTATAGTTCATTTATATTTAATTTAATTACTTATAAAATTTGGGTTTAAATATATAATATTTCTATTTCTTTTTCTGTTTACTTCACCTGTTTTGCCTTCTTTTGGAATAATTATTTTCATATCATTTTCCTCTCCATTATTAGCTGGCTAGTTATATATTTTTACCATTTCTTTAGTGTCTATACTCTAGAGATTATGTTATAGATTAAATCATGTCCCCCCACCAAATTCATATGTTGAAGCTTTAACCCCTCAGTGTAACTATATTTGGAGATAGAGTCTTTATAGAAGTCATTAAAGTTAAATGAGGTCCTAATTGTAGGGCCTTGATCCAGTAAGATTAGTGTCCTTATAAAAAGAGACACCAGAGAGTCTTCCCTCTCTCTTTCCCTCTCCCTCTCTCCCTCTCCCTCTCTGACATTTTAGAGCATAAGAAGAAGATGATCTGAAAACCAGGAAGAAAGCCTTCACTATAATCCGACCACACTGGAACTCAGACTTACAGCCTCCAGAACTGTGAGAAAAATAAATTTCTGTTATTTAAGCCACCCAGTCTATGGTATTTTGTTATGGCAGCCCAAGTAGACTAACACATATTACAACATGCATCTTTAACTTATTAAAATATAAAATAAATTAGTAATTCTACTAGTTCTAGAACAATGCAAGGACCTTAACATGTCTTAACTCTATACATCACCTCCTATATTTTGTTCTATTGTTGTTATACATTTCAATTATTACATGTATTTTGTTAGAAATCTTTTCTATATGTGTTTAAAATCCTAAAGACATTACTTTTGTCAATGTTCTTTTCGGTTTACTCACTTATTTACACTCTCTGCTGTTTCTGCATTCACTTCTTTCTGCATTTCTAAAGTTCTGTGATAATTTTCCTTCTGTCTAAAAGCAATTTCCTTTAGTATTTCTTCTAGTGCATATTTGCTAATGACACATGCTCTTGTTTTTTGTCTATTATAAAATATCTTTATTTAACCTTCATTATTGGTGGTAACCTTTTTATTGGTTATAGAATTCCAGATTGGCTTTCCAGTGCTGTAAATATGTTATCTCATTGTCTCCTGATTTCCATGGTTTCTTGTTGAAAAATTAGCTGTAGGTCTTATGGTAGCTCAGATGAAGGTAATGTCATTTTATTTGTCTGCTTTTAAGATTATCACTTACTCTTTTGTTTTCAGTAGTTTTACTATGATTAGCTATGTGTGACTTTCTTTGTGTTTATACTGATTAGGGTCCCACAGGGCTTCTTGAATCAATGAATTTATGTCTTTCATCAATTTTGGAAAATTCCTGGCCATTATCTATTCAGATATTGCTTCTGTTTCATTCTCTCTCTTCCTGCACTCTTTTGGGACTTCAATTACAAGTATGCCAAACCTTTTTACTATGTCCAAAATATGACATACTCTTTCTATATTTTCCATCCTTTTGTCTCTGTGCTTCAATCTAGATATTTTCTTCTGATGTATCTTCCAATTCGCTGATCCTCTCCTCATCTGTGTCTACTTTGATTTAAACTCATCTAATATAGTCTTAATTTAAATTATTTGTTCAGTTATAAATTTTCCATTGATTCTTTTTTATACATTTCTATTCTGTTTAAATGTTCTATTTTGTCTTTTATCTCCTCGACTGTATCAATCAGAGGTTATTCTGAAGTCTATACCTGATAATTCGAATAACTAATTACCTATGGGTCAGTTTCTATTATATATTTCTTCTCTTGGTTTGGGATCATTTGGTCTTTTCTTCTGGCATGCCTAGTAAATTTTGATTAAATGTTACATGTTGTATATGAAAGATTGTAAAACGAATGTGATAGTGTGGATGGTGTTATCTTTCTCCAGAGATTGTCTGTTTGCTTTTGTAAAACAATTAGTATAAAGGTAACCGTCTTAATCTGGTTTGAGTCTTTTTAAATATTATGACAGTTGACCTTTCTTAAAATTTGCCCTTACTACTAGTATGACCTTTCAGAGGTCCTAACCAAAAATTTATTATATTACCAGGTCTTCTTTGAGTTTTATTCAGCTTCTTAGACTTTAAGTCACTGCTCTTAGAAGTAAATGCCTTGAGGGGAATAACAATACTGTTAAGGATGAAATGTTTGTGTCCCCTCTAAATTTATATGTTGAAGCCTAGGTTTAGAAAGGGTCATGAAGGTGGAGCCTCTATGATGGGATTGGTGCTCTTATAAGAAGAGGAAGAGATACCAGAAGTTCCTCTATCTGTTTTGTGAGAACACAGTAAATGCAGCCATCTGCCAGCCAGGAAGAAGGCCCTCACCAGGAACCAACTCTGCTGACACCTTGATCTTGGACTTTCGTGTTAATACCTTGATCTTCAACTTCCAGCTTCCATAACTGTGAGGAATTAATGACTGTTGTTTAATGTCTGGGTGGCTTAAAAAAACAGACATTCATTTTTTGTTATAGCAGCCCAAACTGACTAAGACAAGTGTCAAATGTCAGGCTCACCTTTCTATGCTTCTCTTCTCTCTAGGATCTTGTCCTCTCAAGTTCTCACTGCCTGGGTAGATCTCTGACATCTTAAGATAGATTTTTTCAATTGTCCAGTTGTTCTAGTTGTTTGAGATAGGAGGTTTGGTTTGATCCAGGCTGGTGTTTCAAAGCCAGAAGCACAAGTTTCAACTATTCCTTTTGCATATTTCCTCAGCTATAATGATGGTTAGCACAAAAATGAAAGTTTGGGGTATTGGCTTTGGAGTAATGAATTCCATTTGGGTGGGTAAAAGCAAAGTACAAATTGGTTCAACTAGTTGTAAAAATAGAAAATTATAGTTTTCTATTAAGGTAAATTATTCTAATTAGTTTAAGAAGCTTTTCAGTAATCACTGGTAACATAAAATATCATAGCTAATTTCCCAATATTTTCCCACATTGAAATGTATCTTTGGTTTACAGAAGCAAGAATTTAGGATAGCTCCTAGCATTCCCAGCCCTCTGCCAGACTCTGGATCACACTGCAAGATGCCTTCCAGGTCGTTAAGAAGACAATGTACTTGACTCTGCATCATAGCCCAGGCAAATTCACTCAGCAAACATATGGTAACCAAGTTTAAAGATTCTTACCTTATTTCACCAAAAGTTTTAGAATTTGTTAAAGTGCAAACATCCATAAAAATTGGGATGAAAGAATAAACATAAAAAACAATTTTCCATAATAGAGTAGAGATAGGATACAGCCAACTACTTGTCACATGACCACTCCTGTTTCAAGCTTTGCCCTAACAGGTAGTTCTTGTCACATGGGTGAAAGGGCATCATAGCACAAATTTCAACCTGTTATGGTAGAGTAGCAGGATCAACTAGTTAACCTGAAGACCAGGCTGCATGCTATATCTTAAACTGCCTATCCTATAGGAAGAGAGGGAAGATAAAGGAGTTAGGAAGGCTCAGGGTATTGACTGCAGGCACTCACATTTTGATGAGTACATGGGCTTTATTACCAAGGCTGGACATAACTACCAGAAAATGTATAGCTAAGGTTACTAAGCTATACATAATACCTTGGGATCTAGTTGAACAGAAATAAGTCTGAGAGCCCATGAGACCATTCCCTAAGAAGTTTATAGACTGGCTAATGTGATCATACTTTGGCCTCCAACACTATTGGGGGATTCCAGTTGGAAATTCAAAATGGTTTACTTCAGCTAACATAATAAGAGATGATGACGGGAAATCCATGGGGGTCTCTCAACGCAGAAGAAAAAATGGTTACAAGCAGGTTATAATCACAGAATCTATTAGGAGTAAATGAGTTCTCCTTGTAGATCTAGTCTAACCATCTAACCATTTTATCTAATAGAAGATGAACTGACACCACCCAGGGAACTTCTTTTCATCTGTCAAGACTCATATCAAACATCGATTCTTCTGCAAAGCCTTCCATCCTTATATTTGGTGGCTTTCTTCTTTGTCACTTTTTAATCTGGAGTGTGAGCTCCATAATTTCAGAAGCTCAAGCAGATAGAAGGTCTTCAATAATGTTTCTTGAATTGATAAGTTAGAATTGACGTTCATAGAGCAAAACATGGGCCAGTCGTCCTGAGCTCCAGCCCAAGCTTCAGTCAGGCTCTAAGTTTGAGAAAGTCCTATAAAAAGTAAAGGATAAAAAATTAAAACATAATTCAAAATAGAAAGAATAATATAATGAACCACCACATATCCACCACTAATGTCTAATCATATTTCTATCTGTAACTTGATTTACTTTCCTTACTGCTACATAAAACTATTTAGAAATAAATTTCAGATATTATATCTTTCATCTGTAACTATTTTAGCATATATCTCAAAATACTTAAAATATATTAAAATACTTGAAAAATACTTCAAAATATGACCATATTTTAATCCTAAATAATCTAATACATTTTAAATATCAAATATCCCATCAGTGTTCATATATACAAGTGTCCTATGAATGTTACTTTTTTCTTTTTACCATTTGTTTAATTTAGGATCTAAATGTGATTGTATTTCTTGCAATTAATTATTGAAGAACTAGGTCCTTTGTCCTAGTTTCACAAGATCTGTATAGTTTTGATGATGTCCCTACAATGTTATTTAACACGTTCTCCTGCACTTTGTATTTCCTGAAAGGTGGTGATTGTTCTAGATGATGCTCAACCATATTCAGTCTGGATTTGGGCCGGTGGGGAAGAGGGATGAGGAGAGTCAAGACTACTTCATAACTGGTGCTGAGTTTTTCCATTAGAAAGCACTACATTCATGTCAGGTTCTCTTTTCATGGTGTTAGTAGCCATTGCTGATCATGTCTGTATCCACTGATTCATTAGTGATGCAAAATGATGATGTTCTATCTGTCACTCTTCATTTATTAGCTGGAAATACTTTTATAAGTAGAAATTTTCCCTCGTCTACCATTTAAAACCATTTAACAAAAACCACGCTTTCGCTCAAGTAAGAATCTTCCACAGGAGGATGAACAACTCTAAGCAAACCTTCATTTATTTTTTATTTCCTAGCCAAGAATTAACTGGAAGATGGTGGGCCTGAAGGCTGCAGAGAAAACGATCTTGCTTGTTTCTTCCCCCCACTAGTCCACTGAGGACCTGTCTGCCCTGAGATTTCCTTAAGAACCATTGTCCCAGGGCTTTGCTCTAAAGGTCTACCCTTTCTCTTTGAAAACGTTTTCTCTTGCAATTAAGATAGTTTCTAATTTGGGAAACAGATAAAAATGCATCAAAATTATATTTTTAAAAAGTCATAATCCTGAAACTGCAAAGATCTGGCTCCGGGGAAATCCGGAATTGAGGAAGGATGCTAATCAGGACAGAATTTAAGACAATAGTTTATAATCTTTCCTTCCCAGCACCGAAATATCCCAAGGAAATGCCAAATAAAAAAGTAAAATCAGTGACTGATTTTGCATTTTGAGAAACTGACCAAGTTTCTTAATCAAATGCTGATTGCAAGTCTGACTCAAGGTTAAGCAGATAAAAGAATCCTCCCGGGCAATCCCTTCTTTTGGGTCTTAACATGCAGAGATTTTGAAAAACCAGATCCTGGTAATCAGAGACCTCTCTTGTTCCACGACTGAGGCTTCACCTCCAATTCCTGGCCCTTGTTAACATGCCCTTGGGTGCACGCTGGCCCCAGGCTGAGAGGGAGAATGGTCCCAGTCTTGTCTGCAGGGCTTAAACTACTCCTCGATTGAGGGAAGTAAGGTATCTCCCTCATTAATTTACTGAGGCCGGGACCATTGAAGCAAGAAGCTCAGTCCACCCTTAGCTGTCCAGGCAGAGAGTATCCACGCTTTCCTGAATTCCGACCCCTCTAGTCTACCCCAGACCCCCAGGACTCAGGCCCTGGTAATATCCTGGCTTCTGTTGGACCATTCCTCGTAGTCTGTCACTAGGCTTCCTTGTGGTTTGTTAACTCATGGTGCGGCTTTAGGACAGTCTATTCGTGCCTCAGTTCCCCTAGCTGCAAAGTAATAAAGTTGGACTGAAGCCTGGATTCGCAGAATCATCCAGAAAGCTTTACCAAAACGCCCTGGGGACCCACCGGATTGGAATGGGGGATTGAGTGTGAAAAAGTCCGGGAGATTCGCAGCCCCAGCTGGAACCCAGGACCTGCGCCCTCCCACCTCTCCAGCAGCCCCACCCTTGGGCCTGGTCTCCAGTTCGCCTGAGGCCTGGGCAGGGTGGTGCACTTCTCTAGGCCGGTTCCGGGAGACTGGGCAGGGCGGACCCGCTGAGCAGCCCCACTGGAAAGACTCGTTTCAGCTGGAGCAGGCGGAGGGAGGGCGAAAACCGGCTTGTCGCCCCTCTCGGGGCCTTCCGGGCGCCCCAGTCCTCTCAACCCCCACTCCCAGCTCAGCTACGCGGGCCACCCCTCCCTCGCCGGCCCGGCTGACTGGTCGCTCCCCGAGGCCACACCTGGGCTCCGCCTCCGGTTCTCCAGCTCTGACTCCGCAGAGCCTCAATGGGGGAGGGGAGAGAAAGCGACCACAAGGGGAGGAAGAAGGACCCGAGCCCAGCACAGCATCCGATGCCAAGGGCATGGGCGGTCAGCAGCCATGGCTCAACTGTCTCCTTCCCCTCCCCCCATACCGTCCAGAAAAGCCTGGAGCTGCAGTGCTCAGACGGTCTCAAGCTGAGACAAGAACCTGGGATGGCGGTTCTGTTGGTGAAAGCCAGAGGACAAGCCAGCCAGCTACCCCCAGCTCCGCCCGCCCCGCGTGGGCCAGGAGCGCCGCGCCTCTGGACCCCAGTATGGGATTTGGTCCGGCCCAGCCACCGCCAGCTGGCCTCCACCCAGTCACTACGTCGCTGTGGGCAGCAGCCTCCAAATTGGGCACTTATGCTGAGCTGCGGGACACAGGTCTGGCCCCAAGCCTATGAGGAGGGTGGAGCCGGCCTATGGCCTACTCAGACCCGGGCTGCGTAAGTACGGGTCTGGGGGCCACAAGAGCCCGCCTAGGTCTGTGGGGTTTTCGGCTGAGGCTGTCTAGTCAGTGGGCTCCGCATGGTCTCCAGCCCCGCCACGGTGGGTGTCAGAGCACGGCTGAAGGCCGGCCCCTTCCCTGCTGACTTGAGGCCAAGGCACTGCCTCCTCTCTGGGCCTCCTCTCCACAGAATAGGGGCCCTTTCCTGCTGGGCAAGATGGGCACCCCCAGGTGTCCTCTGCCCACAACCTCCCTAAGGTCTACAGTGAAGCATAGGATGGGACATGGAGGCGTCTTACAGGCCCTCTGTGAAAACGGAAACCTGGATGAAAACAGTCCTTTTTGCAACGATGAGCAGATGGCCAAGAGCACACGTCCACCACTGGCTCAAAGCTCTGCTCAACCGCTAAAAAAACTCTAAGGGATTGTGCCAGGCGAGGAATGCTGGTCAAGAGCTACTACTGTCTGGAGAGCACCCACAGAAACTGCGGGCATCCGAGAGCAAGTGCAGCTTAAATGCCAAGCCCGGTTTAATAGGAAACCAGTCTGGAGTCCAGATTAGACGCTCGGCATTGGTGGGAAGGAGATGATCCCATTGCTGAAGGAAGAGAACTTAAATAAGAACTTTATTTTTCCTTCTATAAAAACACAATCCAATACTTGAGAAGTGTAAAAATTAAAGGAGTCATTAGAGGCCATTCGTTGAGTTTTAACTTTCTCTTTCTATGAAAGAAATGGATGAGAGTGGACAGGAATGCTGGGTGCTCTAGACCTCAGGGAGTTAAGAGCATCGACTATGGAATCGCATATACCTGGAGTCCTGCCTCCACATTTACAAGCATTGTTACCTTAGATAAGTGATTTAACCTCTGTGAGCCTCGGTTTTCTCATCTGTAAAATGGAGAAAATAATAGCACCAACTATGAGGCTGCTGAGATTAAATGAGATAATGAATATAAATAGTATACAGGATAAATACTAGTTAGTGCTTTTCTATTATTTATGGTGGTTCCTATTCTTTCCTCCCTTACTAACATTCTATTATAAAAATTTTCAAATATATAATAAAATGGAAAGAACTGTACAGTGAACACCCATGCATGTTCCACCTAGATTCTACAACTAACATTTTATTATGTTTGCTTCATCACAAATCTATTCATGTATCCATCTAGCAACCCATCTATTCTAGTTACAATTGTATAACAAACTCCCCAAAACTTTGTGACTTAAAACAACAGCCATTTTGTTATACTCATGGCTTCCAAGTTAGAAATTCAGACAGGGCACAATGAGACTGGCTTGTCGTTGCTCTACAATGTGTAAGGCCTCAGCTGGAAAGACTTGAGGGCTGGGGCTGGAATCACCCGGAAACACCTTCACTCACACGTCTGAGGGTTCACAACAAAGAGCCTGAGGTGTGGTCTTAATGTAGGAAGAGGCAAGAGAACAAAAATGTTAAATTAAGCTACATTCAAAGAGTGTAATCTGCTAATCAGCTATGCAGCCAGGCCAGTAGGACACCTTCAGAACAAAGGAAGATTTCTACTGGAATTGTTAAGAATCCATTTCTCCACTCCAGCGGAAGGGGAAACAGGAACAACAGAGTCTTTAAGTGGCACCCTACACAAATAAAATTGTTCATTCCCTATGCCTAAAACCATGAGGAACCTATGAATTAAAAGCTGGGAACTACCAGTGGGCCTTTCAAGCTACATACTCTTCCTCTTCCCCTTCCTCGCTCTTATGCCCATATCAAATGAAATGGGAACTAAGAATGGTATATAAACTGAATTCCCTGAACTCTCAGGATCCCTCTCATTCTCTCTCTCTCTGAGAGGAGACAACGCTCTGTCTGTGGTGTTACTCCTTTTCTAATAAACTTTCCTTTTGACCCTAACTTTGGCGTGTGTGTTGAATTCTTTCTACATTCTCTGTCATAGGACCCTCTCCGTCTCTCAGTGCAGGGCTTGGTCTCACTCCACTCGGGGAAATTTGCCATGCCTTGCATCAGTCTCTTCACATATCTTAGACTTCCTCCCAGGATGGTAGACTCAAGGTAGTCAAACTTCTTAACATGGCAGCTCAGGGTTCTAAGTGTGAGTTCTGGGAAAAAAGGCAGAAGTTGCATTGCTTCTATAACACAGCTTTGGAAGTTACATAGCAACACTTCTTAATGGTGGAAGCAGTCATAGATTCAAATAGAGGAGAATTAGACTCCACTTCTTGATGGCAAAGTGGCAAGATCACTTTGTAGAAGATCCCATGGGATGGGAGCTCTTGTTGCAAACATCTTTAGAGATGCCATATTTGCTTCTTTGGTCATAACAAATTCTTTTTAAAATTGAATTTATTGGGGTGACATTGGTTAATAAAATTATAAGTTTTAAGTATACGATTCTATAATACATCATATGTATCTGGTCATAACAATTCTTGTATAAAATGCCTACCCTAAGAACTCCGTAGTCTCTTTGCATTAAAGCATCAGGCTCAGGCTCAAAGTCAAAGATTTCTTCATATGAATCAGGTCCAGGTGTGAATAAGGTCCCTCATGTATAGTTCCTTGGGTATTCTATTTGAAAACTTGCGAACTAAATGGACACATCTGTTCTTCTCCCTCATCTTCTTACATAGGAGAACAGGACAGAAAGAACATAATCACAACTGACACTCCTATTCAAAAAGGGAGAAAATGAGAAGCACAAGAAGACATTGGACCATAACAATTCTGAAATCTAGCTGGGTACAAGTTGCTAATTCCTTGGGAGTCCCCCCTCCCCTTGTCTCCCCATGGCTCTTAACCCTGCCCTCTGAGTCACCCTTCCTTTTCCATAGGAAATGTCCTGCGTTTGCAATTAAGTAGCCTTTTGAACCTGCTTCCTGCCCATACAAGTATGAAAATTCAAAATTCTCTTTGAATTTTGAATGGTCTCTTTCCCTTCCAACCTAATTCAACTCCTTGAAAATCTTCATGGATTTCTTTTGTAACACTTTGTAATCCACTCCATTAAACAAAAGCCACACTTACAAAATATCTTGGAAATAAACCCTACTCTACTTTGGGCTCTCCCTGAGGTTACTGTGGAGTAATACCCTTGAGATTGTTAGAAGTTCTGTTGTTCAACACAGAGGGTCTGCAAGGAATGCTGTCAGTATCCTTAAAAGGACCTCAGTCTGGTTAAAGGATCTACAATGCACCACCTAAAAGTTTCCTGGTGTCTTAATAAAGAGTTTTGAGGTTGGGCACTTGCCTTCACCTTTACCCTGAGAGTTTTCCTGGCAGTGCCTTGGGTTTGATTTTTGCCCTGAAGCTCTTTCTAACTTGAAGAATCTTCTACTATGAGAAACTTGGAATAAGAAATTGTTTTTGAATCCAGCTACTCCTGACTTCTAAAGTCTTCAGAATTAAATTCTTGAAACTGATTTCCTTCTCTAGTTCATCTTTCTCTATCATACCTTATGATACACAGTTCAAAGAAACCAGGCAATACTTTCAGCGTTCTGGTTGGGAATCTCCTTAGGCTGGGGCTTAGAGCTGGAAATGGCTGGAGGCTCTTTCACTGAAATGTCTGGCACCTGAGCTAGGACGACTTAAAGATTGAGACAGCCAAATGGAATGACTACTGTGGCCTCTCAATTGAGTTGGCTTCATGACAGCCTGGTGGCCCCAGGAGACTCGAACTTCTTACCAATGGCTCAGGGCTCCAAGTACAAGTGTTCCTGTGAGCAAAGTGTCAGTGTCATGAACTTTTCTATCCCGGCCTTTTAGCTCATACAGTATCATTTCCACTGGACTCTGTTGGGGTACACAGTCACCAGCTCACCAGATTGAGGGAGAGAGAGGAATTAGACTCCATGTCTAGAAAGCAGGGTGAGTGGCACAGTTGCGTTTGGTTGCCATGGTTGTATGGGAGCCAGTAGGAAAAGAGATGTTGCAATGGTCACTTTTGAAAGATACAATCTTCCTCGCTGTCCATATTTTGATGTATTTCAATGTAAGTTACAGAAATCATTATACTCCTCCACCAAAAATGTGTGAGACTGCCCCACTCCTAGGTGATTGGAGCACTTATGTCCACACAAAAGTCTGTGCATGATTATTTATAGTAAATTTATTCATAATCATCCCAAACTGGAAGCAACCAAGATAGTCTTCAGTAAGTGAAAGGATAAACAATGATAGATCCATTCAATGCAATACTATTTAGTGATAAAAAAAGGAATTAGCCATGTAAAAACACGGATGAATGCTAAGTGCATATTGCTAAGTGAAAGATACCAGTCTGAAAAGTCTACATACTATATGATTCCATTTATATGATGTTTTGGAAAAGGCAAAAGTATAAAGATGGTAAACGGATCAGTGTTTGCCAGGGGTTTGGGGAGGGAGGAGACTTAAGTAGGCAAAACACAAGTGACTTTTTTTAGGGCAGTGAAGCTGTTCTGTGTGATGCCGTAATGGTGAGTGCGTGACATGACGCATCTAGCAACCCCGTAGAATTTTACGGCACAAAGAATAAACCTTAACTTGTTTAAATTTAAAAAATCATTTCGGAGGTTGGAGAATCCCAGGGTGGTATGCAGATGGTGACAAAAGAAGTTAACTGTATTGCAAATGTTATTAAATAACCTCACCGAAGGAGTGGAGGGAAAAGGTGCTGACCTAAGGAACTTTGGAAATGAGTTGGAAACTTAAGACTAAAGGCAAAAGGAACTGTACGAAACTACTGAACTCTAATTGACAAGGTACTCCTCACAGGGGTAAGGGTTAACGGTTGTAAAACCACAAGAGAGAGAAAGAGACAGAGAGAGACAGAGAGAGACAGAGAGACAGAGAGAAAGAGAGACAGAGAGATTAAGTAAGTGGAGCCAGGTTTCTCACTATCAAAGTGGTAGTTTACAAATAAGCAAGAGGAGGAAACTAGAACAATCCATATGGTAACGGATTAGAATCAGAAACATCCGTATGAACTCATGTTTAACTTAATATAATGTTTAGCTTAATATAAATCTGGCTACATGGAGAAATATTTATAGATCTGTGTATATACCTAAATTAGTATGCACACATACATTTTCTTGCTCTGCCATTTGAGAGAGCCTAGAAGCAATAAGACCCCAGTAGCAATGAATGCACTTATTGCCCAGATCTTGGTTTCTAATATCATTCTCTAATAAAAAGGAGCTAGAGCTGCTTGGAGAAATGGCTGATTCTAGGACAGGGATATACAGGATGAGCCTGGAGTGTCTGATGGCACTAGAAAGTAAGCAAGTGTTCTGTAAAGGCACAATTATGGAGGTATGTCAAAGAGACAGTAGCAAAGCTGAAACAATTTGATCAACAAAATAAATAACATATTGGATTACATATCAAAGTATATTATAAATATCCACAAGTTCACACTAATATAAATAATTGATTAAATAACTGAATGGGGTAGAAGAGGCAAATCTTCTATGCAGAGTTCTAAGTAATTTATATATGTACTCTGCCCTAAAGAGTCGGGGCGCAGCCACCCACTCCTTAAGCATTGTGACTTCCTTCCAAAAAGTACAGTATTGAAAGGGAGGCGGGTAACTTTACAAGGAAGAAACCTGACAAACAGTACCTCAGCCAGGTGAGCCAGGTCAAAGGAATAGCATGTACCCCTAATAGGGTGTGATGAGAAGGCACTTCACCGCTGTGACCGCTGTCTCCAAAGCCCAAGACCCCAGTCTAACCATGAGAACAGCATCAGACAAATTCCAATGGAGGGACATTCTACAAAATACCTGACCTCAAATCTTTTAAGGTCGTCAGAAACCAGGGAAATCAGAGAAACTCAGTCCAGTGGAGCCTAGGGAGATGTGACAACTAAATGTAATGTGGTATCAGAATGGGATCCTGGGACAGAAAGAAGGATGTTAGGTAAAAAAAAAAAAAAAAAAAAAAAAAATGAATAAATAAGGAAACCTGAATAAAGTATGGACTTTACTTAATAATGTGTCAATATTGACTCATTGATTGTGACAAATGTACCACACTGATGCAAGATGTGACTCATAGAGGAAATGGAGCGTGGACTGTATGGGAATTCTCGGCACCACTTTCATAACTTTTGTAAGCCTACAACTATTTGAAATAAAAACTTCATTTAAGATTGTCTTTAGAATGCAAAAGAGTTCAAAATTACGGTAGAGAAAGAATCATTATTCAGGCCTGTCAGTTCCCACAGGCACTAGGAGAGGCTCCTGCTAGTTGTGTGAGGAGTGAGGTTCCTTTGGGACGCTCTGCTGGTCGGGGCAGTGCTGCCGCTGCCGGTGCCACAACCCTGAGTCATTCCACTGTCCTGGACTAAGGCACAGGTTTAATCTGTTCCCTGTCCCCAGAGGTGGAGATGCACTCACGACCGTTCACCAAAGCAGTCCCTCAAGCATCATGCAGTGCTTGCCTTATAAGCATGCTTTCTGAGTGCTTCAGAAGTAGATTTTAAGAGTTCTGCCCTCACTTTACATATTTTTTCCAATACTTTTGCACACGCATGCTGCTTTACACAATCAGTTCTGAAAACGTCCTCTAAACCTTGGATTTACAAATTAAGGCAATGAAGCAATGTCATTGGCTTTCAAAGTAATGACATAATCTCTGAATTTAAAAAGAAATGCAGTAAGTGGACAATTTGTGTTTTCCTTGGTGAAATCCAGAGCAAGGCAGACCACAATATCCATTCCTGTCTCGGACTTGAGCTTCTATATGGCTTGGGTACTATGAATTGTCATTGGAGGAAAAACTCCAGGTCATAATAACAAAAGAAAAAGAAGTGGCTTCTGTCCTCTTGATTTCTTCTGAAGACTGGTAATCTAAGGGAGAAAAACCAAGCAAACCAAAAGCTCCGTGGTGCACCCAGTTAGAAAAGCGGAAGGTCACCTCTTAGCTTTAGTGAGACGTTTGCAATGGTTTCAGGTTCACTCAGAAAAGTCACTTTACTCTTACAGCAATACTCCTGGGAGTTGGCCATGGTTGATGTCATTCTCTCTTTATAGAGGAGCAGGTGGAGTTCAGGAGAACAGGCAGCTCATCCACTGTCAGACGAGCAGGAGCTCTGCATTCGTCATCTCTGTGACTCTGCATCAGCTTGGGAGATGAGGAGATACCTAGCAAAGTTTCCAAAGACATCTATGCTTTGAGATCATTGCCGTCTGAGGTCAGGGACTGGATGAGAGCTGTGTCTACCCTGGACATCAGGTTAGACACCACAGACAGAATTCAGGACAGGTGATATTATCTTCTATCCAGGTGTTTAGACTGGTCAAGTGTACCTCCAGACAGACAAATTGATAGAAAATGTATATTCTTTATCACTAGAGTTTAAAGTTGTTTTGGCAAGCATCCCAGAACACCTAATACAGTCCTGTTTTGTGTTGATTCTAGGAGTCTACCTGACATGTCCCAAAATTGCCTAGGGCCTCAAGCTACAACAAGGCAAACTCTGGGAGGTCCTTGGCTCCTAAGAACCTTTTTTTTAATTAACAAATTTCATTTTTTAGAGCAATTTTTACAGAAAAATTAAGTAGAAAGTACAGAGTTCTCCTATATTCCTTTAACTCCTACAATTTTCCCTATTGTTAACATCTTGCATTACTGTCGTACATTTGTTACAATTTATGAGCCAATAACTATTATTATTAACCAATTGTTGCATAGTTTATATTAGGGTTCATTCTTTGTACTGTGCATTCTATGTGTTTTAACACATATCTGCCATTACAGTATCATATAGAATAGTTTCGCTGCCCTAGTCATTCCTCCCCTACCCTCTCTCCCCCAAGACCCCTCAAAATCACTTATCTTTTTACTTTCTCCAAAAGTTTTCCTTTTTCAAAATGTCACATAATTGAAATCATACAGTATGTAACCTTTTAAGATTATCTTCCTTCATTTAGAAATACGCATTGACGTTTCCTCCATGTCTTTTCATGGCTTGATAGCTCATTTCTTTTTAGTCCTGAATAATATTCTATTGTTTCAATGTATCACAGTTTATCCATTCACCTACTGAAGGACAGCTTGGTTGCTTCCAAGTTTTGGCAATTATGAATAAAGTTGCTATAAATATTTATGTGTAAGTTCATGTGTGGACATAAATTTTCAAGTCATTTGGATAAATACCAAGGAGCATAACTGCTTCATATGGCATATAAAAGAGTGTATTTAATTTTGTAAGAAACTGTCAAATTGTCTTCCACTTTTGCATTCCCACCAGTAATGTATGAGAGTTCCTGTTGCTCCATGTCCTTGCCAGCATTTGGTGTTGTCAGTGTTTTCGATTTTAGCCATTCTAACAGGTGTATGGTGGTATCTCATTGTTGGTTTAATTTGCAATTCCCTGGTGAGCATCTTTTTATACCTTTCTTGGCTATTCTTTGATGAGGTGTCCATTAAGGTCTTTTGTCCATTTTTAAATTGGGTTGTTTTCTTATTGTTGATTTTAAAGACTCCTTTGTATATTTTGGATACCCGTAAGGATACACTGCCTCTCTTTCATGTTTCTGGATTCCTTTCCAGCCGGGAGGAGGTTGATCTTGGCAGAAATATTCCTGTTTGAGAGCTTCTGTCCCCTTCCTCAGTGTCATTCTCACCCCTACAGGGAGAGCAAGAGAAGAGAAGGAGAATTCATTCTGCTGATCAGATTATGGGGAGCTAAGGGGATAAGAAGGAGTGAGCAATAATCTGGAAGTACTACTCCTTCTTGGTTAATTTATTTCTGCTATACTATTGTTTCTTTGCACCTGATTCCAAGAAAAGGGCAGACTCCGAGGAGGGTCTGCATATGGGTTACATTTCTGTATCACTGCACAACTGCTTTGCTCAGAGGTGGGGGCCTGGAAAAGGATGCTGCTGAGGCTGGCAGTGGAGGCCAGAGTTTTACAAGGGAGGTTTTCCTTGTGTATTTAAGTCTTGAGCAAAAACTTCCTGGAGCTGGGACTGGAGCTGGGTCTTCTGATTTCCACGTTAGCCCTGAACCTATTCAGGGAAAAGTATACCCTCCATTTGGAATATACAGAGAAGTATATATCGAAAGGGCAGGTGAGTGACTGAGAGAAGGGCAAATAGCGGGAGGGGTCAGGGACAACTGCGAGGCTCTTGGCTCAGATGGCCCTTTCTAATGAGGAAGAGAAACCAAAGGTCTCTGTTTAAATGTGCAAAGTCTGAAGTGCCTTTGGGACATCTGGAAAGTAATGTATTCCTTGTAAGGACCCAATAAATGAGAGCGAGGGCTTCCTGTTTCCCGGGGGTGTCTAGCGTTCTAGCTGGTAAGGGGCAAGCATCAAGATAAGTGGCCCAGCAAAGGCCTTTCTCCTTTTCCAACCTTAGTATTAAAATCTCTTTGATGGTCCAGTAGGCCTTGGGCCAAAGGAAGGAAAGAGTTTATGAAAAACCATTCAAAAAAAATGAAAATATCTCACTTATTTCTCAGCTCGACTGTTTTTGCTTTTAGAAAAGGCAAGGAAAAAAACGTGAGAGCAGAAATCCATGGCAACAAGCAACGTCTGTTTATGGATAGCATCCTAGGGAAATTAAGTGGCTGCTAGAGAATACAATAAGAGAATGTGAAGTCATACATATCTATTTACTTTCCTCTGATTGAGCAAACAGAAAATTTATACCTGCTCTATCTATTCATGAGAAATAAATTCTTGTATTTTTGTTTGACAAAACAGGTACCATATTGTTTCAGGAGTTTTAAATAAAGATTATAGCATACCACTCTGATTACTGACCTGGATTGCAAACTGCCTTTAT
Source organism: Eidolon dupreanum (assembly GCA_028627145.1). Classification (NCBI taxonomy): domain Eukaryota; kingdom Metazoa; phylum Chordata; class Mammalia; order Chiroptera; family Pteropodidae; genus Eidolon; species Eidolon dupreanum. The sequence continues at coordinate 101,846,432 of CM053508.1, read as the reverse complement.
ATAGCATGGATTGCTAAGAAGAAAGGGAGACAGAATGATAAGGGTGGATGTTAGTAGGTATAAGTTCTAATTTCTAATTAAAATTCCTGTCACTTTCTCATTTAAACTATTGACTGTCCTCCTTTGATTCTTTTTTAAATTCTTTAATTGATTTTAAACATACAGAAAAGTAAAGTGATCCACACTCAAACACCTCTAAATACGATAAACACATTTTAGAATCTTTTTCAGGTTGTTCTATTATTTCTGGCTCTTGGAATGTCAATTCTTCTGTTTGATGAAGCAGACTCTCCCTTATGGTGGTCTGTAATTTATTACTGTGAGCTCAGCTTCAGCAGGGGTTCCTTTGTCTGGGAGTCTCATGCACCTTGAGGTATACAAGCAACATAAGTGAAGCCCCTTCTAGTGGTGTGACACTCAAGACCCTGAAACTCAGCTCTCATTTCTGACCAGTGCCACTCTCAGTATCTGTCAAAGGCACCATTTATAGATGTCTATGTCTCAGAGAGTCACAGACCCAGAGAGAAACAACAAACACCACAGGTGACCGCTTGTGTTTTTGAAGTCATTTCCCCTTCACTAGGCACTGGTGCCTGTCCTGAAAGACACTCCTTTCCATGAATGAAGACATTCACATTTCACATCTTCTGCTTCTTCCTGCCAGGGCTTTTGGCCAATCAACATTTTCATCTATCAATATTCTTCTAAGCTAAAGAGATTGCTCTCACACCATAGAGAAAAACAGGATCTTCTTCATGGATTTGCTGGCCCTGTCCATGTTCCTGTCTTACAGCCTGGTAGTTATAAACATTTAGAAAACTATGCTTCTAAAGACTATGGCTAGAAGAGAAACTCTTACTATGCTGATTTATCTTCCCTTCTACAGACTCACAGAATAGTCTGGCTTTAGCCATAACGTATCACAACTTCTCTGCCATGTGGAACTCAGCCAACCAAGGCTGAAGAGACAGATGCCAGAGAGACAGATGAGGGAAGGGCCACCAAAAGCCTTGGAACATGGCATGGGAGGCAGGAAACAAGGAGAATGAGCAAGACTGGCTGTTCCTGATGGTGAATGATAACTGGAAGTCTGGAAGAGGAAGGCACCAGGGAGGCCAGAGGGCAGGACAGAGGCTGCGAGGGCAGAGGATGGGCAGAGGCTCTGGCAGGTGTGCAGGTGTGGGAGTGCAAGCCCAGGAGGCAGGCCAGCGTCCTCTGGATGAGGTGGGAGGCTGACCTCTGACAAGGCCATGGTTGCAGCTTTGGCCAGGAGGTTGCTGTCATTTTAGCCCCTTTATAGTGGGGATCCTAGGGTTCCCACACTGCCGTTGCCATCTTCCTCAACTCCGCTGACCTGGAGCATGAGGTGAAGAGGGGTCTCAAGCTGGAAGACATTTCCAGGCTCTGACACAGCAGCTCAGGAAAGCTGGGGCTCATCCTCAAGGAGAAGCACCCACGCCAGGGACCCTGTGCCTGCTCTGCTCAACCAGTGCTCCCTCTCAAGGTTGCTTATGTTCCTAGAAGTCTGGGGCCATTAAGGTAAAAGGAGAGCTCACACCTATGGGGGTGGGGTCAGAAAAGAGAGGGGAGCAAAATCCCAGAGGCGGGAGCAGTGGTGGGGTGACACAGAGCCATGTGAGGTCCGTCACTCAGAGAGGACTCGCTTATAGCACAAACAGCAGGACAGGGCATCTGTAATCAGGACCAGGGGACTGGAGGGGCACCTGACATGTGCGCCGACCCCCAAGATACCCAGATTTGGGGGTGTGAAGCAGACTTTCAGAATGCTTTCCAGCATTGAGCCCTCCGATTCTAATCAACTCTCTGAACACTGAACGCATTCAATGGCGAGGTTTTCACCTGGGGCAGGGGCTGCGTGTGGTGTGAGCACACAGCACAGACGCTCAGTGCCTGTGGCCTGCACCTGATGACTCACTGGGTTCTAACAAACACGTGCCGCTGATTGTGATGTTAATTCAACAAGTATTGGTGAAGAGTCTTCGAAGTTACAGGCTCTCAACCAACATAAGGGGTCAGAGTGAAAGACAGTCCAGGCCACTGATCTGTCCTTATGAGATTCACGTTCAGGCAAGGAGAGATAGTAAAACAATAAAAACAAAAACAAACAAACAAACAAACCTCAAAGACAATTTTAGAGAACAATGAATGCTGTAAAGAAAATTATGTTAATGGGATACAAAGTGACTAGGGTGTGTGGGAGGGTGGGGGTGGGGCATCAGGGTAGAGTTGGTGATCAAGAAAATTACCTCTCACAAGGTCGTTTTCAGTTATGATCCAAATGATAAGGACACAGCTATGAAGATCAGAGGGAAGAGGTTTCCAGGCAGCAAGTGCAAAGGCCCTGAGGCAGAAAGGGGCTTGAAGAGTTCCAAGGACTGGAAGAGGCCAGGGTGGCCGAAGCCTTTGGGAAGGAGGAGAGTGGAACAGGAGAGGTGAAGAGGACAGGCAGTCCTCGGGCCCCACCGACTGGTGAAGTCTAGTCTGAGTGCAACAGGAAACCATTAGAGGGTTTTAAGGTGGGGAGTAATGTGCCAAATTATCTTTTTTAAATTCTCTTCTGGCTGTGTGTAGAGAATGGGCTCTGGAGGACAAAAGAAAGAGAGCGCCAAGTGGAAGGCTGTTGCATTTGTCAAGGTGAGTGGGGATGGAGGTCTGAGCCGGGATGGCAGAGAGAGAGCACATCCCTCTCTTAGAGGTACGCAATGCAAGCTAGTAAAGAAACCTGTCTCACATCATTCCACCTAGAACTTTCCAAACTTTCTTGATGATGAAACCCTTTTATCCTGTGGCCCCCTTTAGTCTATCTGTGCAGCATGGGTGTTTCATGGAACACACGCTGGGAAATGCTGTTTGCTCTGTCCATTTCAACTAAATTCTCATTCATGAAAGCTGTCTTCTTTGCTGGTTTTGCCCATGCTTGTTGGTCTGGCCGTGAGATGATGCTGTACAGTAAGCCCTCACTTAATGTTGTCGATGGGTTCTTGGAAACTACAACTTAAAGCAAAACAACCTATAACAGACCCAATGTCACCGTAGGTTAATTGATATAAAAAAAGAGTTAGGTTGCTACGGTATATTTCTGGTCACAAAAACACCACTAAACTCCTAAATAAAGATTCCAAATACTTCTACTATTAAACATTTAAGTAAACGTGAACTATGCATTAAGAAAGATTAATAAAAACAAGAGAATTCTTTGCCAATCCTCTTATTCCAGGTCAGGGTCGCAGGTGGCCGGAGCCTATCCTGGCAGCTCAGGGTGCCAGGCAAGACCTCACCTTAGACAGGACACCCTTCCATCACAGGGCACACTCACACCCACACCCACACTCACTCATACTGGGACAATGTAGACACACCAGTTCACCTCACGTGCATTCCTCTGGGATGCAGGAGAAGACCAGAGAACCTGGAGAAAACCCAGGTAGACATGGAGAAAACGTGCAAACTTCACATGGACAGCAGCCCCGGCCGGGAATCAAAATTTTTTTTTTTCATCAACATTGTAATGAACCGACAAGATCCAAGAATCTGCTGTATTTATTTGACTACACAAGTCAATTATTTCAGAATTATGGGGTGCTTAGCACTGCTTTTTCATTTCTTAACATACGGATGCAAAACAGAAATGGTTAGAAAACTAACCAATCCCCCAATCAAACATTCCTCATTTACAGACATAGATTCTTGAGTCCCACAGGGGGGTGACACTTCCTGCCCACGGGCAGACTCTTGTTTCTTCACTTGGGTCCTCTGGATGTCTATAGGATCAGCAGAACTCTGCAAAAGTGACATTAACAGAGGTTAAACAATGACTTTGGTGCAAATTATATACTTAAAAAATGCAGGCCATTATTCTAATCAGAATAATTACTAATAGTATATGTGACAAGACAAAGGTGAAATTCAAGGGATACGATTTGCCTGTGGTGGGATCAATTATCACACCTCTCTGTGACTGACTACCTCACTCTTCCTTCATGACCAGGAGCAATAGATTTTGCACTAAAGATTCTCACCTAAATCCTACTGTTACACATCATCTGCAAAACATGACACTAATGTAAGCATCTTCGAAAACACTTCCATGTACACATGTTAATAGTGGGAAAATAAACTAAACGGAAATCAGCAAAGTCTCTGCTCTTCAGGGAGTGAACAAAAGGCAGCTGCAAACACAGATGCAGAGGCATCCTTAACAGTCAAGATGGTTTACTGTCCTGATCCGTGGCGGGACTAATGCCTGGTGACGGCAGGGGCTCCGGGATGGCAGTTCTGAGGATTCTGGCTCCAGGCTCGATCAGCTACTGAGCCCAAAGACACATTTTAGAGCCCATCCTGACAGCACACAAAACGCATCTCACGCTTTCAGAATGACACAGTGTTTGGGAATTAAACCAATTGCTTCAAACTGTAATCCTTGAACGTACCATAACAGAAATACCTTGAAATATGCTGCACTCACATGAATGGAGCCTGATAGAATTCATACATTAAAACCCAATTGTGACAACTGGAAAGGCCCTTCGACTTCAGTCCCAGTCTGCGAGATCGTTAAACTCTCTTGTTATATAAATAAAGGGAGAGGACGCAGGACACTCGTGGCACTTGGTTTTTGCTGCACTTTAAAGGCCCAACAGAAGAAAATGCTTAGGCACAGGCCATACCAGAAATTGTGCATATATGCAGACTGGAGCCCACCTCCACCTGGAGAAAGAAGCTCAGGTGAGTTCAGCTCCTGGCTTTTCAAGGGTAGGCAACTGCCGATGCTGCCGTTTCTTTGTCTTTGCCTCAGCTGAGCCAGCTCTTGTTTCTGCATCTGTGGAAAAGAGAAAAAGTTGTCCTCCAAATCTTTCTAGGTTACTGTATGACTCTCCACACACGTGTTCTTGCAACCCATGGGGGCGACACAGCCTCAGCACACACCTTCCAGAGACTTCCACAGCGGGCCAAAACAGTGGTTTTCTTGAAACTTTTTGTGTGCTTTTAGATCCTGAACTCTTGATGATGGCTTTCATTTCTGGGCAATATTGATGCTTTCATGAGAATTCCATTAGCGGCTGTGCCGCAGAGAGACACTAGCGAGCCAACCATGGGACCGAGTTCGATTCGCCCGTACGCATCAATTTATTCCCTCCCCAGCTTTCCTCCATTGTTCCTGGGAACTCAGGTGTCCAGGAACCAAAGAGAATGCTCAGGCGTTGGCAGGCGAGACAAGGCTTCCTTGGGGAGTGGCACGACGGGGAGCGACGTCATCTATAAAGACACAGCAGGTACTGGGGCGGGGACAGTGGTAACTGCTGTCCGAGTCCTGAGCAAGTGCCACCCTTGTGGCCTGTAGCACTCAGGGAAGCGGGCACAGAGGTGGGGCTGGACGGAAGTGGGCAAGGGGAAGTGTGAGCACGATGCTGGGGTGTTCTGGGGCATGGCGTGGGGAGCTGAGGAAGGTTGGACCCAGTGAGACTGGCCTGGCCAGAGGGCAGGGGGCGTGTGGAAAGGACCAGTGGGCGCCAAGGCTGGGTGTAGGGGTTCTCAAAGCAAGCCCAGTGTTAGTGGTGGACAGCCCAAAGACTGCTGCCCAGAAGGGAACATGCTGCTATTGCATAGAAGCAGACTCTGGAAAGGTAAGGCCAGCTGACACGACACGAGTGCATTTCAGTGACACGATCAACCTCCTGACCACAGAGAAAGACAGCTAACTCCCTCCTAAGAGCAGCAGTTCAGGACACTGAGGTAGGGTGACAGCCAGACACAGGATGCTCTCTTGCCTCCCGTGGCCCTTCATGGCCATCAAGGAAGGCAGGAGGGAAACAGCCTTCCTCACCTGAAATGCTGGAGGCCCCTGTTCCAGGGGGCTCTGCCCGGGCTTCAGCTGTCTGCCCTGAAGCCCCCAGGGAGCGGAGGGAGGTTGCACACCCTGCAGCTGGCTCTGGCTCAACCAGAAACAGGCTCTGAGGCCCACGTGGGTGTTAAATCGAAGTTCAAGGTGAGGCCTGGGCCCAGCTTCCTCAGCAGGAACTCCTTACCTGCACCGTTCTCGGCTTCGCAATCTAAAGTTTAGCATTTGAAATCAAATTCAGTAATTTAAAAAAAGAAAAGAAAAAGAAAGAAACTTCTTTCTGGCGAAAAGAACACTTTTTATTTAGTGGTCTAAAACTTCTGGAGACGTTCTGAATTCCACCCAGAAGGCTGCTGAGGGCAGTTTTGTCAGGCTCCAGAGCAAACAGACATCCACAGAAGCCAGGAGTTAGACAAACGCAAGGGGGTGTGGGGGGCACACAGGAAGTGTCCACAGGGTGGAGAGGAAGTCCACGAACTCTTTCTCTATTGGCAGCTCATGGCCAGTTTTCGCCAGGAATATCTTTGGCCCACGTCCAGATTAAATGCCAGTTAGAAAGTTCTGCCCTCTCGCACTTTCTGGGCAGACGGCAACAGTGGTGAGCTGTAATCATTTACAAAGGTCATGATCGGGAGTGAGCCCTGGAGCAGTCATTTAAAATTCGATTGATCCCTATTTGTAGTCAGGAAAAGAAAATGGGCACTTGGACTGTATTGTAATTATGAGGCTTCCAGGCAACCGTAAATAGATGTGCAATCTCGAAACTGGCAAATACCTGGGAGAAGAAATTATTACTCTGGTATGGCACGTTGCTAGGAAAGGTTGAAGATAAAATTGCACATAAAAAAAATCAATCATCTTTTAGTTAATTTGCCCTGCTCACCACCCATCGGGGTTATCACAATTATCAAATGTCTGCTGAATATATTAAGAGGAGGGTCTGTTTGCTAAAAATGATCACCAAGAAAGCAAAAGCCTCAAAAAAAACAAAAAACAAAAAACTGGGAGCTCTGGAGAGATGACATTTGGGGTTCCAGGGGACATGAACACAAAGAAAGAGCCTTTTGCCGAGGGACAGGGAAGTGAGGGAGACCAGAGCTCCCAAGAGCATCAGCACTCACGGCCCGAGATGCTGTCAAGGACACTGCGAACACCACCTGGAGGCCCACCCCGCTGGCGACTGTGGAGAAAGGACAGTAATACCTCCCCAGTCTGGGAGGAGGAAGGCCTGCTTGTCCTGTGAGTGGCAGAGGGAGAGGGAGTGGTCGGCACATTCTGTGTGACTCAGTCACACAAGGCTGGGCAGGGCACTTTGATATCCATAAACTAACCCTCACCACAACTTTCAGAAATAAGTATTATTAGTCCCTGTTACTGACAAAGAAATAGAGGCACAGTGAGGTTCAGAAATGTGGCTGAGGTCTCAGAGAGGTAACTGTCAGGGCGGGGCCCAGAGCCAGCTAGAGGTGGTGACTGGGATATCGGGGTACCTCATCCTGCTCTAGGCAGGTTTCGCTTGTGCCTCTGAAAACGCCTGGGGCAGCGGTGGTCATGCTGCTCTCTAGCTCTGCCTTGCCTTTCTGCCACACCCCTAAAGAATCTCTTTCTTCCCTTTGCCTCCTTAGGAACCTGCAAGGCATTAGGCAAAAATGATACCTGCTGGACGGCAAAGGTCTCCCACGGGGGCTGAGGGTCCTGGGCTGGGGCTACTTGATGAGGGGCAAGGCTACAATAGTCAGGAGAGCTCAGTGTGGCTCTTCTTGGGATGGTCTCTAACGTCTGCTCCATCTCATCAATCTCAGCCTCTCATGTAGATACATACAGTGACTAGGCGTCCCAGGAGCTCTGTGACAGCCACCGGTACAATCGGCATTGCTCTCTCAAGAGTGATGCACATTAAATAAAGGTACCTTGTCCTCCATGTGGAACTGGCAGTGCTGGGACACAGGTGACAGGCTGGGTGCTGAGGAAAGGGCACACCCATCAGACAGACGAGGGTGCCACAGGTATAGCCTTTCAGGAAATCGACCTGTCACCATGGGGCAAGTCTCTCATAGGGCTCTATGTTATAACCAAGTATACAACTTCTAAAAAGCTATCCCAGGGAAATAATCAGGATGTGGATAAAGATTGACGCACAAAGATGTTTATCACAGTGTTGTTTATAATGTGAACAATTGTGACAAACTTAAATATCCAACATTTGGGATTGGTCAAGTGAATTATAGCATTGTGTAGAATATTAATGACCATTACTATGTTTTATGTAGACTTTCTAGTGATGTGGAAATGTTTACAAAAAATGCTAAACAACCACCACAACAAAAACTAAGGTATAAAATTATAGAAAACCTTATAAAGAAAAATTGCATAGATTACTGTGAGGATTATGAGTGATGTGGTTCTGTTTTCACATACTTGAGTTCTTTTCAAAATTATCTATAGATAGTTTTCATCTTCCCTTCTGGCCTCTTGTGACCTCAGAGCGGTGATGGGGTCTGAGCCCGGGCTGGGGGGCCAGCCATGCTCCCAGCAACCTCAGGAACTCCAGTTCATCAGAAAGTGCTATTCCTTTCTCACTGTGGTAAAATATACCTAACATTAAATGTACCATTTAAACCACTTCTAAGAGTACAATTCAGTAGCATTAATCACATTCACATTATTATGCAACCATCGCTACTACTTATTTTCAGAACTTTTTTATCATCCCAAACAGAAACTCTGTACCCATTAAACAATAAATCCCCTTTCTTTCTCCTCCTAGCCCTTTGTAACCTCTATTCTACTTTCTGTCTCTGTGGGTTTGTCTGTTCTAGGCACCTCAGGGAAGTGGGTTCATACAATATGTGGCCTTTGTGTCTGGCATCTTTCACTTAGTATTATGTCTTTAAGGTTCATCCAAGTTGGCACACTCACCCTGCCCTTACCTCCAGTTAGTCCTCACTAAACTCAGGACAGGAGGGTTTGTTCCCATTTAACAGCTGTAGAAACTGAGGCTCACAAGGCGGGAATTTTTCCTTGGTTTGACTCTGAGTCCGCTGCAGGCGTCAGGAGACCCGCTGGAAGTGGTCCAGAGTCAGTCAAGGAGCGGTGGTCTGGCCTCTTCGCATCTAAGCATGCGCCACCTGCCCCAAATCCAGGGAATAAACGGGATGTCCCCGCCAAAGCTTTCCTGAAGTCACTAGAGTCTTGCGTAAGACTTCCACCCTCTCTGGGCGCCCGCCCTTTCCCAATGCTCTGCTCTGGCACCCTGGGCCTCCGACCTTTCTCCACCTCCCGACAGACCCGCTTGCCCACGTGTCCGCCCTCTGCCCTCCCCACGCTCCGCCCTCTCCCTGCAGCGCCCAGGCTGACAGAAGAGCCTCAGCACACAGCCAGTCTGGAGCCTCCTTACATTCTCCATTCAAATCCGTCCTCGGAAGGGACTTGGTAAGGTCTTGGTAAGGTCTTAGTAAGGTCGGGCAGCAGGGACTGTTTGCAGGGACGGGTCTTCTGCCAGCCAGCGCCTTTTACTCCACCTTGGGAAGCGCTCTCACGGAAGGCTCCATTCCTGTCACCAGTGAATTTGTGAAAAGCCTGCCTCTTTTAAAGGTATATTTTCCACCACCCAATTGCAACAGTCATTAATTGATGGAGTCCTCTTAAACAAATATAATAATAATACTTGTTAACGGCATACACCTGATAGAGCTTACTGCTTGTGAAATGATGCTAGGCAATTATCAGGTTTCTACTCTACTTAATACAACGCATTACATAGCGACTGTGGCACAATAACCTTGGTAAAGGTAATTTCATCCTTCTGTGCATCATTTTAATTCAAGAGTGATTTTAATAGGGAATCCAGACAGGCCTGCCCCTACAATGCCTGACCTTGCTCAAATCTCTCCCCCTAACCCCAGCTTGGATGACCACCGGACCTCTTCACTGGCCTCCCGGCCTTCACTCTTCAAATCCATTCTCCCCACGAAAGCCACCGTGACCTTTTGAAAATGTAAATCACATCATGTCATTCCCTGCTTCAAAAGCTACAACAGCTTCGCATGGCAATTAGACTCACCTCAAACCCTCTGTGGTTTATGGTGCCCTGCGGGATGTGACTCAGCAGTCTTCTGGCCTTGCCCCCTCCTCACTCACCGCTGCAGAAACACGGCTTCCGCCCTCTCCTTGAACACCCACCCCAGGGCCTTTGCACGGGCACACCCTCCCCTCAGTTCTCTGCCCAGCCAGTCCTCATCACCCATGAGTCAGGGCAGCTGCCACCTCCTCCTCAGAGAGGCCTTGCCGAACTGGCCCAGCTGAAGCAGCCCTGTTGCTCTCTTTCACATTGCCCTGATTTATTTCTTGATGCTTATTTTTAGTATCTGAAATTATTTTTTAATACACGTTTACTCTCCAAGGATAGAAGCTTTGTGTGTTGATAACTGCTGTATCCTCAAGGACTGTCACAGATTAGGCACTCCATTATGTTTGTTGACTGAATGATGGAATAGTCTGCTTTTCTTAAAGAGTCCTCCTTTTACTGCAGGTCTTCCTCGGCCTCTGTCCTACAATTCTCCTCCTTGAAGGAACCTCCTCGCTTATTGGCTCCACTTCCCCACCATAGTTAAACTCTACCCCTTTGCTCCACCACAGCTCTTCTCACCAAGGCCATAAGTGCCACCTCACCCACTCCAGTGACTTCCAGAGCCTCAGCCATGCTCTAGGACAACCTGCCTGGACACCCAGGGCATGAAAACTCAATTCGATGTTGACTAGACTCAGTGTTATGCTCCACCCCTGCTCCTCTTCCTGGGTTCCCCACTAAGCTGGAAATTTGAGAGCCTGGGTCCAGTGCCCTCTGTGTCCTAGCTGCATCCCCTGGGCACACCTGATTTCAGCACAGCAGTTGTGAACAGTCCCATGTACACAGCCTGGTTTTCACCTCTAATGCATACCTCAGCATCCATCAGACTTTTCAGCAGCCATTCAGCAGGGGGTGGAAGGATAAAGCCCCTTGGTCAATGTGATGGTTAATTTATATGTCAACTTGACTGGGACATGGAATGCCCAAGTATTTGGTGAAACATTATTATGGGTGTGTCTGTGAGGGTGTTTTTGAATGAGAATGACATTTGGCTTGGTAGACCGAGCAAAGCAGATTGCTCTCCCTATGCAATGGGCCTCGTCCAATCATTTGAAGGTCTGCATAGAACAAAAAGGCTGAGTAAGAGGGAACTCCTCCTGCCTAGCTGCCTTGAGCTGGGACTTGAACTGAAACTGGAACTTGGGTGTTCCCGGGTCTCCAGTTTGCTAGCTACAGATCTTGGGACTTGTCAGCCTCCGGAATTATGTCAGTCAATTTCTTATAATAAATCCTTATCATGCATACATACATACATATGTACATACATACATACATACACACACACACACACACACACACACACACATATCTCCTATTGATTTATTTGTCTGGAGAACCCTGATTAATCCAGGCAACCATCAACCACTGGGGGATGGGAGCCTGTGGATAAATGCCCAGCTTACTGTCTTTTGGAGGGACAATTCAAAGAAGTATTTTCACATGGTTCCTCTATCCAGCACAGTTACAAGCTCAATCATGCACCTTCACAGGAGTCCCCTTTCCCTTTACCTCCTGGGCTCGCTCCTGCACCCATAGCTGAGCCCCAGGCTGGCTCTTAGTAAGACCCAAACTGGGGATCTCCTAGATGCCTCCCACTCCCCCCCAAACACATCCACCTAGTCCCCATTCTGGTGGATTCTACCCTGAAGTCTCTCTGACACTGTCTGTATTAGTTTCCTGTGGCTGCTGTAGCAAAGGACCACGAGATTGGTGGCTTAAAACAACAGAAATGTATTCTCTGACAATTGTGGAGGCCAGAAATTAGAAACCAATGTTGTTTGGTCTCCTCTAGCAAAGGGCCGCCCTCCTTCCAGAAGTTCTAGGAAAGAATCTGTTCTGTGCTTCCTCTAGTTTCTGGTGACTGGCATTGCTTGGCTTGGGGTTGCATCACTCCTATCTTTGCTTCCACAGTCACACCGCCTTCTCTTCTGTCTGTGTTACATCTCCCCCTCTCTCGCTCTTATAAAGATAAATGTTATCACATTTAGGGCCCACCTGGATGATCCAGGATAATCTCACCATCTCAAAATCTTTAACTTCATCATGTCTGCAAAGTCCCTTTTTGCCATATGAAGTAACATTCACAGGTTCCAGGGTCTGGTATCTGATACCTTTGGGAGCCATTATTCAGCCATGGCAAGTCTCACCATCGTCACTCCCATGACTATCGTGAACGGCCTCCTGTCTGGCCCCATCAAATCTATTCTCCAGGCTATCACCAGAGATGCCTCCCTGGAAGGCAAACCTGCTCAGGTGACTCTGTGCTCACAGCCCTTGGATGGCTTTCTGGGGCCTGCAGGACACAGTGCCCACTGCCTAGCTGAGGCCTCTGCTCTACCCCTCACACCACAGCTCCAGGTTCAGATGCCTTGGAAGACCAGGCAGGCTCCTAGCCCCGTGCACGGGCGGGAGGGCACGGCTCCAGCCGACTGCTGTCAGGTAGGTATGTGATACCAGTTTAAGAGAATCCAAGAATCCAGGTTTGGTTTGGTTTTGAATGTGGAACCTCTCAGTATTTAACTGTTGGCAGCTAATTAAAAAAGAAAATGTAACATAGCTCAGGCCACACAAAGTGGTCGGCGAGCTGTCCCTTTGTGCCCTTGGCCCTGCAGCTGCAGCACTGTTTTTCTGGCCTTGGGCCTTTGCCTGCTCTCGCCCCTGTGCTGGAAACATGCCCTCGACCCCCCCCGCCCCCGCCCCACATGCTCCTTGTCTTACTAACCCCAGCTCTCCTTTGTTCTCAGTTCCTGCCTCCAATAAAATGACTCCTGTCCCAGCTCACGTCCCCCTGCAGGGACAGTGCCCAAACCCACAGGTCTCTGTCCCCCTTCAGAGCATGAGCACCCCGAAGATGAGGGGCGACTCCCCCAGGGTCTGTTAGAAAACCTGGCACTAGGAAGAGTTCAACAGATACTTGTAGAATTAGGACTATGTCCTTTCCCTTAAGAAAACATTAAACATTTTCAGAGCACAGCCACAAAATCACCAAATTTGGAAATATAAATATGGGTTAAAGTTGTTCCAAAATGAGTCCTTAATTTTAGACTTAAGGGTTGTTTGGTCTCCTCTAGCAAAGGAGCAACAGAAAAAAATAGAAGCTGCCTGCATTTTATGAACAGATTGACTTTTGTACATGGTTTGCTGTGCTGAGCAGATCAACCTGCGTCAGTGGCTGGGACACCTGCACCCGTCTGCACACCCCTGCATGTCCCTTCATCCGAGTTTATGAGTATCATTGTGGGCAATATTAATCATTGTTATAAGTGTGGATGACACTCACTGTCTTGCCTTGTGGATACCAACTTGACCCCACTTGGCATTGTAGCATCCTAACCCTCTACTACGAAGGAGGTGGGCGTCACCACTTTAGGTAAATGAAGCTGCTGGGAGTTTATACTCTCGTATTATTACTGCAAAGGAATACCACAACGTTTAGAATGCTTCCCCCAAAAAAGTCCATTGAATTGACAACAACCACTACAAAGTAAGGAAGCAAAAGTTCAGAAATTAAAGTGTAAAATCAATTAGAGTATTGCATAGGTGGGTTTGGGGGGGCGGGGCATATATTTGGCCTAAACAAGCTGGAACAGTCACTCCTTAAACAGTGGTCAGCAGCTTTGTACTTTCCTAATTGTCTGCCGTCAACATGTATTACCTTTAGGATCAAACAAAGAATGAAATCTTAAAGTGTGTGGAGAAACCGTTAATCAATTAGCAGAGGCTTCCCAAGAGTCCAGGGTGCCGCTGGCCTCTGGAGGCAATGACTGCCCCCCAGGAACTTGTCAGGGTCTCAGGAAGCTGGAGCACCAACAAGTGGCACCCAGCCTGTTGGAGGCGAGAGAATGGAGGTTGGGTGTGGGAGGTGGAGGTAGTGTTGGCAGCTCGCAGGGTGAGGGGGGATCCAAGATGGTCTCATGTCCCAGGAGAAAACCTTATGGGGCTTTCAGTTGCTATTTTAATACTGCTTTCGTGTGTGTGTGTGTGTGTGTGTGTGTGTGTGTGTGTTACCATCTCTTCATTTTCTTGTAACTCATGATACCGAAGCAAATGATGTGCTACAAGAGTGAAATCTTTAAATGCAGGGTGACACAGGTTTTTGGCCAAGCACTGATGCACATGTGACAGATCGGACCACGTGACCCTTCCTGAGAAGCTTCTCCCAGGTGCACTGGTTCTGCAGGAGACCATTTCAGTGCCCAGCTTGGTGCCGGATGTACATGAGTGATGCCGACTGAATCCTGAAGGATTGCAGATTGACTCCGAGCTTCTGGAAACAGCCTAGAGCTTGCCTCTTGACCTTCCCCAGGAAGAAGGGATTAAGCAGATTTGGGGACTTGTAGACTCTAAGTCGATATTTAGACATTATTGTGAGACTTCCCCAGTGATCTGGTAAAGCTCACTCCACAGATATGACTTGTCTAAGAAGGTAGTTTCACTCCATAGAGGTAAGTAGCTGAGGATTCCTGTGTTAGAAGGGGTCCTGCTCTGGGTCCCCTGGTTCTCCCTCCTGCCTAGTGCATAACCTGATCGCTCACCATAAGAAAGAGGGAACTTTTTTTTTTTAAGAGGGGCACATTACATAAAGATGAAGATGGTACAGCTTGCAACTGACATTTTACAACCAATTTAGAAGCAGGGGTGTATTCTAGTGGTGATGAATTCATCGTTGTATCCAACACCACTTGGATGACAGGTGCAAATGTGGCTGGATTTTTCGTTTTCATGGCTGTAAAACCCTACATTGTGAGGCAGGAAGTCTCACATAGCTACAGGATGCAACTGCTAGACTCTAAGAATAGAAGGCTGTTAATTCGCGAGGTGCTCAGTCCCCTAGACTGGACGCCTCCTCCCAGACTGCTCTCACCCTCACATCACCCAAGCCCTGACTGCTCAGACCTCAGGATCTCCTCTCAGTCTGTGCTGGTTCAGACCCTGGCTAGCCCTTGCCTGGATGGTAAAAGAACCTCTGCCACACCTTGCACAACACCTTAGAAAACATTGTGAAAAGTGCCCCTGGTGTTGCACAACTGGGCGGGGGAGGGTGGCTGGCCAAAAGTCTTCTTTGAGATACAAATCTGACCCTGTTTCCACTTTGCCCTAAATCCTTCCATCCTCCTCACCCTGGGCCCTACTGTGAACTCTCCAAGCTCACTTTCCTGAGTCAGAAGGGGAGTGAATCCTTGCCGCTCAGAACGAACCACGCACACTCACATCTCCTTGCTCTGCACTTGCCTCTCCTTGACTAGAAAACACTTCCTCACCACTTCAGTCTAATAAATCCTATTCATCCCGCACAACTCAGTGCCAGTATCACTTCCCCAGCGACGCCTCCCTCTGCTGGCTGCTGCTTTGATACTTAACAGTGCATTTTCTGCATCTCTGCGAACACGTATCCCACCTACCTGTCTCTAGTGAGCTTCTTAAAGGATGGAGATGGTGTCTTTTTCATCTTCGTGTTCCTAGTTTTTTTAATGACCCCAGCAAAGGGCAGGCATTCTGACTCCATTTGAGGAACTGGACCAGGTGTTTGGGAAGTACTGCATGAGGGCCCGTGATGCCACTGGGATCTTCAGTAAAAGTCCCCAGCTCAAACAGATGGCAGCTTCTTTTGCCAGTGTCCACCATCACCTCCCCTTCGATCCCCACATCCCATGGTCCCTTCACCCAGGGCTGGGGCCGCGCAGAGGGCAAATGTGCCGAGGTAGCCAAGCATACTACAACACCCACCTAAGGCACCCTGCAGACCTGCACGGGCTCCTGCTGCACCAGAATTCCAGGCTAGGGCATCCACCCATTGACCTCCTCTGCCCTTCCACACAGGTGGAGGCGCGTAACAATGTGAACAGGAGTACTGCAGTGAGAAGCACCCCAGGTGACATCCGAAGTGCTTCCCTGCCCTTGCAGCCGGCTCTCCTCTCACTCACCCATGCTCTAGGCTTCCACGCATTTCCATGCCTTTGTGCACTGTGCGTGCTGTGCTCCCTGCCTGCAAGGCCTTCTCTGCCTGGCAAGCTCTGCTCTTTCCCCAGCGACCCTCACAGACGTCCACCCCTGTGACCTCAGTCCCTGTTCCCCTTCTCCCTGCAGGTCCCTGAGCACCTGCCCATTCTGTGTGGCAACAATTTGCTTCTCCTATTCTTTATTCCATCCGTACATGGGGTCCTGTGGGCAGGGCTGGGTTGGGCAGCGTTTTGCATGCGGCAAGTGCTCAGTGAATGCTTATGGGCACAAAATCAGATGTTTAGAATGGTGGAAAGAGCATTCCAAAAAACAGCTACCCTGGTCTATGCCCTTGGTACCTAAGCAGGTACCAAGTTTTTCTTTTTCTAAAGAAGGATTTGAAAATCTTTTGCCTAAATCTCTGCAAGTGGGCATGAATAATTACTGCAAATGCTATGGGTGAGCAAAAAGGTTAACTGTGTTTAAAGTATTAATTAACCACAAAGACTGATAATGGGGTCATTGAATCAGGCTCCTCAGCGGAGATACCCAGACTTCACAGGGCTGAGCCCCATCCTTCCTTTTTTCTATGGGAAAACTACACTTTTACCACCCTCCTATCAACTGGTGAGAGTTTGCTGCCTTTTCTTATTCTCGTTTAACTATGTCATTTTGACCAAGCAGTTGGTGACAAAGCCACTGAAACTAATTTCCAAAGTGTCCTATGCAGGTGGTGGCAACATGCTGTTTAAAGGCACTACTGCTTCTGTGATTGGGTTTACAGTCTGATGGATTCAAAATATTAGTTTTTTTTGTTTTGTAAAAGACACACAACTAAAACCTCAATTCCAGTAAGTGGGGGTCTCAATTACAAAGGAATGTCTCCACTGAAATTACCTGCTGTGCCCTGTTTCTCCCTGAGCTGGGGGATGGGGGGTGGGGGGTGGGAAGATGGGAGGAAGTGGGGGGTGGAAGGGTGGGGGGTGCTGGGGGAAAGGAGCCCCTTGGAGGCCTGGGTTTCAGAGGCTTCCCTCCATCCGGGCAAGTGCACAACAAACCATTGGACCAGACTCCAAGAGCTCAAACGAAGCGGCTGCGTTTCCCACTCAACACCCTCTCTCACCAGATGAAGGACACTGATTCATGGAAAGGAGACACATAATTCAGGCCATTTTTCATACACTGACAAGAAGTAAATTAGGAAATCATGTAAGTACAATACGCGAGTCATCCTTTCCTATTGATCACATGTAATTTACATCCTACAAAGATGTGAATTCTTGCATTCTCACTCCACAAGGAAAATCTCAATGATTTATTCATTTCAAATGAAAAATAGAAGGTAGATGAGAAGAATGACTTCACAGACGCATCGTTCTCGGGGCACTGGTGCGAGGCTCTCTCGCACACTGCCCGAAGGGCTCCGTGTGCAAGTCCCTCTAATTAACAAGGTGAATCAGGCGGCAGCTCTCTAATTAGTGAGCATGACAAGCCAGCGGAAACAGTCAGGCAGACTGGTACACATAGCTGGCCAACAAAGGCACAGCACATTCCAAGTGAAAAATGCAGATTTTTGCTAAATAACTATTAAAAGTGAGACGGTTGTGGGAAAAGAACACCTAATTTTAATTCTCACATTTCATGTGTATTCTTCATTCGTTCTCAGGGATAACTAGCTTCTTGGCAAGAAAGGGTTTGTATCAGCTTTTGAACAACCTTTCCAGGCAAAGCATTGCCTAAAACATTGCTTTTTTTTTTTTTCTTGAAATAAGAATCCACATCTTCGTTTGGGACTTATGATCAATTTATGTGTGTCTTAATCCAGTGTCCAGTGAGGGCTATGTGCCATTTTTCTTTATTCCTAATTCTGCCTAAAAATAGAGATGCCTCATGAGACACCCTCCTCAGAGATTTACTGGGAGCTGCTCAGTGACTCAGGACACACTTAGAGGAGTGCCCAGAGGGCAGAGACAACTGGAACCTCCCACTCTCCCAAAAGGAGCAGAGCCCAGGCGGGGTCCCACCTGGTTACTAGCCTGGCCTCGAAGTGAGCCTAGGCTGCAACTGGACACAGGCCTGGCCCACCAGCCATTTGCCTTGGTTTTACATGTCTTTGCTGATCTGCCAATGCTTGTTAGCTAGTCTTTCTAGGAGGCCTTTTGAGGGCAATGCCTGATGAGCTCCCCCTCTGCATCTGCCAAGCTTCATGGGTGCAGCCCGTGGTCACCCACAGGACAACTGTGTGTCGGCGGGGACACCACCATTCACATTCACCTCCAAATCGATGGCTCCAGGGGACACAGCAGCACCTTGCAGCTTCGTGGGTTTGACTTCACTGAGGACCATGAAAGACCTCTGCGTCCTTTCCATTCCAGCAGCTTTCACTACAGCTCAAAGGGTATTTTCTTTTAGCATCAGGGACTAGTTAGATAGGTGCTAAAAACAGTCTCATGAATGGAGAACTTCCTGACTCAGATTCAAATACAACACACATCTATCGGACGCCAGTTCTGTGCCAAACATCGTGCTGGTCATGTCTTCTGGAGCAGGCACTGATGTAATTTGTATAAAACTACTATTTTAGAGTCAGAGAAATGGGGCATCAGGAGGGTGAAAAAGTGTGCCCTTAGTCCCTCAGCTGGAAAATGCTACCAGTAGCAGATGGTGAACTCTGCTCTCCTCTCCTCTCCTTCCTAAGACTCTTCCCAGCTCTCAACAGAGAGGCCAAAAGATGTCACTTCAAAAACTGGCCCTTCTCAGTGAAGGCCAGTCACAACTCTAAGACCTGTGAGCAACTCAACAGTTCTTTACAACAGACAGTCATCCTGCCTCTCTCTGGAGAGAAATAAGAATGACAAGTTTGGAAATGTGGAGACCCTTGCAAGGGCAGTCCTCTCTCTGTCCCTCCTCTCCCTGCACCATTACTCTCCCTGAAAGACTGAACCTAGAAAAGGATTATTTCAAGGCAAATATAGGTGAAAAGATCTGAAAAGCAGTCACAAAGGAGTGGCCCATCAGAAGAAGACAAAGGGAGGCTGTGGCCATAGGGGAGGCCCTGTGCCATGGCTTCCAGTTTAAATTTTCTGTGGGTTTTTCTCTGCATCTAAGCAAATACCCCTCCACGCACCCTCTCCTCCCTCTTCAACTCTTCATTCACAATCAGGTTTACCTATATAATCTCTCATGCTAAGCACAAACAACATTTAAGACTTTCTAGCACACACTGGCCCACAAGGACAGTGGTGGCCAAGAGGAGAGTGAAGGCAAATGTATCACCCTTGCCTGTCCCCCTTGCCCTCCTATACTTCCTCACCAGCCCTCCTGCAGCAGCCTCCACAGCCCACCTCTGCGTCCACTCTACCATGAAGCTTACTCTGATCACCCTCATCCCCAGTCCCCCACTAAAGTTATGTCTCCCTCCTCTGAATCCCATGGAGATCTGAAGGGACTTTCTTGAGATATTTATCACATCTGGTTTAAACCACATTGCCATTCATGCAGTAGAACAAAACTGCCTTCAGCCAATCAAACCTGGGCTCAAATTCTGCCTTTGACAATTTCTGGTCATGAAACCTTATTTACATCTTTGAGTTTCTGTTTCCTTATCTGGAAAAAGTAGAAATAACCCTTCAAACTCAAAGAGTTGTTCAGAGGATTAAATAACATACAGCTTTGAACTGGCTTCATGTAGTGTCTGTTATATAGTGAGTGCTAAGGAATAACTCAACAAAAATTCTTCTTGTTTGGGGAAATGCCTGGTATAATGAAAAGATGCTATATTTGAATTTCACTTATCAACTGCAGGGAGGTTAGTCACGAACTAGCTACATGACCTTGTGCAGGACACTGAACCCCTCGGAACCTCAGTTTTCTCATCCATACTATGGGGCTAACCATACCCAACTCACAGGTGTGATTTAATGAAGTAGTGGGTGCCATAGCCCTCAGCACAGGGGTCATCCAATAAACATTAGTCAAAGAAAAACTTTGTTTTCCTCATCTGTGTGTGGCTGGACCCAACTAAGAATTTGAACAAGAGAGTTGCTCTAAATAAATGGATATTTGTGGAAGGAATGAAAAGTGAAAAGGTGTGATAGATGCATGTTCTTTCTGCAATTTCTATTCTTTATGACTTTGGACAAGCCACTTGCCGTTCTGGGGAGTGAGAATTTTCAATCTACAAAATGAGAGGAAATGTCACCTCATCGGATTGCTTCCAGAATACTTAAAAAAGTCTAGAAAAAAAAGGATGTCAAAGTATGAAACAAGGACAATTTCAGAAATTTAGTTAATTATTTCAAATGGAGTACACGTTATTGATAAAAGCATATGTTATATTATTTTAATGCCATGTTTTCACTTGGTCAGAATTTGAAGGTCACTTTTTTGCCTGACACTAAACATTTCTGTCCTTAACCTGTGGACGCAAACTCCCTGAGGTAATTCACGACAGCTGTTTTTACATTAGACACGGAAATTTTAAAATTTCACTTAAAAATTACAACATTTCTTTTTGCAAATAGTTTAAAATGTCTGAACTTTCTTATAGGAAAGTTAGTATGTGGTTAAAAATTCCAAAGTAACAAATTTTTAGGGATTTGCAAAACACTGAAGTAAATAAATTTACTTATGTTTGGAGCAGAATCGTAAACCCCCATTTAATTATAATTTGTCTTTAGGAATATCTTTTGGTGCTAATGCCTTCTATATATATAGCTTGAAATGCTTATTTTATCTGAAAAGAACTAAAAAAAAAAAAAAGCACTAGATGATACTTATTCAGCCCTGCAGAACATGGGTCCCTGCTGGTAGAAAGTCTCCACAGTAAGAGATTCTCCCAGGGCCACATCAACTTTTTCCAAGGGTAGCTCATGCGGTTAGGTGTTGACTGCTGATTTGACACATGAGTTGATCCCCACAGAGGCTCCCTGACCTTCTCCTGTGCTTTGGAATATGTAACCCCCTTGCCTTCCCTGCTTCCAGAGTTGCTGTAAAGATACAGCCTTCAAATAGAAAATGTAGTGTTGAGATTATCTGGACAGGTATGTAACTGACCCCAGTTAAGGCCACTGGGTACATGACCCAATCCTGCTTCAGGTTACACCTAGGAAGCCCAGCAAGAGGGCATTGTTTGGTAATGTCAGGGACCAGGGCTAAATGGTGAATCGTAATTAACAGCTTTAACGCAGAATTCCCTGGTGAAAAGTCTAGCACTGGGTAGATTAGTTTCCTAGGGCTGCTGTAAAAAAGTCCCCAAAACTGGGTGACTTAAACAACAGAAATGTTTTGTCTCCTGGTTTGGAGGTTAGAAGGTCAAACCCAAGGTGTCAGCAGGATTGGTTCCTTGGGAGGGCAGTGAGTCTGTTCCAGGCTTGGTAGCCTCAGGCATTCCTTGGCTTATAGGTGGTGTTCTCTCTCACTTTATCTTCACAAGGTATACACATCCCTCTGTGCATCTAAATTTCCCTTTTATAAAGACACCAGTCAAATTGGATTAGGGTTCACCCTAATGACCTCATCTTAACTTGATCATCTGCAAAGACTCTATTTTCAAATAAGATCACTTTCACAGATACTTGGGTGTTAGGACTTTGATGTCTTTTGGAGACACAATTGGACTCATAACATACGGAAAACTGTAGATAGTCACTGGTGTAGAAATCAACTCTCTGAGGCTGCAGCTGGGCAGAAAGCTCAAGCGTGTGGCCAGCCTGCTTTTACCAAGCCTTCCAGGAGGCAGCTGATGGAAGCACTGCAGTGCAGTCTGCCCAGTGGCCCTGCCAGCTTGGAAGCTGGGTGTTGCCCGTGTGTAGAGAGCACATCCATCTCTCAAGGGTTGGGTTCCATGAGGCAAGCTCTCAGGACTGCTGTAGAAAAAAAAAATCAACCTTTTACCAATGGAGAGCACTCTCAGAGAGGGTAATGCTTGAGTCTACAAAACCTGCACATTTTCCTCCCCCAGGAGGACAGCAATTTTGGGGAGAGTATTTCAGTGCAGCATAGCTTGATCTTCATTTCCATAGTAGGGTTGGCCTGCTCATAGGGTAAGGTGCCACCAGGTTTCCTTTGGGAGTGCCAGGAGGCACCTCTCATAGCCTTTCTCCCTGCCAACCTTCAGTGGACTAGTCAGGCTTATAAGAGACACTTCTTTTTTGAGATACACCCAGGAACCTTCCTATTGACAAGTTGACTCTGAAGAACTCAACTTTGATCCAGTTTCTATAGATTTCATTACTTAACTCTATGTTCACTCTCTCTCATTTCCAGGTTCTTGAAGTACCTCATTATGGTCCCCAACTACCCATCCACAGCCTTCCTAAGAACATGTTTGCCTTAATTTATTTTCTCTTTAAAAATAAATAAAGCCCTTCTAACTGTGGTAGTATATTCAGTTCCCCTGTGTGACAAGGTCTGTTCTTCCTCTGTCACAAATAGGGGCAGACTTCATAAGCTCACCAAGGTATACACAGCAGACTCTGAGCAGAGTTGGCCATGCGTGTAAATGGCAAGGAGGAACAGGTCTTTAGTACAATGTGCACAAAGGTTGGAGGGATATAGATGTGGCTAAGAAGCAAGGAAGTGCTAGAAGAATTCTTTTTTGTGGACCAGGATATTTGTAGCTTGTGTAGAAAGGTCAGCAACTAGATCATTCTTCTTGTGCTACAGGAAGGGTTCAAACAGATCAGTGATATCAATTATGCCTCAAGAAAGCTAGAAAAATAAAGAGAAATTTAAATATTAAAAGCAAACAAAACCAAATAAATCACTGATTTTTCCAAATGACAAGACAACCAGATCACAATGGAAAACAAGTCTTATTTCTGATCAGTAATACACATCTCTATTAAAATATAATTATTTGAGGATAAACAAGTATTAATGACATTAATCATTCTCCAACTTAGAAAACCACTTTAAAACCAATATTTAGAATGAGGAGTTGAGATCATAGAAATAAATAACTAAATAATTTCTTACTGAATATGAAGTGATCCCTTTAATCTAGCCTCCATCTCAATCTTTACTGTCTTGTTAAATACAATTAGCACCTGATTCCAGCTTTTAAGTCAGATGAATTTCCCATTTATATCACTGACACCTCTCTACAGCCTACCTCACTTGTCTGACACATTTGCCAGATATTAAGGAGGATACTGTGTTGAAGAGAGACTTCTTACCCTTACTGTTTGGGGACATTAATAAGTTTTAGGGAGGCTTGGCATGTGGATAGAATCTCTGGCAAAAAAAAGAAAAGAAAAAGAAAAAAAAGAAAAAAAAGAGGTAGAAAAGTCATTAAAATAGAATTATCACTAGTTTTTAAAATAGGAATGTCTTAAAGAAGAGCTCCCAGATA
Source organism: Eidolon dupreanum (assembly GCA_028627145.1). Classification (NCBI taxonomy): domain Eukaryota; kingdom Metazoa; phylum Chordata; class Mammalia; order Chiroptera; family Pteropodidae; genus Eidolon; species Eidolon dupreanum. The sequence goes on along the minus strand of CM053508.1, from coordinate 101,823,149 downwards.
TTGGTATATTTAAAGATTTTTGTAAGTGTGTCTGTTTTGTTTGTGTATAATAGCAAAAACTGCACAGCAGACAAAGATTCCCTTTATCTTGACCCATAGAAATGGCAAATTCTATGACAAGACATAGGATGCAGAGCTAAGGAGACACCATGGCAATTAAAACTAAGAATCTATATAATTTCGCCTGGGAAGAGACAAACAAAGGACTCTGAAATAACAAACAGAAAGTCATGGAAGTTGAGACATGGGGCATTTGAGTCATGTAGCCCTAGGTTTGAATTCCAGTGTCCTTCTTTAACCCTCATTACTGCTCCCTAATTATTATCGACTTCAGTTTTTTGATCTGCAAAATGGGACTAATTGTAGTGTTGTTGAAAGAATTCAATAACAACACCTCCAGAGTGCTTACTACAGTGCCTGGCACACAGTAAAACATTCTAAATTCATAGCCCAAACAGCAGCTCCACCCGTCAACAGGATCAACCCGATGACCCTGTCTGCACAGGAAGCTCGGTAGGTAGTTCTGCCTGATTCAGGTCCCCAACCAAAGAGCTGTACCAAACGTGGAGCCTAGTTTGCTGCCCATCCCAGGCAGAGAAGCAGATTTGAAGCCCCACCTACTGCTGAATATAGCCCCCAGTCTAACCCAGCCAGGAGGCCTGGCTGGATGCAGGGTTAACACAGAACATAGCCCCTCCACATACCCAGAAGACTGATAGCTATCCATCCAGAAGCCAAGGAAGGCAGTACATGAAGAGCTTTCAGCAGTGCCTTCTCCTAAAGATGTTTTCTGTTGCTTCTATGGACATTATCTGATCCTGTAACCAAGCAGCACATCTTGCTTCCATCTGTCTGAGAAGGTGGCTGCTTCCTCAGTGAGATAACCCCTCCCTCTGCGTGGGTATAAAAAGCTCTGCTTGCACTTGGGCAGGAGCAGCCTCCTCCTGCAGCTCTGACCAGCTGTGGCTAAAGTTCCTCTGCCTCACAAGTAATAAATGGCATTTCTCACCCCTCTGGTCCTCCTGGTGGTTTTTCCAGACTATCCAAATCCAGGCTGCAAGTTCTAGCTAGGCCTGGGGCTCCTATGTAACACTGGAGCACCTGGAGAGCTGCTTGCCCCATCCTACAGTCCTACTTATTATTGTGGCACCTGAGCAGAGAGGCAGCCAGCAGTTCTGTCCATATACAGAGCCAAGCTAGTGGCCTTCTCTAGCCGGGAAACTCAGTGATCGGTTTGGCCTGATTCAGGTCTCCAGCCAATGAGCTGTGCTAGCCTTCGAGACTGTTCTGTCATCCACCTCAGGTAGGGGAGTGAGTTCATGGCCCCATCTATGACTGAAGTTAGTCTCCAACCCTACCCAACCAGAAAAACTAACCAGAGCACCTGGGAAGCTGTATAGTTCATTCTACAACCCTGCTCAGAATGGCACCTAAGCTGAGAGCCAAGTCAGTGGCTCTGCCCATCTTTAGAGGCAAACCAGTGGCCCCATCTGGCCAGAGAGCTGATTTGGGTCCCCAGCTATTGAAATATAATGACTGTGGACCCCATTCTATGGCCTCACCTAGGCAGGGAAGCAAATTTGCAGTCCCACCCAACTGCCAAGTATAGCATTCAGTCCCACCTGACTAGGAAGACTAACCAGAGAATCCAGACAACTGTGGAGCGCATCCTATAGCTGCACTTGAGTAGGGAACCAAGCCAGTAGTCCTATTCAACTATTCCCAGGTAGCAGCACCATCCAACCTCAGAGTTTGGGCCTCACCCAAATAGAGACCCCAATAGCAAGCCTCACCTGACCAAGGATGCTACCACCTGACTCATCCAGAACCCCAAACTTAGCTGACTAGTGAAGGACTATCTCTGCCAAAGCAAACCTGTAAAGTCTGGAAAAGGAAACCACTTACTCAAATGTGCAGATATCAACTCAAGGAATCAAGGATTGTGAAGAATCAGGTAAACATGACACCACCAAAAGAAACCAATAATGCTTCAATAACTAACCCTAAAAAAATGGATTTCTATAAGTTGTCTGACAAAGAATTCAGAACGATTCTCTTAGAGAAGTTTAGTGAACTACAAGAACACACAAACAACTAAACAAAATTAGGAAAGCAATGCAAGAACAAAATGAGAAGTTCAACAAAGAAATAGAAACCACTAAAAATATCAACTCCTAGGGCTAAAAAATACAATGACTGAACTACAGAATTTAATAAAGAGCTTCAACAGCAGAACTGGCCAAGCAGAAGAAAGAGTCAGTGAACTATAAAATAAATCTTTAAAGGATGCAGTCAGAGAAAAAAAAAAAAATGAAAAAGAGTGAAGAAAGCCTACATCCCATAGGACTAATGGGATACTGTAAGAGTGACAATATACATATGGAAATCACAGAAGGAGAAGAGAAAGAGAAAGTATATTTAAAGCAATAATGGCTAAAAAAAATCCCCAAATTTGGAGAGAAAAATGGACATCTAGATTCATGAAGTTCAAAGGATTCCAAATAAGTTGAACCTGAAAAGAGCTGCACTGAAATACATTATAATTGAATTGTCAACAGACAAAGACAAAGAGAGAACTTAGAAAGCAGCAAGATAAAAGTGACTCATCGCATACAAGGAAACCCCTATAAAACTATGAAAAGGTTTCCCAACAGAAACTTTGCAGGCCAGGAGACAGTGGAATAATATATTCAGAATATTGAAAGAACAAAATTGTCAACCAAGAATACTATACCTGGCAAAGTTACCTTCATAAATAGAAACGAAAAGACTTTCTTGAACATACAAAAGCTAAGGGAATTCATGAGCACTACATTTGCCTTATAAGAAATACTAAAAGGGCATTCTTCAAGTGTAAATAAAAGGATGCTAATTAACATTGCAAACATACGAATGTATGTGTAAAACTCACTGACAATGGTAAATATATAGCCAAAGGCAGATTCTCCAATGCTGTAATGGTAGTAAATAATTGACTAATAATTCTAGTTTAAAAGTTAAAAAACAAATGTATTAAAAATAACCATAACTATAATAACTTGTTATTGGATACAGAATATTAAAAATATGTAAATTGTAACATAAATAACTTACAATGTGAGGGGGTAAATAAAAGTATGAAGTTTATGTATGCAATTGAAATTAACTTGTTATCAGCTTAGAATAAGATGTTGCAAAATGTTTGATGTAAGCCTCATGATAACCATAAGGGGAAAATCTGCAGTAGATACACAAAAGATACACATAAAGGACCCAGAGCACACAGCTACAAAAAGTTATCAAATCACAAAGAAGACAGCAACATAAGCAAAGAACAAAGAATCTACAATACAATCAGAAAACAATTAATGAAATGACAACAGTAAATCCTTACCTATCAATAGTTACCTTAAACATAAGTGGATTAAATTCTCCAATCAAAAGACAGAATGGCTGAATGGATAAAAACACAAGATCTGACTACATGCTGCCTATAAGGGATTCTCTTTAGCTTTAAAGGCACAAAAAGACTAAGAGTGAAGAGACAGAATAAGATGTTTCAAGCAAACAGTAACCAAAAGGAAGCAGGAGTAGCTTGTTTATACGAGATAAAATAGACTTTAAGCAAAAACTGGTCAAGAAAGACAAAGAAGGTCATTATATAATGATAAAAGAATCAATCCATTAAGAATATACAGTTGTAAATATTTATGCACCAAACATCAGAGCACCTAAATATACAAAGCTAATGCTAACAGAACTAAAAAGAAATAAATAGCAATAGAATTATGGTTGAGGATTTTAATACCCCACTAACAACAATAAATAGGTTATCTAGACAGATAATCAATAAGGAAACAGTAGATTTGAACAACACTATAGACCAAACAGTGATACAGAATATCATACAATAGCAAAATATACATTCTTGTCAAGCACACACAGAACATTTTCTAAGATAGATAATATATTGGTCACAAAAGAAGTCTTAGCAGATTTAAGAAGACTGAAATCATACCAGCTATCTTTTATAACCACAATGCTATGAAACTAGAATCAATAACTTGAGAAAAACTGGAAAATTCACAAGTACATAGAAATTCAACAACAGACTTCTGGACAACCAAAGGATCAAAGAAGAGATAAAAAAAGGGAAGTAAAAAATATCTCGAGACAAGTGAAAAATGGAAACATAACATACCAAAACTATATGATATAGCAAGGGCAGTTCTAAGAAGAAAGTTTACAGTGATAAATGCATACATCAAGAAACAAACTCAAATAAACAACCTACCTACACCTCAAAGAACTAGAAAAAAAAAACTAAGCCCAAAATTCGCAGAAAAAAAACAAAAATAAAAAGATTACAGCAGAAATAAATGAAATAGAGTGCAGGAAAACAACAGAAAGATTGTTAAAACCAAGAGCTGGTTCTCGAAAAGATTAAGTTGACAAATCTTTAGCTAGACTAAATCAATCAATCAATCAATCAATCAATTTATTTATTTATTTGTTTGTTTGTTTGTTTATTTATTTATATAAAAGGACAAATAAATAAAATTATAAATGAAAGAGAAGACATTAAAAACAATACCACAGAAATACAAAGACTCCCGAGAACAGCTATACATCAGCAAGTTGGACAACCTATAAAAAATGGATAAATTCCTAGAAACATACAGAATTGTGAAGAAATAAAAAATCTGAACAAACTGATAATGAGTAAAGAATGAATCAGTAATTAGAAACCTCTCAAAAAAGATAAGACCAAGATCAGATGGTTTCACTAGTAAATTTTACCAAACATTTAAAGAAATAACATGTTTTTAAAAAAACCATTCCAAAATAATTAAAGAAGCCAAACTCATTTTAAGAGGCCAGTATTACCTTGGTACCAAATTCAGAAAAGAATACTACAAAAAGGGAGTGGCTCCATAGTGTAGTGTTTAGCACATCTGCTTTACATGCAGAAGGTCCTGGGTTTGCGCCCCAGGTGGAGCCACAGACCATACCCCGGGTGCACTGGGCCCCAGGTGTGCACGAGTGCCAGGCCCCAGGGGCGTGCCTCAAGCCCGTGGGAGGAGACGCCCCGCCTTCAGAGATTCGGTCATTAAGGGGAGACAGCGACATCAGTAGTTCAGGGGTGGCAGTGGAGGGGGGAAATTAAAGAGGAGAGAAACAAAAGAATACTACAAAAAAGAAAACTATAGGTCAATATCTCTGATGAATATAGATGCAGAAATTCTCAACAAAATACTAACTGGAATTCAACACCACATTAAAAGAATCATACATCATGATCAAGTAAGAATTATCTCTGCTCTTCAAGGATGATTCAACATATGCAAGTCAATAAATGTAATACACCACATTCATAGAATTAAAGATAAAAATCACACAATCATCTCAATAATGCTGAAAAACTATTTGACAAAATACTTTTTTTATGACAAAAATTCTCAACAAATTGAATAGAGAAGGAATAAACCTCAACATAATAAAGGCCATATAAGACAAGTCCACAGCTAACATTGTAGCCAATGGTGAAAGAATGAAATCTTGTCCTCTAAGGATCAGGAAAAAAACGAGGGTGCCCACTTTCACCACTCCTGTTTAACATAGTACTAGAAGTCCTAGCCAGAGAAGCAAGGCAAGGAAGAGAAATAAAAGGCATCTGAATCTGAAAAGAAGAACTAAATTGTCTTTGTTTGCTGATGACATGATTTGACATATAGAAAACCCTAAACACTCTACTAAAAATCTGTTAGAACTAATTAACAAATTCAGTAAAGTTGCAGAATACAAAATCGAAATACAAAACTCAGTAGCATTTCTGTACAAAACAATGAATTATCTGAAAAACAAATAAAGAAAATAATCTCATTTACAATGGCATCAAAACAATAAAATACTTAGGAATAAATTTAACCAAGGAGGTGAAAGATCTCTACTCTAACTATAACACATTAACAAAAAATTTTGAAGAAGACACAAATAATGAGAAGATATTCTGTGTTCATAGATTAGAAGAATGAATATTTTTAAAATGTGCATACTACCCAAGGCCATCTATAGATTCAATTCAATCACTATCAAGATTCTAATGGCATTTTTTACAGAAATAGAAAAAACAATCCTAAAAATTTATTTGGAACTACACAAGACCCCAAATCACCAAAGTAATTCTGAGAAAGGAAAACAACACTGGAGGCATCACATTTTGTGATTCCAAACTATATTACAAAGCTACAGTAATCAACATAGTATGGAACTGGCATAAAGACAGATCTATAGATCAATGGAACAGAATTGAGAGCCCAGAAATACACCAATGCATATACAGTCAACTAATATTGGACAAGGGAGCCAAGAATACTCATTGGGAAAAGATAATCTCTTTAATAAATGTCATTGTAAAAACCAGATATTCATATACAAATAACAAATCTGGATCTGTATTTACATAACGGACCTGCATCATTCACAAAATTAACTCAAAATGGAATAAAGACTTAAATGTATACCTGAAACTGTGAAACTCCTAGAAGAAAATCTAGAGAAAAAACTCCTTGGCATTGGTCTTGACAAAGATTTTTTTCAATATGACACAAAAAGCACAGCAACAAAAGAAAAAATAAATAAGTAGGACTATATCAAACTAAAACCCTCCTGCACAGGAAAAGAAATTATCAGCAAAATGAAAAGGCAACCTACAGAATGGGAAAAAATATTTGCAAACCATATCTCTGATAAGGGGGTTAATATCCAAATATATAAGGAACTCATTCAACTTAATAACAAAAAATAATAATCCAATTTAAAAATGGGTAGAGGATCTGAATAGACACTTTTCTAAAGAAGACATGTAGATGGCCAATGGGTACATGAAAAGGTGTTCAACAACACTAATCACCAGGGAAATGCAAATCAAAACCACAATGAGGTATCACCTCACACCTGTCAGAATGGCTATCATAAAAAAGACAGGAGATAACAAGTGTTGGTGAGGATGTGGAGGAAAAAGAACCTTGTATGCTATAAGTTGGTGCAACCACTATAGAAAACAGTATGGGAGTTCCTCAAAAAATTAAAAATAGAACTACTATATAATCCAGCAATTCCATTTCTGGGCATATATTTATAGGAAATGAAATCACTATCTGAAAGAGATATCCATACCCCTATGTTCATTGCAACACTATTTACAATAGCCAAGACATGGAAACAACCTAAATGTCCATTAATGGATGAATGGATAAATAAAATATGTTGTATACATAATGGATTATTATTCAACCATAAAAAGGAAGAGAATTTTGCTATTTGTAACAACACAGACCTTGAGGGTATTATGCCAAGTGCAATAAGGCAGATAAAGGCAAATACTATATGATCTCTCTTATATACAATCTTAAAAAAAAATAAATAAACCCATAGAAATAGAGAACAGATTGGTGGTTGCCAGAGGCAAGGGATAGGGGTGGGGGAAGGTAGTCAAAGGGTACAAACTTCCAGTTATAAGGTAAATAAGTTCTGAGGATGTAATGTACAGCATGTTGACTGTAGTTAACAATACTGTATTGTATATTTGAAAGTTGTTAAGAGAGTAGATCTTAAAAGTGCTCATCACAAGAAAAGGTGTAGCTATGTGAGGTGACAGACATTAACTAAACTTATTGTGGTAATTATTTCACAGTATATACTTATATCAAATCATTTTGTATACAGGTACATGTTAATTACATATACATACAATTGACACATAACATTATGCAATGTTATGTGTCAATTATATCTCAATAAAACTAGAAAAACGTTCAAAATTTTTTAGCCATCATCGACTGCATCATGAAAGACATGTTCCATTTGGTCTGTAACAGTCAAAGTCAACTACAGGGTCTGTAATCCAAGATCACTAGCCTTGCCACCACATTATAGCTGTGAGAGTCCCAAGACTCAGGTCCACAGGGTCTTGTTTCTGCGTGAACTTTTTAAACCTTCACTGTCTTTACTGTTTCTCTGACTTTTCACATATTCCTTCTTCCTGTTACATAAATGCTATATGCCTACTCTACATTTCTACAGAATAGCTAATAGTCAAGTCAAAACTAACATGTCCTAAAATTCTCCCCCTAACCTGCCCTGCCCACAACCTTGCCCATCTCAGTTAAAGGCAGCTCTACTCTCTGATGCTCAAGTGAAAAAGCTTGGAATCACTCTTAGCTCCTCTTTATCTCAAACTTCATGCGCAGTCCATCAACACATCTTATTAGGTCAGCCTTAGAAATATACCCGGAATCCAACCACTTCTCTATCTCTATCGCTGCCGCCCCAGTGCAGGCTGCTCTCTTCTCTCCTGGGATTACTACAGTGGCTCTCACTTCCACCCAGACTCCTTACAGTTACTCTCAACACAGGCTGACTGGACCTGTGATCAACTAAGTCTGATCAAAACTCTTCCACTGGTCAAAACTCTCCAGTGACTTCTCATCTCGCCTAGAGTAAAATCTGTTCATGTTAGATCTTAGATTTGTTTGTTATGTTGTTGTTGTTGTTGTTGTTGTTGTTGTTATTTTTTGTTTTTGTGAAAGATGACAGTGGCCTGAAGTAAATAGTAGTGGTGGAGATGGAGAGGGACAGATAGACAAAAGAGGTGAAAAGAGGAAATGAGGAAAAAAGTAGGCAGTCAAATATAACAAAATTTTTTCATTATAGTAACTTCTACCACTTCATAGCTTAGAAAGTCTTCCCTTCTCCAGAGATTTGATGAATGGTCATTTGAGATTTTCATGTGATTCTTTCTTATAGGGTGAAGATTTTTGTCTGCTGCTACCATCTTTAAGACAGAAAGATTCTGTGAACCCTTTGTTCTATTGAGCCAAAAAAAAAAAAAAAAAGACTTTAGAGAAGAGAAGTAGAGCAAGAATGGGGATTTTCATTTTCCCTTTTGATGCCAACCTACTTTTGTGTGTTAGAATCAATCTGTATTGCACTGATTATACCAACTTAGTTATTCTTTACATTTGTACAAAATCAGGAAATTATAATTAATGGATATTTGTTCATCTATAATTATCTTCTTTTAGTCAGAGTCAAGATAAAAATCTATAACTATCAATGACTTCTAGAAGAATATTTGACAAAGATATTAAAACTTATCAGTTCATTTTAAATATCTCCAGTATCTTGTCAATAGAAAGATTTATCATATTTTTACCTCTTTTATAAGTCTCATGGAAAAATCCTAATTTGTTTTAGTAGACTCTCCTAAATACATAAACATTCCTTTCCATCTCTTAAATAATGGCTCACTCATTCTAAGAGAGACTGATTTAGGTGAAAATTGACCATGCTATTGACATTAACAGTGGAAATAATGGCACTTACTTTTTAAAAAATGTAACTGGAGGGGGGAAACATTTTTGAACAACAACACACTAAACAGAATCTCATTATTCAATTACGATGATATCTGTATAAATCAGAAAGCTCTTTAATGGGCTGAAAGATAAGGTATTTCCCACACAAATAAGACATTTTAAATGTTTGAACAAGGCTTCTTTAAGTCATCTCAATATCAATTAGTGATACATTGCTTAATTTACACAGAAGCTAAGTTTGGGGATTATGACTGTATCTTGCTTAGTATTAGATTTTTCAATACTTTGGAAAAAATAAAAGTTTTTACATGTCTTTGGACAATTCGCTACACTAATGGAGAACAGATGTGAACTTGCTATGTGCCTTACCCAAAAGAAAGGGAGCAACCTCAATCCCAAAGGAAGGCTCGAACTGAGGTCCCCAGTCACATTGGTTTTATACAGATATGGCTTGTCCAAAGAAACTCAAAAATCAAGGCTGAATCCAAAAATCTTCTCAATTTAAACAATGTTTTTGTGATCAATTTTTATCTTTCAGGAGGCACCACCAACTTAGGTATAGAAACTTGAAGCATCTTGTACACAGTAGAGTTTCATTTATCTTAGATTTCCCTCTCTTAAATATTCATAATCTACATTTTAGGGTTTGCACCACAACTTCAGAAACTTTGACCAGATGCCCTTTAACCTGGCCTTGCCTGTCTGGGCCTGCCACACACACTTTCCTTCCTGGGTATCTGCCAAATGCAAGTCATCTTCAGCTAATGCTCTCAGCTTGATCCTTGGTCCTTGATGGCACAATGGCCCAGGATACCTGTGGGTCAGCATCCCTCAATGCCCACTCAGGAGAGTTCCAATGACCCCATATTACCTACCACTTTGCAGTCTACTCTATAGTTCTATAAAACCAGCCTGAAATCTCAAACCTATAAAGGGCTTAACGGCTTTTACAGAGTTTTCTGTGCTGTGGGACCTCCATATTATCGGTAAGGTGTTAAACAATAGTGACTCTCCTGACATCAGTAAGGCTCCAGATTGTTCATCCCTATTTTCCTTTTTCTTCAGACAGCTTTCTACACATGTCAAGACATCATCCCCTTATTGGAATGAATTTTTTAAAAAAGTCCTCTATATGAAATGTTGTCAGTGTCACCACCTCCAGCCCTGCAACTGCAAATGATATCTAGGGAAGTCCAACCAGTCTGATTCCTCCCTTCCCTCTGCCTCTCAATTGCCTGTCTCATTTTTCTTTCAATTTTTTTTAATGTGCTGGGAACTTACATGCTTCATTTAAGTAATTTTTTCTTTCAAATTCTTTGTCTTTTGCTTTTGTTGTATAAGAAATAAAACATTACCAATAGAGGTGAAGCCCCCATTTCCAATCTCCACTTCTCCTTCCAGCAGTAACTGGAAGTTAATGTGTATCCTTTCTGTTAATATTGATATATTTTTACTATATATGGATATAATTTATATTCTTTTTCTTACTTTTAATTTTTGCATTATGTCATATAGTACATGTCACCATTTCACAAGTTCTTCATCAACACAGTCTCAAGATGTATTCATGTTGATGCACATAGATCTAGTTCACTAATTTTAACTGCTTTATATTAATCTATCATATAAAATTTCTCAGTTTTAAACCCATTTCCCTATTGATGGACACACAGGTTGTTTCTCAGTTTTTTTTTTATCACTACTAATAGTCTGCAATAAAGACCCTAATATGTCTCCTTATGCACACATGTCAATATCTTAAAGGTTTTTAACTAGATTTGGGATGGCTGGGTCAAAAGGAATGCATATATTTAAGTTTAAATAGACATTGCTATCCAAAACACAAGTGGCTGTCTCATTTGTACTCAGGCTTACAGGGTGACTTCCTGTCTCTCTAATATGTTTCAAACACTTGTCAGAGATTTTTAAACTTTTGACAACATGAAGGGCATAAAATTAAATCAAAATTAATTTTGAGTTCCCTGATTACTGGCTAGTTGTGCATCTTTTCATATGTTTATTGGTTACTAAAGCATCTTCAGATCATTGTATCTTTTGCCATTTTTTTCTATGGGTTTCTTTCTTCCTTTTTTTTTTCTTTACTTTCTCTTTTTTTTTTGTGAGTGTCCTTTATTTTTTAAGTTCAATTTCTTTTATTTTTTAAATTTATTTTTAATTACAGTTGAAATACAATATTATATTAGTTTCAGGTGTACAACATAGTGCTTAGACATTTATATGACTTATGAAGAGATCACCCTAAATAAGTCTAGTATCCATCTGGCACCATAGTTATTACATCGTTATTGACTGTATTCTCTATGCTGTACTTTACATCCTTGTGATTGTTTCTATAACCGACAATTTGTACTTTTTAATCCTTTTACTTTTTCGCTCATCCCTCTAACCCCTTTCCAATCTGGCAATCGTCACCTCATTCTCTGTATCTAAGTGTGTTTTTTAAGAAAACACTCAAATGTGTGTAGCTATTTTTTTATGTTGAAAAAACTCTGAAAGTTTAAAATATGATAACAAATAATCAATACTAAAAGTTTTTTTGCCCACATTGAGATACTGTGTATACAAAATGCCTTAATTAATAAGCCAAAGTGTGATACCAATATCTGTTATTAAAACAAATTAAAACCAACCATGCTCTGGCATGATAAAATCATGGAATTAAATCAGAGGCTTCCATTCATGAAGAATGTTGTTGGTAAAACTTATTCCACATCATTTTTAAAACCTGAGAATATTTTTAATATCTCTGATTTTTTTTTGTTGGAATCATCATGTCATGTATGTATGTGTTATTCCTATATATTTTTAAAAAGGTGAATATGTATTTGTATAAATGCTTAGCTGGAAATGTTCATGGAGTTAGCTAATTTATATTCACTTTCTATTGTACAAAAATTTCTAATATTTTTAGTTCTGTATCATTTAATTTTTCTTCATTTGAGTAAATTCACTAAATGTTTATATGAATTCTAATTCTTTTTTCACTACATATATTTTAAAGAATTATATACAATGCTTTAAAAATGTTTACAGTTAGTGCTGATCTTATATTTTAAATTCCAACATTTTATATTACTACCTCCTCCAACGGTTGGTATGAAATGCCAGCAGACTGTATGAGGTCTTCTTTTTTTTAAATATCACCTTTAGTGTCAATGAACCCACTGTAGAATGTCTTCACAGCTGTATATTTTAGCCTATCTTGAAAGTGATTGAGATTTAAATACCACTATGGTTCATACATTATCTCATCTTTAATGAGCCCAAGAGGCATCTGAGCAAAGATTTTTAGTAATCAAATTTCTATACAGAAATCCTTCAAGCCCTTGAATGTAAGTCTTTGGCATTTACCCAATCAGCGATTACTGATGTGAATGCTAAACAAGGATCACTTTTGCTTTAAAAATATTTAAAATGTTACCTTTCACTGAAAAAAAGGCAATTAAAAGACAAATACAAATTAAAAGACAGGGGCACTAATTTTTTTTAAAAAGTACCTATAAATTATTTACAAGAGTTATATTTAAAAATGTAAGAATACAGGAAATTTGAAAATAAAAGATGGAAAACAGATATATACCCTGTAAACACTCATCAAAAGAAAGCTGTGTGGCTATGTCAATATTGGTAGATCAACAAAAGGCAAAAAGTATTACCACAGATAAATACAAAAAATTAATGATACACAGTTCAATTAATGGAGAAGAGAAAAAAAAATCTAAATTTGCATGAAACTAATCATATAGACTCAGAATATACAAACAAAATTTGCAGAAACTCTAGGGGGAAATAGACAAATTGACAATCGTAGTCAATTTTACCATGATTCTTGTATCAGACAGAATAGACAAACAAAAAATAATGTACCAATTTGGACAACACAACAACAAACTTGGCTTAATGAAAACGTATAGAACTCTGCATTCAACTAAAGAATACATTTAAAGCAAGTTTCAACTGACATCATTTGATGTCTGAAATCATAGAGGATATTTTCTAATCATAATGTAATCAGATTAAAAAGCAATAAGACAACTAGAAAAATCTTGTATGTTTGCAAATTAATAACATGAATCATAGAAGAAATTATAGTGGAATTTTAAAACACTAATTAATGAAATTACTACATAGCAATGTAGTGAGGTACACATAAGGCCATATTTAAAGGAAATTTTTGCTTTTAATGAATGTATTAAAGAAAAAGAAAGCCTAAAAATCAATGATTTAGTCATCCACCTCAAGAAGTTAGAAAAACATTAACCCAAAGGAAATTAGATTGAAATAAGAGTAGAAATTAATGAAATATGGAGCTAGCATATGGTAAATAGAACCAACAAAAGCAAAAGTTGTTTTTTGAAAAGACTAATAAAATGGATAGACCCCTAAAAAGATTTTTAAAAGGTACAAATAACTGCTTTCAGGAATGAACAAGGTGATGTCACTATAGATCTTATAGACACTATGCATAGAATATTAAAACAATGTGAATAATTACATTTCTAAAAGTATGGAGATTTTTCTAGTTATGGTGTCTAGCTTATTGTCATGTTGACAGAGAATGGACTCTATATGAAATCAGTTCTTTGAAATTTATGGCTCAGTATGTAATCAATTTTTTAAAATATTCTAAGTATGTTTAAAAAGAATCTTCATTCTGCAGGTACTGGGTACAAGGTTTATATAAGCCATTTAGATCAAGTATATCAAGAATTCTATTGTTACATCTTCTTTATTTTTTTGTCTGCTTGTTCTATTGGATAGTAAGAGATATTTTTAAATTTTCCACTGTGAATGAGAATTTACATACAGTAATACCCCCTAACCCACGGAGGGTATGTTCTAAGACTCCCGCCAAAGGATGTCTGAAACCATGGATAGTACCAATCTCTATATATACTGTTTTTTTCTATACATACTACCTATGATAAAGTTTAATTTGTGAATTAAGCACAGTAAGAGAGTAACAATAATACCTAATAAGAAAATAGAATAGAATAACAATATACTGTAATAAAAATTATATGGGTATGGTCCCTCTCTCTCAAAATATCTTATTGTTCTGTAGTCACCCTTCTTGTGATGATGCAAGATGATACAATGGCTACAGGATGAGTGAAGTAAGCTGAATGATGTAGGCATGGTGATGTAGAGCTAGGATACTATAAGGGTTACTTAAACACAATTATTGCAATAAAATACAGTAAATCTGATAACCAAGATGTCTACTAAGGAACTAATGGGCAGGTAGCATCATAGAGAGTGGATATGCTGGACAAAGGGATGATTCACATCCCTAGTGGGACAAAGCAGGACAACAGGAGATTTCATTACGCTACTCAGAGTGGCATGCAATTTAAAATTTATAAATTGTTTGTTTCTGGAATTTTCCATTTCATATTTTCAGACCATGGTTGACTGCTAGTACCTGAAACTGCAGAAAGCAAAACCACAAATAAGTGGGGACTATTGTATTTCTATTTGTAGTTTTGTCCATTTTAGCTTTATAGAATTTGAGGCCTGATTCTATTTGTCTGTTGACAAGTCAGCCATCAGTCTAATTATCACCCTTTTGAAAGTAATCTTTATTTTTTCTATAGCTGTTTTTATTTTTTTTAGTTTTTAAAAATTAAAATAGAAATTTATTTAAATGTTTCTTTTTTAAATTTTTATTTTATTATTAGTTTCAAGTATATAGTACATTGGTTAGACATTTATATAGTTTATAAAACAATCCCCCAGTTGCTCTCTCTCTCCTCTGGCTCTCCACCTAGCCATTACATTAATGCTAACTGCATTCCCCATACCCGTGCTCCCCATCCCTGTGACCATCTATCAATTACTAATTTGTATTTCTTTAACATTTCACCCTTTTCTCCCAGCCCTCCAACCCCCTTCCCTCTGGCCGTCATCAGGTTGTCTATATTTGTGAGTCTGTTTTTTGATTAATTTGTTCTTTTTGTTCCTTAGATTCCACACATAAGCGAAAATATATGACATTTATATTGGAGAGTTTACTGCCTATGTTTCTTCTAGAAGTTTTATGGTTTTGGGTCTTACCTTTAAGTCTTTCATCCATTTTGAATCTATTCTTATATATGGTATAAGAAGGTCATCTAGTTTAGATTTTTCTCTTTGTCATTAGTTTTCAACAGTTTTTTTTTAAACATATATTAGAAGGTGTTATTTTATTTGTATTTACCCTAAAGTTTTCAGTCTTCAGGAATCTATGGCTTGATGTCTTTTAAACAAATTCTTAGCTACTATTATCTATTCAAATATTATTTGTCACATTTTCTCTCCTCTCTTGGAATCTAATTACATAAATGTTGAACTTTCTCACTATATTTACACATCTCTCACCCTTTCTTCTGTATTTCCCCTTCTCTATGTAGGTAATTCTGGATATTTTCTCCTGATTTCCCATCTAGTATTCTGTTATTCAGATGCAAAATCGGCATCATCTGGGAGCTTGTTTCAAATGCAGAATCTCAGCCTCAACAGGTCTACTGAATTATTGATTAAGGAGCATTGAAATATCCAACCATAATTGTAGATTTATATATTTCTCCTTGCAGTTCTATCAGTTATTGGGTGAGTAAACATTTAGGATAGTTATTTCTTCTTGTTTAAATGAGTTTTACCATTATGAAATGATAATCCCTTTATTATTTTTTTTAATCTAAAATCTATTTTGTCTGACATTAATATAGCCACCCCAACTTTCTTTCAACTAGTGTTAGCATGGTATATCTTTTTTCATTCTTTTACTTTTAATGCATTTGCATCTTTATATTTGAAGTGTGTTTTTATTCACTCTGAGACTCTGCCTTTTTAATTGAGGAATTTAGGTCATTTACATTTAATGTGATTGTTGATATGATTAGATTTAAATCTATACACTTGCTACTTTATCTCCTTTGTTGGCTTATTAGACATAACTCTTTCTTTTGTTACTTTAGAGTTTGCTCTAGAGTTTATAATACATATTTGACTTATCCCAATATACCTTCGAATGATATTGTACTACTTCATATACATCATAAGAATCTTATAATAGTATACTTCCATTCTGCAATCAAAGCCTTTATAATGTTATCATACATTTATTATAAATAAATCTAACTTATTCTATAATCTCTGCTTGTCTGATTCTGTTATGTATTGTTTATGCTGCTTCTTTCTTATGATTACTTCTTTTTTGTCTATTTTGTGTATGTTTTGTTTGTTCAGTTTAACTGTGTGCTCATGGTTTTTTTTAGAACTTCACCTAGGTAAATTATTTGAGCTTGTAAGGAAGATGTGTTTCTCCAGAGAGAGGATTTTCACTGGTTTCTGCCTATTGCTCTGGAGTGCTACCAGAATGAGAACATTTTATACTAAAACTTCAGATTAAGATTTTTTTTCAGACCATCTATATAGTGTGAAATTTGGGTGCAAACTACTTTGAGGACTTGTTTATGGTTACAAACATGCAGGAGAGATAGCTTCCCATCCTACTTAGCACTACATTTCAAGATTGATGACTTTCCATGAAAATCCCTGACAGTAGCAGGGTGAGTTTATATCTAGTTTATCCTTGCTTTAAGGGTGTAATCTATGGCATCTCTGTTTTATGATGGAGGTCTCCTATTAGATTCCCTAATTTGGATGAGCTCCAAGTTGTGTCCTGCATGCCACGGCCAAAAAGGAAGTAAAAATCAAACTTCAGGTTCATCTTATTTAGCAAGTACTCCAAGGGTAAAGCATTTATGCTTCCCTTTCTGAGTTCCTCTATTTACTTGGTTTTTGATTTGAGTGCTTCTTAATTTCTTACCAGCTCATTGATATATTTAATAATTTATTTAAATACTGTTTTTATCTAGCATTTCTAGTTATTTTTAAGGGAAAATATGGCCAGTACACCTTATCCATTGCAAAGCTACTAATGGACATCCTCTAAAATAATGTTCATGAAACACTAGCCAGATCATTTCACTTTACTCCTTAAACATCTTCATGACTTCCCATTGCTTTTACAATCACATGGAAATTCCTTAGCTTGATAACCAAAGACCTTCTGATCTGGCCTTGCTCATCTCTCTAGCCTCATTGCCTACACATCATTCTCATATCTCCCTATCTTTTGGGTGTAATTTCTTCTCTCAGTTTAAGAACTGCTTTCCCAGGAAGCTACTCACAACTCAGTCTGGGTATGTGTTCTCTTTGTCTGTTTATAAACACTACAGTGCTTACCCTCACTGGCACTGTAATTATCTGTTTGCTAGATTTGTCCCTACAGAAACTGCAGAATATATTTTTCTAGTACAAGCTATAGCCCACAATAGGTATTCAACAAGTATTTCTTAATGAATAAACAAACCATTCTTGCTATGGTTCAGAGGTTACTGAGTGCTACAATGGACTAAGAAGATTTCATAAGGGATAGGGGATTTGAGCTAGAATACTTTATAAGAAAGATATAAACTTAGAAAAGATTTAGATAACCTTAATCTGATATTAATTTTTCAAGAAGTTCAAAGTCTTAAAATTTCTCGCAAGTCATATGTTTTGAACCTTTTCTGCAGAAAAACCTCAGGCAGTTCAACTGAAAAAGCACTGTCTTCACAGGCTTAGATCTCTCTCACAAAATTCTGAACAGCACAGGATGTTCATTTCTGATTTGTTTAGAAAAACAGCATGTAGTGGGTCAGGTCTCACTGAGCAGAACAAAATGAAGGAAGATTTTCTGTTGGGAAATGGGATAGAATTGGAGATGTAGGAGGAGATTTGACCCCTTTTTCTAAACATGATGATTGATTTGTGCTGGAGTTGACCTGAATATAATCTAGGCAGAGGCATTAATCTTTACTAATACTGGTTATAGAAAACTGTCCTTACTTTTTCTTCTCCCTTACAGAACTACCAGCTGCATTTTTATCCTTCATGATAACCAGAAAAGTCCAATTTGAAATGTAAACCCAAGAAACACAAAAATTCCAACTGGAACAAAAAATCATATGCAAAGATGTTAATTTTCACTGTTATTGTTCCAGCTGTTATACTGTTAATTGATACAACCTATTTATTCATAAATAAATGTATTTGTAGCAAAAATATGGATAATCAAATCGATGTAAATGTCCGTCTAAAGATTTTAATTTCTTCAACCTTAGAAAATTCTTAAATATCATTATAATTCAGTAGCTAGAAAAGAATCTTTCTTAATTGACAGTACTTTCTGCAGTTCGGTGAAGGTAAACTTTCTTAATTTAATAATTTGGTATGGATTAGTACACTTTTAATGCTATACAGTAGAAGCATTAAAATTAAGGATACATAGTGTATCACTCAATTATTATGCTAATACATTTATCTGGTGGTCACTATAATGTCCCAAAGAGCTTCATACAGGATGGCATTTAAAATATTGTATATTAAAATTTATGGTTTCTATAGTGCTATATACTAAAACCAAGAGCAAATAAAGAAACCTCAAATTCCAAGAAATGAACATGATAAAATGGTGTGATCAAAACTAAATGATACTGGATTACAGCTATCCACTTTGTACACCAATCTCTTTGAGACATCTGGCATTTCTACCCTGGCCAGACAAAAAGGTTATCTTTAAATGAGAACTGCTTTAAAATGGATTTCTGCATCACAAATAGCTACCCACATCCCAGACAATACTTCATGCCACCCAAGGTTTTTCAGGGAACACACATACCATGAAGGCAATAATAAGACAACTTTCCCCAAGGGGCATCCTAACACACAGAGAGAGACTGGGCTTTCTGCTCCTGACAAAGCTTACACACCAGGCTGTTACTCTGGAGCCTGTAGCAATAATACTTTATTATATCTGTGTTCACAATGGAATATTAGTATAAGTCTTGTTTTATCTTTTGCAGATGTAGAAAATAAGGAAGCTTTCAATACAATGCAGGCAACCAAATCTAACTTTAATTAATTATTTTAGTATAATAAATCAACTGATATCCTTGAACATGATATTTAATCTCTTAGAGTCACAGTTCTTCCATCCATAAATTTGAAATCAGCTCATTGGCTTCACAGAGTTGTAAGAAAGTTCATGAAGAGCTGCGCACATCACAGTTCCCCCATCTATATAGCAGATCTTGGGGACAAGGACTCCAGTAGTTCTTGGCATATCATGAAAACTGCAATAAATGTTAGTTAAATGTTCTAGTTATATTTTGCTTCCTAAACAATTATCCCAAAACTTAGGAGCTTCAAATTAACATTTATTATCTCACACAGGTTCTGAGGATCAGGAATTTGGCAGCAGCTTAGCTGGGAAGTTCTAGCTGAGGGTCTCTCATGAGGTTGTAATCAACCTGTTAGCCAGGATTTCTGTCATTACGAGGCTCAACTGGAGCAGAAGAATCCACTTCCAATCTCGCTCACATGCTTATTTTTGGGCCTGTTTCTCACTGGTTATTGGCTGGAAGCTTCAGTTTCTCTGGGCATAGTGATCTCCTTTGGACTTCTCAGGACAACTGGCTTCCTCAAAGTAAGCAAGGGAGAAAGCAGGGGAGAGTCTCCAAGTTGGAACCCATAGCATCTTTGATGGCCAAACCTTAGAAGTAACACAGTTTCATCTCTGCCGTATGTTATTAGTCACACAGATCAATCCCAATACAGTATGGCAGGAGACTACACTAGGGTACGAGTACTAGGTGGTAGGGATCATTGGAGACCATCTTGGATGCTGGCTACCATATTAAATGAATGAATAAAAATATCCTTAAATAAAAGTGTATGATCTGTTTATCTAATTTCCATGAGGAGGATTTCCCCTAAATACTCCTGGCCTCTTATCCCACCTTTTACTCTTTGGCCTCAGCTGGGAATGGGGTACAATGATAGGTGACAGCCACTGGTCCATATTTCTTGATTTGATAGCATTAACCTATTTAAATTTATGAGTTTAAATGCCTTCTTCCCTTGGAACTAGTTCACAGCAGAAATCTTGGTTAAGTGAGTCTACTTTGCAGACACAAACTTGTCTTCAGATGGATGGTTCCGAAGTTCAGACTGGCTACAGGGAGTCAAAGAAGCCACCTGGCCTGGATGTCTGGCCACTTTTCAATATATCATTGTTGTAATGGAGGTGATACTCAATCTCCATCCATCACATCTCTCCTTCATTGGTTTTGAAAATGGGCAGGAAACAAGTGCACCCTTTATCTGCAACCCGGACCCTAGCAAAAGGTAATGCCATACCTGAATAAGGAAATTTCATCAAATAGCACTGGGATATTCAGGGTTTTAGTTATTTGCACTCAAATTAAAATGGAATAGCCATAAAATGCTAAGGGATTGTAATTTTATAAGGTTCAATCACTTCTGTTTTTACATACCACTCGACTCCAGCTGCGTCTACTTTTGTGATCTGATTTTTTAGTTCCTGTGAGATATTAATGTAATTTTTCAATTTTAAGATATATATCCCCCACATTTTAATGTTTCTGGGATCAACGACAAAAGAAACTTGCCAGTACTTTCTTTTGTTATATTAGGTACAATGCACTCTAAAATTAGTGGTGTTTTGGAATCAAAGAAATGTAAATTTATGGCACTAGGTTTATGCTAGACAGTCCAGCTTGAACTGTCTAGATCAAAATTGTTCGACAATAACATTTAGTATGCTTTTCCTGATGGTTTTGGATATGTAAGTTGCCTGTGTCTACTAGCAATCTTGATTGGCTTTAATTTCTTGGGAGACTTGGGGAATACTAAACCAACAACATGGCTAGCCAGATAGGCCATTCTCACTGACATGAGTGGGGACTTCATTAGAGGTCATATGATATCCTTTGTTCTTAGGCTATCTTGAATTCCTGCTGGGGTTATCGAAAGAGTGAGACCTTCTTTTTGTGCCTCTGAGCCCTTGAAATTGATCTTGATGTAACTCCTCCTAGGTAAGGTAGGACCAGGACCCCCAAGAGAGGTAGTAGAGGAAGGAAGTTGCTTAGAACATCTAAATGCTGGAAGCAAAGCCCAGAGAAAAGGTATTTGACTAGAGTAGTAGAATATGCTGTAATACTGGTCTAAGAAAAAGGGAAAGCAGCAGTGAGTGATGATACTATCTGTGAAAAAAGGATGGAAAATGACAAGTTGCTGCTTTTGGGAATTAAGTATGAAAATCGGAGATGATGTGGAAGCAGCTAACTTTCTCAACTATACCTAACATTTCTTTATTACACTAATGCAAGTAAAAGCATCAGTAAATAAAAGATTTTGGGGAAAGATTAAACTCACTCTGTAAGAACAGAATTCATAGCTAATCTTGCTGTCTATGAAATATGCTCCCCTCTTTTGAAAGTATTTAGATTCAAAAGAATTTCTGTATTGGATTTATCTATAAGCCCAGGTAGAGGTGAAGGTAAATATAAATTAGATACAAAGAGTTTACTATAAGCCATAATATGACCCACAGCAAGGTAGAGGGTCTGCTAGTGATAAGAACTCACTACCCAGACCAAGAAAAGGTATAATCTCCGGCCAAGCATTCTCACAGTGATTTATGAAAACTTTAATTTGGAGATCCAATAAAGGATAGTTACTCTGTGTAGTTATATTATTGCATGTATAAAATAATTTCTTTTGTAGTCCCTGTATCTTCATGTTATTACTGCATAATCATAAAGCCCAAAGAGAAAACCCACTCTATCTTTTAGGGGTGTCACTCACCCCTAAGATATAGGTGAACTCCTAGGAAACATGTTAGTACCACATGACCAGGCTCTCTGGCCATAAATGATTGGACCAGGAGTTACCAAGTGTACAGATGGGCCAATCGGATGCTGAGAATGAGAAGTTAATTCAGCCTAGACTATTGCCTTGAATGACAGGACATAAACCTGGAAACTGGGGTGTGTCTGTCACAGCCCCTGAGGCAGAAAGAGAGAAATGAAGCCCACTCCCAAGATAAGTGGAGGCAAAGGACCTGGGTGAGGAGAAAACATAGGTACAAAGGGTCCTGATGGATTCTGGTTCCAGTCCTTCCTGAGGCCTAAGACTCAGCTACATGACCTACCTCTGGACTCCACTAAATGGCTTCCTATTATACAATGAATGTAGTTCCCTCTGTGTACTTACGCTAGCTTGAACTTGTTTATATTACTTGACACCAACAGTCTTAACCAAAATAAGCTTATAGATTTACTATAACTTAATATACCTAATATTCCTCCTGTCTAACTGTGAACCACATTGTTCCATGCCCCTCTCCTCCAGTTCAGAGCAAGCCAGAGGGATTAAAAAATTGGGGAGACATATTGTTAATATAAAAATGGGTCTTGTAGTAGAGCAAAATGTAACATTTAATATAAGAGAAAACAATTATGACCTCTTTATTTCCTGCTACCTATATTCTCAGCTTTAAAGCAGTGATTTATACATGATAAGTACTATTAAATATTTGTCCAACTGAATTTAAGTACATTGACTGAATTTAATGTCTCAAACTAATGTCCAACACAAAGTATCATAATTCATGGGATAACATTAGAGGCATTCCCAGTGAATAAGGAATGAGAAAATGCTTGATGTTTTTCCTGCTGTTATTTGATTCTGTTCCAGAAATACTAACCAGTACACTAAGCAAGAAAAAGATATGAAATAAAATGTTATGTAAAGTTCTGGGAAGATAAGAATAGATGTACTTTTCCCTATTCCTCCAGCTAAGTAACAACTAAAAACCTTTGATATTATATATAAAATTGACATAAGAAGGCTCTGAAAAGTGGAGAGAAAAAAGGCAGATTGGCTAGGGATCTGAGGAATAACTATCATATTGTCCCCAAGGAACAACATGGTGGTGAGTCCTCTAGATTCACTTTTTGCCTTAGATATCCAAGACTTGTAGCTAAAAAAGCTGTAACCCAGAAATACCAAACTAAACAGACAAAAACAAAGGGCCCCAACAAAACTCTGTTCTTTCTAGCCAAAAAACCAGGAAAAAAACTAGCAAGACTAAAAAATATGAGACAATAACTGTTCTACTCCAGCCAAATATCACAAAACAACAACAACAAAAAAAAAACAAAAACAAAAACAAAAACAAAAACAAAAACTGTGGCCTTACCTGCCAGCAAAGGGTGAGTGAGGAGCCTAGACTTCCACCCTCACAGGCTATAATGAGTAACCCCCAACCTCCTATAAGGGTGGTGTCACAGAAGGCTTGGATTCCCAACCCCATCCTGTAGTAACAAGGCATTCTTCACTCTCTCCACAGGGGTGGTATTAGAGAGACCTAAAGAAGAATTAGGACTTTCACCACGGCCCTGTGGTAATGAGGCTACCCAATGCCTCACCCTGTGGTGTCAGTGGAGGCCATGTGGAGAGTAATAATGAGACACTCTTATTACTCCCAGCCAGGGTTGTGTCAACAGAGGCCTAGTGGGGAGCCAGAACTCCCACTCCCAACCAGTGATAATGAGGAGCCTCTCCCTTTACAGGTGTCAATAGAGACCAAGTGTGAATTTGGACTTCTACCACCACCTGGCAGTAATGAAGCAGCACCTTTCTTTTGCTGGAGCAGTGTCACAAGAAAGGAGCTAAAACCGAAGGTTTAAATAAGATCCAGATTCTCATAATACCTAAAATTACAAGTTTCAACAAAAAAAAAATGACTTAACATACCAAGAACCAGGAAAATTTCAACTTGAATGTAAAAAGATAATCAATAGATACTAACACCAAGATAACAAGGATGTTAGAATTAGCTGATAAATATTTCAAAACAGTCACTGTAAAATGTTTCAACAAACAATTATGAACAAGCTGGAAGCAAATGAAAAAAATAGAAAATAATAGAAGATATAAAGAGGAAGCAAATGGAAATTTCAAGACTAGAAAGTACAACTAAAATGGGCTCAAACATGGAGGGAACAGAGGAGGAAAAACAAAGGAAAGAATCAGTAAATTTAAGTTACAAAAATAGAAATGACCTGATCTGATGTTGTAATAACAATATATGGTATTTAATGAATACTAGACTTATCGGGGTGACCACTTTGCAAGTTATATAAATGTCTAATCACTGTGTTATACACATAAAACTAATATAATATTTTCTGTCAACTGTAATTGGAAAAAATATATTTTTAAATTTTTCATGGAAAAAAAAAGACATGCTCCTGTCCTCAAAGGAGTCTATAATATAGTTGGTAAGATGTTTAAACAGACAAACTAATTCTTGCACAAGGCATAATGGAGTAAATGCTCTCAATGGCAAGAAAAAAAGAAAGAAAGAAAGAAAGAAAGAAAGAAAGAAAGAAAGAAAGAAAGAAAGAAAGAAAGAAAGAAAGGAGGGAAGAAGGAAGGAAGGAAGGAAGGAAGGAAGGAAGGAAGGAAGGAAGGAAGGAAGGAAGGAAGGAAGAAAGAAAAGAAAAGAAAAGAAAAGAAAAGAAAAGAAAAGAAAAGAAAAGAAAAGAAAAGAGAAAGAAAAAAGAAATTACCTGATTTGAAAAACAGAGAGAAAACAGAGTTTTAAAAAATGAATAGAGCTTGTGGGACTATAACAACAAATTTAACACTTATACCATCAGAATTCCAGAGGAAGATAAGAATAAGGGTGGGGCCAAAAAGGATTCAAAGAAGTAATGGTTAAAAATTCCCCAAACTTGGCAAAGACATAAGCCTATAGATTGAAGAAGCTAAGAAAATCACAAATAGGATAAATTTAAAGAAATCCACACTAAGAGACACCAAAATCAAACTTTTTAAAGCTAAAGGCAAAGAATATATCTTCAAAGCAATGAGAAAAACAATATCTTTTTTACAGGGGAAAAGCAATTTGAATGACGGCAGATTTCTTATCAGAAACCATGGAGACCAGAAGGAAGTGGCACAATAATTTTCAAGCACTGAAAGAAAGGAACTATCAACCCAGTTTTGTATATTCAATGAAAACATCCTCAAGGAATAAAGTGCAAATCATGACATTTTCAGATGAAGAAAAACTAAGAGAATTTTTTGCCAGTAAACTATTCAAAAAGAATGGCTAAAAGTTCTCTAAACAAATGAAACTATAGAAAATGGAATTTTGGAACATCTAGAAATAACAATTAAAAGAATAAAAATATGGTTAAATACAATACATTTTCCTTCACATCTTCAGTTTTCTAAATTCTGTTTGATAGTTAAATAAATTATAATACTGTCTAATGTGGTTCTAAGCGTATGTACAGGAAACACTTAAGACAATTATAAATGGGGGAAAGTAAAGAGATATAAAGGGAAGTAAGTTTCCTACGCATCATTCAAACTGATAAAACATCAATACCAGTAGACTGTAACAAGTTCTGTCTATATAATACATTATTTATAATATGATACATTAATACCTAGAGCAACCACTAAGGAAGCTACATAAAGGAATACAGTAAAAAAACTATAGATAAATTAAAATGGAATTCTAAAAACTCCACAGGAAGGCGAGAAAAAAAAAAACAGAAGAAATAAACAGAAAACAAAATATCAGTAATTATATTTATTTCTGATTAAGATGGCTGAGTAGGTAAAAGCAATGCTCACCTCTTCTCACAAATACATCAAAACTGCAACTAAACTACAGAACAACCATCTTTGAAAATCACCTGAGGTCTAGCTGAACAGAAGTCCTACAACTAAGGACATACAGACAAGGCCACCTCAAGACTGGTAGAAGGAGTGGATATGCGCAACAGTCTCATCACACATCAATAGTATGTAGCAGTTGAAAATTGGTAGGGATATTTCAGCTATGGGGGTTTCCCTGGAGAAGTGAGGGGTCCCAGACCCATACCAGGCTCCCCAGCCAGAGCTCCAGACTTGGGAAAGAAGTCCCCATGACTCCAGCTGTGAAAAACAGCAGAATTTGCGACTGAGTGAGCTGAAGGGTGACCCAAGTCACAGGCATTCTTCTTAAGGCCCACGTGTGAACTTACTCACTGATGGACTCATTGCCTCTGAGTTCCAGTGCTGGGGCAGCAGCTTGAAAGTCACCAGGGACATACGGGGAGGAACTGAATTGTCTGGCTTCTGGTTAAAGGCAAAAGGAGCAGCTTTCTCTGAGAAACAAGTGCTGGCAGAATCTACTATTTCTTTGTTGAGCCCTACCCCCTCCCAGTGTGCAAACACAAGCGGCCGCCATATCTAAGTCTCTATCAACCTAGTTAACACTTCACCCCACCCTGGTGATTCTCTGTGACCCCATTCTACCCAAATTGCATACCCACCAAAGTTAATTCCAGTCGCATTTCAATACAAATGGCTTGTCGTGGCTCATGCTGGAGACTCCTAAAATCTCTCAAAGTTTCACAAACCCCAAACAAGCAGCATCTGGCCTTGGGGTACCCTGTACCTCTTGCTGAGCAGCCCAAGCCTGGCACTAATGGCAGCCGGCCTCAGTTCTGGCTTGGCCTCTCCAGGCACCTTTAAGCCCAGTATGTGTGGAGTCTATCTGTGGCCTATTTGGTGGCCCATACCAGGTGGCCCCGGGCAGAGCACAGGCTGTGGCTGAACTTGGCCTGGGGTGGGGCCCCTCCCAGGAGGCCCTGGCCTTCACACCGGGGCTGGCTTCAGGCTGAGCCAGGGTACCACCCAAAGGGCAGACAGGGCAGGCACCAGAGCGCCCTGCTAAAGTGAAATCCATTAATCCTCAGATAAATCTACAAATGTAGAACAATTCCAATTAAATCCTTATGGAATTCACCAGGGAAAGGAAAACACCTGATTCAGCCAAGAACATTTTGCAAAAGAAAGGTAAGAGACTTACCATACCAGATACTGACATGTGTCATATAGTTTCAATAATTAAAATATTTCACTGGTGGTATATTAGACAGACAGACCAGAAAAAGAATAGAACGTTTATAATTAGATTTGTACATATAATGCATATACACAAATTTAATATGAGTTTATGTACATAAAAGAGTTGCTTCATATATTTTGACTGTTTTTCTAGTTTGTGGCAGGAAGGTAAATCAAGCCCTAAAACAGACATCCTTGGCTGCTCTCAGAGAATACACTGTAGGGGGTCCAGGCTATAAGGAAGACAGCTATGAGGCTGTGGTGATCCAGACAAGAGCTGTGATTTGGAACAGGAGTGTAGCAAAGCTCTGTGCTCAGATTTGGGTGGATTTTGAAGAAAGAACCAGTAGAGTTTGCTAATGGATTAGATGTGTGGGTGAGAAAGAGTGGATTCCAGGATGACTGAGCAACTGGAAAAATAAGAGTCCTGAGCAAGGTAAGCATGGAGAAGGTACAGGTTTTAGTGTGGTTCGGTTTCTATTAGACATCCAAGTGAAGATTCTGAGTAGGCAGAAAATACGAAGCATGCATATGAACATACGCATCTGCATTTTTCAAACTTTCCATAATGAACCACACTATTTTTATATTATTTTATCTGAAAAACTTGTTTAAAAAGCCATTGGCTATATTTCATTGAATTCAGAACTTCATAATCATCTTCATTTCTAAGTTAGCAGATGTGACTCCTTAACAGTTCAGAAGAAATTGAGAAATGCTTCTAAGAGATGCAGAGCCAGTTAAGGAGATGACTCCTCAGAGCCCTGAAGAAATCCTCTGTGAAAGGAAGGGCGGGCGCCAGCTTTCACACCATGGAGCATGGTGACAGGCACAATCCAGCCCCCTACATATTGCTTTTTCCTTCTTTAAGCAGAGAACCTAAAGGTAAGGAAGATCTTTCCCCACTCTGCCTAGGAGGACAAATGACAGCTTGAAAAAGGTGGAGATGTTGTTAGACCAAACACTCAGGGAAGGAAGTGAGTGGAATTCCACATCGATTGAGTATGTGTTACTTGTTTGTATAGGAGATATAAACAGGGACATAACAAGCAATTCGCCATGCAATAGGAAGAAAAATTAAAATCATAGGCAAGAAGGGAAAAGAAAAGGAATGAATGTTAGCAACCACTCAGTTGCCACTTATTTCATCACAACAGGCTGTGAGACAGGAGTCCGAGCTTGCAGAGGGGGAAGTGGCAAACATTCCAACACAAACACCTAAATGCAGGGGCAAGTTTAAAACATTTAACAACAAACTGATGAGGGTGTCATGGCCAACCACCAGTCCTACCCAGGTAGGTGGTAGGGAAATCCACTGAGAAATGAACTTACACTTTGTCTTAAAAAAATAACCAGAAGTTTCTTACGGGCAAGTAATTCTCCTGACTTTTGTTTTCTAGAAGCCTGAGTTTGAAAAGATTATGAGTAGGAAAAAGAGGCAAGAGGGAAAAAGGTTAAACCTGTGGGGATCCAAAGGAGGGCAGACAGAGAGAGTACAAGTTACCCTTCTGGGGAGGAACTGAGTCAGCAGGTGCCATAAGCAACAGGGAGAGCCAAGCCTCATTAGGTGGTAACAACTCAGTGTATCCCAAGAGGCTGGAAGCTGGACACCAGTCTCCTAGCATTGGCTGTGATCCTAGGACCAAGCTTGTAATAGAAACAGTGAGCTACCCACCTTCAAATGGGTTGGAAATCAGATCACTGCGTTGATTAAGAGACTGAATGTGGATCTCTTTCCTTATCATCCAGGCACCAAGGAAGCCTGCCAGAACCTTATGAGACCTGGAAAAAGGATGCTTTATTCCCACTCCCCAGGATGAACGGGGATCAAACTTCTCTGCAACCTAGCCATGTGGGAATTCAGAATTAATTTATTTTGATTTAAAGAAAATAAAGGAAAGCATTCTTTCTTATATGTGGGGCCTAAAGACTAAGATGAATACCATTCATAGAGGTTTCAGAACCCCTTAGTGGTTTATTTATGGAGCAAAACTGGACAGGGTGAGTAGAAAAGATGTTCAGCTGGGGCTGTGGATTTATACTCTCCTAGGACGGCTTCCTTCATTATACGAATAATACTTTCACTCCTGCTATGGGCAGCCTCTAGACTGGCTGTTGGCAACACAAACTTTACGAGGACACAAGCCCTGTCATTTGGGACCTCAATCTGGAGGAAGAGGCAGATGTGCCCACAAATGATTCCTGAGCTCCTGGTAGCTGAGAGACACAACTCAAGAGTTGGGTTTGTCACCATTAATCTCAAGAACACACTTCCTAATGGTCAGTGGTCAATAACAAGTTACTGCCACCCAGAAGTACATGCCTAAATTGTAAGTCAGAAAATTTCAAGGACATAAATAGACTCGAGGGTATGCCTGGTTACACCATCTCATATTAGGAACCCTGCTCTCTAAAGACCTCTATCATGAATACATATTGTGAAATTATAGGGGAATTCCAGGATCCCTTAACAGTGAACCTGAATAACAACAAAGGATTAGTACCTAAAAATCTTAGGTTGCAAAAAAAATTAAAATAAAATAAAAACAGTCTACATGGAAAAGTTATACGCTTTACAAACTATCTAAGATTCCCTAGCCCTACATAGAGGACCAGGCAGATATGGTTTTTGTTCTCTTTGTATCAGCCAGAGAGTCTCATCTAGTAATAAAAGCACTCAATTTGGATCAACCAAGGAGACTTTATTGAAGAGATTATTTACAAAGTTGTGGGCAGAGTGTAGGGAAACAACAAAGAAAGGGCAGTGCCCCAGGTCCAGAAAGAAGACTGGGTCCTTTGCCACACCTGACTTGAAGGAGCAAGGATACTATGATCTGGAGCCAGAGGCGTGTGTGAAGAGGGCCACCTGGTAAAAGCTCTGGCCTTTAGTAAGGGACTCAGCCAGCCCAGGGCAACCTCACAGGGAGACAGCTGAAGGAATAAACACCATGGCCTCACTCTTTCCTTTCTCTCATCTCCTCGGGCTCCTCGTTGGTTAAATCCAACCAGACACAGACAGCAAGAAAAGTGGTTAATGTATCTATATAGTTCAATCTGCTGGAACAAAGGTAAGGGTAGAAAAGGATGAAAAAATGGGGGGGGGGTGGCAAATGGCAGGCATTTGACAAACACTTTCTCCTGAGACCCCAGAGAAATGATGGTAGAAGAATAGAAAAGATTCACTTCCACACTATGAAGAAAATAGGAAAGAAATCACTGGTGGACCAGAGATTTCTACAGAGGTTTGGTTGAAGGTAGTGGACAGGTGTGAGTTAGCTGGGGTGATAGGGCTGAGAAAGCTGCAATTTGAATCTAGGTAGAAGGCCTGGAGCTATGCGTGGGAAACTAGCCATGAGAGGTTCTAGACTCAGAAGTTTCAGGCTTGACACCAAGTCAGTAGTGGGGCTGGAAACAGGAATTAATTAAAGGGTCTGTATTCCGAATAGTCTGCCATCTGTGTTCTCAAATCCAAATGTAAAAAGTCAGCAACCAGGTATTCATTTCTGCCCTGGGTATATGAGCATAACGAGGTAAGTGGCTTCAACAATCTAAATAGATCATTGTGAAATTTCAGAATACAAAGAGGACAAAAAGATTTGAAGACTCCTAAAGGAAAATCGAATTAGCTTAAAAATAAAATAAAATAAAATCAGACTCACATTTCATTTCTCATCAACAATTTTAGGTGCTTGAAGACAATGGATCTTCAAATTGCTGGAAGAAATTTATATCTAGAATCCTAGACCTAGTCAAATCATTGATCAAGTTTGAGGACAGAATAAAAGTACTTCAGACATACAAACACTAAGGAAGTTTCCCTCTCATGTACTTCTGCAGAAGTAACTTAAGGAGTTATTCCTATATTATAGGGGCCTAGCAGATACAGAAAACATGGAACCGGGAGAGCAGGGAGGAACTGGAATGTCAGCTGTACAGCAACCGGAGAAGCCACCCAATCCTGCTTGGATCAGGAAGACAGCAGGCTTTGGAAGAGAGGCCCCCAGGAAAAGATGTGAAAGGATTCCAGAGGAGAGTATGACTAGGCTTTATAGTAACTGAGAATATGAAAAATGCATAGAATGCAAGTCGGGGGCGGGGGGTAGAAGAAGAAAGAGAACTAGAAACTCTAGGAAAATTGCACCATAAGGTCAAAACAAAATATTGTGAAACCAGGGCAGAGTTGAGCAGAAAGTCAGTGGATTTGACAAAAGAATGGAATAAATTCTAAGTAATGGAGAAAATAACCTGGAAGGTGTTAGTAATATAATGAATAAAATATGCCACTTCTTTCATCAAGAATTAAAAAAAAGTAACCAGCAAAGGGGGTGGGGAAAACACACAAGAAAGGTATGATCTAAATATAATGTAGAAGAAAACATGGTGTGACTGTGAGCAATTAGTCAAGTATAAGAATGAATTCTTTTGAACATTCTTCTGTGAGTAGCACGAGAGTGGGGTCACTGGAATCACTGGGAAGGAATGAAACTGCAGTATCTTCTCAGCTCTGAAACAAGCAATATTTGCTCCTTATGATGGACATGTATTTACTGCCTAGAAATTTTTTCTCCAGATATCCATATGGCTTATTCCCTTACCTCTTTCGGAACTTTTTACTCAAATATCTTTTCAGCGAGACCTTTCCTTACCATTGTATCTACATTGCAAAACACACAGCTGTGTATACACACATGTATACACACACACCCTCACTGTGCTCTTCCTAGCTTAATTTTTCTTTCTCCTAAGCACAACTAGCATACTTCCTTATTTCTTTTCTGTCTCCCCACACTGGAAAATGTGTTCCACGAAGACAGGGAAACTGCTGTTTCCCCAGTACCAAGAACGGGACTAGCTCATGACGTCCACAATAAATATTTGCATTAATAAATGTTGAATCAAGTCATAAGCAAGTCACAGAGCCATAATTGTGTTTGTGATAGAAATTAAATGTCGTTATGCTTGGCAATGCTAAAATAAAGGTACAGCTCACAGAAGTTGGGGGTGGAAAGGAAAAAAAATAAGAGAGAGAAGGAAGTTTAAGAGCACTAATATTCTTATTTTACTATATAGATAATCAAGATACTGTCCATAGTTAATGAACAAGAAGTTTAAGTTTAAGAAAGTTATTTAAAGTTACATAGGTAACAATTAAAATAACTAAAAACAGTGATGTGACTATATTGGTATGAGTGAGCCAGAGGAGGTAAAAGATATATTAATTAAATTTCATCTAACATAGCAAAAATTCACTAGATAACTCTAAAGTTGAGACAGTCAGAAATGCAAGCATAAACACAATATTTGGAGTATAGAGATAACCTCAGAATACCAGAAATGGTTAAATGCAATTGCTGTGAAATTGTGGTTTTAATGACAGACTACATTGTATCAGACTACCAATTCTGTTGATAATAATTAAAAACTCAACATAACATTTTAAAAACTATTTTAAAGCACTAGACAGAGTGACCTAAAGCAGGCATGAAGATGAGGGGATTCAATCTTTGAAAGGAGGGCACTGCACTGGGTGAAACCTGTATTTTTACTAATTTTCCCCAAAGGCATGCCCTAGTCTGCATGGGCTGGAGCAGCTAGAACTGAAACAGAGAGCCTGAGTGGGCTTGAAATATTAGAGTTTGATGTAGCCAGAGAAGCTGAAAATCTGGGAGGACAAAAGCCAGTTAAAAAAAAAAAAGTCACAGAATGGGGAGTGATCAAATTTGCAAATAAACTCCCCTCAAATCCTTAGCTGACCCTGAACTAGGAATGTGTAGGGAAACTCTAAGAAGCCTGCTGAAGAGCAGCAGCTGCAAGACTAGAAAAATCAAGCAGAGATTTCATCTCTCACCCATTGCAAGGGAGACAGTTTGGATTTGGAATCCTCCCAAGTCAAAGGGACTTGGTAAACACTCAGGCTTTCCATTAAAACCACAGAAGGGTGTACTTTAGAATAGGGGTCCTCAACCCTTAGGCCACAGATCTGGCTGCACAGCAGGAGGTGAGCAGCTGGCTAGCGAGTGGACAAGTGGACGAGTGGGCAGGCCGGCAGGTGAGCAAAGCTTCATCTGTATTTGCAGCCTCTCCCCAGCGCTAGCATCACCGTTCAGCTCCACTTCAGATCATCAGGCATTAGGTTCTCATAAGGAGCATGCAACCTAGATTCCTTACATGCATAGTTCACAATAGGGTTCGAGTTTCTATGAGAATCTAATGCCTGATGATCTGAGGTGGAGCTGAGGCAGTGATGCTAGTGCTGGGGAGAGGCTGCAAATACAGATTAGCATTAGCAGAGAGGTTTGACTGCACAGAGACCATAATGAATCAATTGCTTGCAGACTCATATCAAAACCTTATCAGTGAGTGGCAAGTGACAATTAAGCTGTAGCAGGCTTTATAGTGGCAAGTGAGTTGAGGTACTTCAATTGTACAGCTGCATCTGATGGCAGGCTTTAAGTCAGAATCCAACACTTATTTTAGTCCTCACATGGCCTGCCCATTATTTTATTTACTACTTCCATCTGCACCTCTCTTCCGCACTGTGCACTTGTCTCAAGTCACAGTTTTGGTAAGCCCACAAGCTAACCCTAGCCAAAATGAGTGAAAAACAAACGTCACTGGAAAGCTTCTTTCAAAGGTGGAAAGACCCAATGATGAGACAGCAGAAGACTCTAAGACTGCCAACAAAAAGAAGGCTGCATTTAAAAGGAAATGCCAATGATCCTACTTAAATTATAGGTTCATTGCAGCAGGTGATTTATACACTCCAAGCCCACTTTGTATAATATATGGTGACTGGCTATGCAACAAAGCCATGAAACCTTCAAAACTGCTTCGCCACATGGAGACCAAGCACCCTGCATTAAAAGACAAGCCCTTGGAGTTTTTCAAAAGAAAAAAACGTGAACACAAGAACAGAAGCAATTATTGAAGGCCACCAGTTTATCAAATGTGTCTGCACTGAGAGCATCACTCTTAGTGGCTAACCACATTGCTGATGTTAAGAAGCCCTTTACTACTGGCGAAGAGTTGATCCTGCCTGCTGCTAAAGACATTTGTCATGAACTTGTAGGAAAAGCTGTAGTTCAAAAGTGGGCACGTGTTCCTCTTTTGGCGAGCACTGCAACTAGACTAATTGATGAAATAGAGAATATTGAGGCACAATTGTTAGAAAGGATCAGTGAGTCACCGTAGTACACAATCCAGGCTGACGAGTCTACTGATGTTGACAACAAGACAACAATGCTTGTTTTTGTGTGACATATTTTTCAGGAGGATGTGCATGAGGATATGTTATGTACACTTTTGTTGCCACCCAACACCACAGCTGCAGAACTATTCAAGTCTTTGAATGATTACATATCAGAAAAACTGAATTGGTCCTTTTGTGTTGGTATATGCATGGACGGAGTGGCTGCCATGACTGGACGACTTTCCGGTTTCACCACTCTGGTCAAAGAGGTCACTTCCAAATGTGAGTCTACACACTGTGTCATCCATAGAGAAATGCTGGCTAGCCTAAAAATGTCACCTGAACTTAATGTTTTGCAGGATGTGATTAAAATTATCAACCACATGAAAGTACATGCCCTTAATTCACATCTGTTCATGCACAGAAGTGAGATGGCTTTCTAAACGTTGATCATTGGCCAGAGTTTTTGAGTTACGAAAACTGCCCTAGAGATTTCTTTCAGAAAAACAGTCATGACTGGCAGCATATTTCATGACACAGAATGAGTTGCAAAACTTTCTTACTTTTATGGTATATTCAACTGCTAACCAACTCAATCTGTGACTTGAGGGGAGAACAATAACTGTGTTCAAGTTGGCAGATAAAGTGGCTTCATGCAAGGACAAACCAGAACTATGGGGGCGACAAGTGAACACTGGGATTTTTGACATGTTTCAAACATTAGCAGAGAATTTGAAAGAGACTGAGCCAGGGCCTTCTTTCTCCTAGCTGGTACATGATCACCTGTCTCAGCTTTCAAAGAGTCTGAGCGTTACTTCCCAACCACAAAGGATTCCCGAACTGGGAAGGAATGGATCTGGCACCCATTTGTGAATAAGCCAGGTGAATTGACTTTGTCAATGCTAGAAGAGGATCAACTGCTTGAAATTGCAAATGACAGTGGCCTTAAAAGTATGTTTGAGACAACTTCAAATCTCCATACGTTCTGGACTAAATCAAGGTGGAATATGCTGGGATTGCTACAAAAGCACTAAAAAGCCTCCTTCCATTTCCAACTCTGTGAAGCAGGGTTTTCTGCAATGACAGCAACCAAGACAAGATTACAGAGGAGACTGGACATAAGCAACACACTTCAGTGTCACTGTCTCCCATCACCCCCAGATAGTTACAGGGAAACAAGCTCAAGGCTCCCATTGGATTCTGCATTATGGTGAGTCATACAAATATTTCATTATATATTACAATGTAATAATAATAGAAATAAAGTGGACAAGAAATGTAACACACTTGAATCATCCTGAAACCATCCCCACATTCTCCACCAGTCCATGGAAAAACTAGCTTCTTCGAAACCAGTTCCTGGTACCAAAAAGGTTGGGGACCACTGCTTTTGAAGATTGTGTCCAAGAATGAATCATTTGCCCTAAGAATAATAGGGAAACTGAAGCACACTCACCTGAACAAAGTGTCACACTAAGAAAATAAAACAACCCCAAGTTCAAGGTAATTGACCACTAATTAGACTACTTGATAGAACAAAAAGAAACACACTTCAGAGAACTAAAACAGAATTCAAAGTTTCTACAATATGTAATGCAAAATGTTCAGCGTACAATTAATACAAAGAAACTATAAGACATGATTAATAGTCATGAAAGGGAAACCCCATTCAATAAAAATAGATTCCAAGAGGATCCAGATGTTGAAGTTAGTAAACAAGGGCTTTAAAACAGCTGTTATAAAATATTTAACTAATTAAAAGAAACTACAGCAGAAAATGAAAACTACACAAATTTGAGAATTGAAATGCACAATATCTGAAATGAAAAATATGCTGACTAAACTTAACAATATGTTAGATATGGCAGAAAAGATCGTAAGCATACATTAAGATGGATCAATAGAAATTATCCAATATAAAGAATACTGATTGAAAGTTGGAAAAAAAAACAAAGCCTCAGTGAACTCTGAGATAATATCAAGTGCTCTAATAATATGTGCAATTAAAGTCTCAGAAGGAAAGTGTGAGCAGAAAGTATCTGGGAAAATATGAGAATGTTCACTGATATCTAAAAAGAAATAATGGAGGCCACTTGACAAAGGAGGACATCTCTAAAGTGCAGAACAACCATCAATAAATATATAATAAAATAGTTATAGCTAAAAAGCCAAAAGAGGAAATAAAATGAAATTCAAATAACATTAGATAATTCCAAAAGAAGGCAAGATTAAAGGATCAAAGGAATGAAGGCCAAAAGAAGAAAAATAAACAGATAACAAAATGGTAGATAAACTCAACCACACCAATAATTGCATCGAATGTAAATGAAGGCTAAGAGTGAAGTCAAGAGGACAGAGTAGGTAAACTCTGAGCTAAGAGTGAAGTCAAGAGGACAGAGTAGGTAAACTCTGAGCTCATCAAAATTACAATCAAATTACAGAATGACCATCACTGAAAACCACCTGATGAACAGAACTCCTATAACTAAAGATATAAAGAAGAAGCCACATCAAAACTGATAGGAGGGTCAGAGATGCAGAACAGACAGATCCCACACCCATAATATGGCCTTTAAGAATCAGGAGGAATATCTCAGCTGTAGAAATCCCCCAGAAGAGCAAGGGGCCCCTGCCCCACATGGGGCATCTTGGCCTAGGGCACCTGTGCTGGGAAGAGGAGTCCCCTCAAAATCTGGCTTTGAAAAGCAGTAGGGATTATGTCCCAGGGAGACAAAGACATGCTGCTCTAAAGGGCTGGCACACAAACTCACTCGTTCGCAAACTCATTCACTCAGAGCTCCAGTACAAGAGCAGAAGCTTTCAAAAAACCACGGACATAAAGGGAAGAACTAAACTGACTAACTTCAGGGTGAAGGCTGGAAGGAAAGGGATCAGGGAACTCTCAGGGGACAGAGCGCTGGCAGGTACCATTGTCTCTTTGTTGAGCTCTCCTCCTACCAGCTGGCCTGGCACAGGCAGGCACAAAATCTGTCCCTCTCGATTAACCTGGCTAACACCATTTACACTGCCCCAATGTCTCCCTGAGACCCACCCCACCCCACCCACTTGCCTGGCTGGAACCTCTTCCAGCAGCTCCTTGCATGAGTGTCCTGCCTTGGTTTTCACTGCAGACTCTCAAAGGTCCACAAGCCCCACATGAGTGGCAGCCAGCTTCAGCTTGCACTGCAGGCTCACTTAAAAGTCTGCAAGCTACATACAAGCAGTGACCAGCCTTGGCACGCATTGTAGCTCCTGCTGAGCAGCAACAAGCCCAGCACAAGGGGTGATTGGCCTCAACTTGCACTGTAACTCTCACCAGGTGGCCCCAACCCTGGCATAAGCAGTGGCCAGTCTCAGCTTGCAAAGTTGTTCCAACCAAGTGACCACAATCTCAGTACAAGTAGCAACTGTCTTCAGCTCACATCATAGCATCCACCAAAGGGTCCCAAGTCCAGCACAAGTGATAGTCACTTTTGGCTTGCAGTGTAGCCTCTCCCAAGCTACTCGAAGATGAGCACATGTGGGAACCAACTACAGATTACAGAGTATCTCCTACCAAGCAGCCCCAATCCTGGCACAAGTGGTGGCTGACCTTGACCTGTACCAGAGCCCCTCCCAAGAGGCTCCAGACCCAACACAACTAATGGGCTGCCTTAGCTAGCACTAGAGCCCTGCTAAAGCAACTCCCATTCTAAGGAATCAGCCCCTACCCAATAGCTCATCTGTCCCTCACAGCAATACATAGACATAAACTCAGGGAGGCAGCCAAAATGAGGAGACAAAAAAAAATATGTTCCAAATAAAAGAACAGAACAAAACTCCAGAAAAAGAACTAAATGAAATAGAGACAAGCAATCTAATTGATAAAGAGTTCAAAAGGCTGGTTGTAAGGATGCTCAATGAACTTAGGAGAAAAATATATAAACTCAGTAAGAATTTCAGCAAAGAGCTATAAAACATAAAAAGGAACCAATTAGAACTGAAGAATATAATAACTGAAATGAAGAATACACTAGAGAGATTCAACAGAAGATTGGATAAAGCAGAAGATCGAATCAGCAATATGGAAGACAAGGTAATAGAAAATACCAAGCCAAAACAGCAAAAAGAAAAATAAAATTAATAAATGAGAATAGTTTAGGAGACCTCTAGGAAAACGTTAAGCATACCAACATTTACATCATAAGGGTACCAGAAGGAGAAGAAAGAGAGCAAGAGACTGAAAACCTATTTGAAGAAATAATAATTTGAAGAGACTTAACACTCCTCTAACCTGGCAAAGGAAATAGACATACAAGCCCAGGAAGTACACAGAGTTCCAAACAAGATGAATCCAAAGAAGCCCACTCAAGATCAACCATAATGCCGGAATTATAGACAAAGAGAAAATCTTAAAAGTACAAGAAAGAAAAGCAGTCACTTGTGTACAAGGGAGTTCCCATAAGACTATCAGCTGATTTTTCAACAGAAACTTGACAGGAATAACGGAATGGAATAAAGGTATTCAAAGTAATGAAAAAAAAAGCTACAACCAAGATTACTCTACTCAGCAAGGCTATTATCTAGAACTGAAGAAGAGATAGAGTTTCCTAGACAAGCAAAAGCTAAAGGGGTTCATCACCACTAAATCAGCATTACAAGAAATGTTAAAGGGACTTCTTTAAGTCAGAAAAAAATATTTAAAATAAAAACAAGAAAACGTAGGAGATAAATATCTCACTGAAAAAAGACAAACACTTGGTAAAAATAGTGGATCAACCAATTATAAAGCTACTACAAAGGTTAAAAGACAAATGTAAGAAGGTCACATATAAATACAACAATAAATTAAGGAATACACACAAATACACACCTACAAAAGAGGTTAAAAATGACAAAAACATAAACTTAGGGGAGTTAGTAAAAAAAGTAGTGATTTTAGAATATGTTTGAACTTAAACGACCATCAACTCAACACAGACTGCTATAAACATAGCTTAGTATAGCACTTCTGGGTATTTATCCAAAGAAAAACAAAACAATAATTCATAGAGATCTATGTATCCCTATGTTCATGGCAGTACAGTTTACAATAGCCAAGATATGGAAGCAACCTAAATGCCCATCAACAGATGACTGGATAAAGAAATTATGGTTCATATATACAATGGAATATTACTCAGCCATTAAAAAAATGAAATTCTATCATTCTCAATGACATAGATGAACCTCGAGGTTATTCTGCTGAGTGTAATAAATCAGACACAGAAAGATAAATACCATATAATTTCACTTATATGCAGGATCTAAAGAACAAAAAGAACAAACTAATCAAAAACAGACTCACAAATCTGGAGGACAATCTGGTAACGGCCAGAGGGGAGGGAGGTTGGAGGGTTGAGAGAAAGGGACGAAGGGTTAGAGAAGTACAAATTAGTGGTTGATAGATGGTTTTTCAACAACTATGGGGAGCATGGCATAGGGAACATAGTCAGCATTAATGTAATGGCTAGATATAGAACCAGAGGACAGAAAGAGCAATCAGGGGGATCGTTTTATAAACTATATAAATGTCTAACCAATGTACTATATACTTGAAACTAATAAAAAAAAACTATGAAAAAAACTAAGTGAAATAAGTTAGATAGAGAAAGACAAATACCAAATGATTTTACTTATATGTGGACTCTAAGGAACAAAGTAAATGAACAAACAAAATTAAAACAAAAAACATAGCTTGGTATATATGAAGCACATGGTAACCGCAAACCAAAAACCTATAAGAGATATACAAGAAATAAAAAGAAAAGAATCCAAACACAATGGTATACAAAGTGAACAACATACAAGAGAAAGGAGCAAGAGAAGAAAGGAATAGAGAAGAACCACAAAAACAATGAGAAAGCAATTAATAAAATGGCAATGATATACCTATCAGTAATTACTTTAGATGTAAATGGCCTAATTGCTCCAATCAAAAGACATAAGGTAGCTGGATGGATTAAAAGAATAATAATAAGACCCACCAAATGCTGCCTACAAGAGACTCACTTTGATCAACACACACACACAGAGACTAAAGGTAAAGGGAAGAAGATATTTCTTGAAATGGAAATGAAAAAGAAGCTAGGGTAGCAATATTTGTATCAAATAAAATAGACTTTAAAACACAGGCTGTCATAAGAAAAAAATGAAATACTTCCATTTGCAACAACATGGATGGATCTTGAGATTATCTGATTGTAAACAAAATCAGTCGGACAGAAAATTTAGAACCACATGATTTTACTCATATGTGGGATAGAAAACCTTTTGAAAGCAATAAATGAACAAGATAAACAAACAAAAACTCATAGACACAGACAACAGTTTAGTGGTTACCAGAGGAAAAGTGGGAAGAGGGGATTTAGATAAGGTTAAAGGGGGTCAAATGTATAGTGATGGAAGGAGATTTGACTTTGGGGTGTGAACATGCAATGCAATATACAGATTATGTATTATTAAATTGTTGAAACCTGTGTCACCCCAATAAATTTAATTTAAAAACCCACAGGCTATAACAAGAGACGAAAAAGGGCAATTACATATGATAAAGGGATCAATCCAACAACAGGATATAATTCTTTTAAAAATCTACACATCCAACATATGCATACCTAAATATATAAAGCAAATATTGACAGACATAAAGAGACTGACAGTAATACAATAATAGTAGGGGACTTTAACACCCCATTGACACCAATGGATAGATCAACCAGAAGGAATATCAACATGGAAACAGTGGCTTTAAATGATACATTTAAGACCAGATGGACTTAATAGATATCTTTTAGGACATTTATCCCAAAAGCAGCAGAATATACATTCTTTTCAAGTGCACATGGAACATTTTCCAGGACAGACCATATGTTAGGCCACAAAACAATTCTCAATAAATTTAAGAAGGTTGAAATTATATCAAGCATCTTCTCAAACTGGATCAGCAGCATGAGCAGAGAGAGGACCCCAGAGAGCCCTGAGCAGCCCCACCGCCGCCGCCAGCCTAGTTACCATCACATCCCTGGAGGAGCTGTGGCTGCTGCAGCCAGGCGCACTCAACAACTTTGCAACCATGAACAGTGAGGCAGAGACCCAGCAGCCATCGGCTAACCTCCACCCCTTGCCTCCTGCCATCAGTGCAGCCAACACCAAGCCCAGCATCATGGGCAGCAGTGCAGGGGGCAGCAGCTCAGGAGGCCTCACATCAGCAGTACCTGATGGCAGGAACAAGATCATTGCAGTGAAGGTTCTGGAAACAATAAAATGGTTCAATGTAAGAAACAGATATGGTTTCATCAACAGGAGCAACACCAAGGAAAATGTATTTGTACACCAGACTGCCATAGAAGAATAACCCCAGGAAGTACCTTTGCAGTGTAGAAAATGGAGAAACTAAAGAGTTTGATATTATTGAAGGGAAAAGGGGTATGAAGGCAGCAAATGTTACAGGTCCTGGTGGACTTCCAGTATAAGGCAGTAAATATGCAGCAAACTGTAACAATTATAGACACTATCCATGTCACAGGGTCCTCCATACAATTACCAGCAGAATTATTGGAATAGTGAGAATGGGGTGAGTGGGGGGAACAAGGGATCAGAGAATGCTCCTAAAGGCCAGGCCCAATAGTGTGGGCCCTACAGCAGGTGACAGCTCCCACCTTACTACATGCAGAGACCCTATGAGCGTCAGCCCCAATATTCCAACCCTCTTGTGCAGGAAGAAGTGATGGAGGGTGATGACAACCAGGGTGCAGGAAAACAAGGTATCCCAGTGAGACAGCTGGGGCTATAGACCACAATTGTGCAGGGGCCCTCCTCCTCAAAGACAGCCTAGAGAGGACGGCAATGAAGAAGATAAGAAATATCAAGGAAATGAGACTGAATGTCAGCAGCCACCTTAACGTTGATACCACCACGATCTCAGTTACTGAAGCAGACACCCAGAGCAGGGCTGAGTAAATGCTGGCTTAACATATCTACCATCATCAGGTTTAGTCACTGAACAAGAAGAAATGAATAAGAAATTCCAGCAATAAGAAATGAACAAGATGGGAGCTGAATACCTTAAGTGCTTGCTGTTTGCCTGTTGATCAGATAACTAGAACAATCTGCATTATCTATGCAGCATGAGGTTTTTGTTATTTGTTTCTAAAGATGTCTCATTTTGGTAATGACAAACAAGTTTTTCAAAAAGAAAGGCCTGATTTTTCTCAATATATCTTTAAAGGTTTTAAAATTGTTTCAACTGGTCAAGTAGAAATTTTTAAAAACCTCATTTTTAATTTGTAATAAAAGTTTACAACTTTTTTTCAAAAAAGTCAACAAGCTGAAAGAAACTGTTAATTAAAATCTTAAATAATAATTTTTTTAAAAAAGCATCTTCTCTGATCACAAGACTAGTAAACTAGAAATCAATTACAAGAAAACTGAAAAACACACAAACATGTGAAGGCTAACCAACATGTTACTAAACAATGAATGAGTTAACAATGAGTCAAGAAGGAAATCAAAAGATACCTTGAGACAAAGGAAAAGGAAAACATAATAACCCGAAATCTATGGGTACAGCCAAAGTGCTTCTAAGAGGGAAATTCATAGCAACACAGGGATACATCAAAAAATCAGAAAAATTTCAAATAAACAATCTAATCTTTTATCTAAAGTAACTGGAAAAAGAACAAACAAAGCCCAAAGTAAGTAGGAGAGAAAAAATAATAAATATCAGAGCAGAAATAAATGGAATAGCAACTAAAAAAAAAAAAAAATAGAAAAGATTAATTGAACCAAGAGCTAGTTCTTTGAAAAGATAAGCAAATTGAAAAAACATTAGCCAGACTCTTCAAGAAAAAAAGAGAGGGCTGGATAAATAAAATCAGAAATGAAAGAAGAGAAGTGAAAACCAACACCACAGAAATACAAAGGTTATAAGAAAATGCTACAAACAATTATATGGCAACAAATTGGACAACCTGGAAGAAATGGATAAATTCCTAGAAACATACAATCTTCCAAGACTGACTTAGGAAGAAATAGAAAACTCTGAACAGACTTGATTACTAGTAATGAAATTGGATCAGTAATCAAAAAAACTTCCAACAAACAAAAGTCCTGCACCAGATGGCTTCATAGGTGGCTTTAGAATTCTACTAAACATTTAAAGAAGAATTAATACCTATTCTTCTTAATCTCTTCTAAAAATTGAAAGGGAGGAAAAGCTCCCAAACTCATTTTACAAGGCCAGCATTACCCTGATACCAAAACCAAAAAAATTTATAGGCCAATATCCCTGATGAGCATAGATGCAAGAGTCCTCAAAAATATTAGCAAACTAAATTCAT
Source organism: Eidolon dupreanum (assembly GCA_028627145.1). Classification (NCBI taxonomy): domain Eukaryota; kingdom Metazoa; phylum Chordata; class Mammalia; order Chiroptera; family Pteropodidae; genus Eidolon; species Eidolon dupreanum. The sequence continues at coordinate 101,779,413 of CM053508.1, read as the reverse complement.
CATGTATTAAAAAGATTATATACCACGATCAAGTAGGATTTATTCTCAGGATGGAAGGTATGTTTAATATCTGTAAATCAATTAACATGATATACCACATAAACAAAATGAAGGATAAAAATCATATGATCATACAGAAATGCAGAAAAAGCATTTGACAAAGTGAAATGGAAGTGTCTGGGGGAATAAGGGATAGAAGGGTGTAGGGGTTGGGTACTACCGGGTGGGTTGGGAGAACTGTCTGGTTTATGATGAGGAGGTCTTGGACTAGGTGATATGAGCCATCCAGCTTCTCCACAGGCAGGATTGGGGTGTTGAATGGGGAGTGAGTGGGCTTCAGGGGATTTGGGGATAGAAGGCTCTGTGTAATAGGTTGGAGGCCTGTCTGCTTTCTAAGGATAAGGGGTATTGGGATTTATAGGGGCATATCGAAGGGTCTTTTAGTTTTATGTGAATAGGAGAATGGTGTTTGCACTGTGGAAGGGGTGGAGGTATCCCAGACCTCAGGTGTGACCAGAGAAGTTGGGAGGGGGAATTTATAGAAAGGAGGATGGATCTGAATTAGAGGTGGGAGAGAGAAGCATAAGGGAAGCTCTGAATTTTGATAAAATGTCTCTACCAAGGATTGGGGTTGGGCACTTGAAGGACTAGGAACAAAGGACTGAAAGGTGTTCCTAGTAAGAGACAATATAAGCAGCGTGTTGTGTCACTAAAGGCTTGGAGAGGAGACCATCAACCCTCACAATGGAGACTTGGGAGGGGCAGGTAAAACCCGCTAATTCAGGTAAGGCAGAGCGAGTGGCACCCTATCAGTAAGAAAGGAGACTGATTTACCTGTTACTAGCAGAGTTACCCTGGGCTCCGAAGGAGTGATAGGCAGGGCGGCAGGGGACCCCACAACCTCAGTCTTCGGTGGCAAGGCCTAGAAGGCTGAGCAGGTTGAGGTCCAGTTTTTCTAACTTTTTGGAGAGATGTGACCCTCCCTTGAGGGGATAGGTCACAGTGGACTTTCCAGTGACCTTTCTTGCCTCAGCCTGGACAAGGGCCTGGAGGAGGATGAAGATTAGGGCAACCTTTGGCCCAGTGTCCCTCCTTACCACACTTAAAGCAGGGCCCCGGAGGGGCCTTGAGGGTTCTGCCCTTAAGGCTTATTTCTGTGGGAGCCCAGGATAGCTGCTGCCAGCATCTGGCATTTAGCCTGATCCTTTTTAAGTTGTTCATTTCTTGTTTCTTCATCTCTATTATAGAAAACTTTAAAACAGCATTTAAGAGTTTCCTTTGTGAAGTTCGAAAGCCATCTTCCAGCCTTTGTAATTTGCGTCTGATATCAGGAGCCAATTGAGGAATGAAATGAGTATGTAGGAAGAGGAGGTCTTTCGCTGAGGAGGGGTCTAGTTTAGTGTATTTTTGGAGAGCATCCACTAGGCAAGACAGAAAAAGGATGGGATTTTCATCTGGACCTTGGCTGATCTCTTTGAGTTTTTCATAGTTAGCTGCCTTGCGTGCTGCTGCATTTTGGAGCCCTGCTATGAGGCAAGCCCTGCTATGATTTCAGTGTCTGCGGCCTGGGGAATTTATCTGATAGTTTCAATTGGGATCCTGTCTGGGGACAGCTACTGCCCCCACGGGCTGTTGATTATTTTGCCATGGAGATTATCAGTCTGACCCTGACCAGCTAGCTAGACTCTCTCTTTTTCTTCGAGGAAAGAGTGGAGGAAAGGATTATGTAGACGTCATTCCAGATAAGATTATAGGATTGAGTTAGATATTCAAATTTCTTGACATAAGTGGCAGGGTCAGTGGAGGACACTAACTTTTTCTCAATTTGAGAGAGATCATCCAGAGAGGAGGAGGCATTCATGTCCCCTCAGCTCCTGCAACTCTCTTAAAGGGAGAACAGTAGCAGGTTCCAGGGGGTGAGTCCAAGATTGGGGGGTAGGGGGAGAAGGAGTGTTCTGAGGGATCTGAGCTGGACTCATCAGGAGCTGAGGGATTAAGGAAAAGGGGAGTGGGGGAGTCATTTGGGAGGTCGACTGAAAGAGGAACATAAGGGAGTAGGGACCTAGGGGTGGTGGTCCATGGTCAGTGGGATTAAAAGAGGAAGTCTTAGTTTCAGGATTAAGAGAAGTAGACTGTTTGGAATGAAGAAGTAAAATCCAATAATTAGAGCAGGATTCACAGAGAAAGGGTCTGGAGTGCAGAGTAAACAAGGCCTGGACATAGGGAACTTCAGACCACTTTCCATTGCAGTGATAGAAGTTGTCAAGGTCTCATAATATGTTATAATACTCAGGCCATTGAGATCCATTATAAAATTTATATTGTAGCCAAGCACTGTTACAATAGAAAATGAGATGGCTTAGGTCTGTTATCACCCTCAATGCTGAGGTTGTCTAGGTTCCTTAAAGGCAGCCAAGAGGGCTGTTTCTGGAGGGTGTAGAGGGTGTGTTCCCCATGATAAAGAGGATGAAAACCGACAGGGAAAGTGAGGAGAGTGAGTGGCAAACCATAAGGGAGGGAGTGGCTCTTTGGATGGGCATGCCCACTGACAAAGAGTCCATCCGACAGAGAAGAGAGGTCCTTTCCAAGCCAGGTATCCCCAGTTCAGAAGGACCAGAGGCCAGGAAGCCAAGGAGTCTTCTGACCTAGTACTAGGATTTGTCAGAGAGCAAGTGAGACAGAAGACCCAAAATGAGGCAGATAATCGCTCACCCAAAAATTAAGTGACCTTTGTGGGCTAGCAGATCCGCAATGAAAAAGTGAAGCTTGCAGTCCCGCATCCTCCCTGGCTGGGTTCGTAGAAGATTTGGGAGATTAAGGCTGAACTCCTTAGAGCCAGAGAAAGAGATAGGATCTGAAGGTTAGCCCCCGGGAGCTGCAGCCCACTCTCTCCAGGTTGCAAATCAATAACCTCAAGGCTCAGAGGAATAGCCACTAAGCCTGCACCAAACCCTCCCAGGTTTCAATACCAGATGTTAGGTTCACCAAAGGACAAACACACAATGCTGATGGGGTTAAGCAAGGTTTATTGGAGCAGAGTGACAGCCAAGCTGAGCCCAAGATGGCATCAGCCCCCAGTGCGAGGGGACCTGAAACTCACACTGAGCTTGAGGTGGGCCTTTTCAGTGGGAATATTTTGGGTGGGTAAATTGGCAGGGAAGGGTTAAAAGTCCAGTGAAACAGGAAGTGAGCATGTACTCGTTGCCAACCCAGATGTTGCAAGATCCCGCTCCCACACAAAAGATAAGGGAGGAGTCTGGTTCCCATCCTACGGGAGTAAGGGATAGGGCCCTCCTGGACCTAACAACATTGCTGAAAGAAACTGAAAAAGACACAAATAAATGGAAGGATATATACCGTGCTCACGGATTAGAAAAATTAACGTTGTTAAAATGTCTGTACGACTCAAAGCGATCTACAGTTTCAAGGCAATCTCTATCAAAATATCAATGGTATTTTCCACAGAACTAGGACAATAATTCTAAAATTTGTATGAAACCATAAAAGAGCCCAAAGAGCCAAAGCAATATTGAGAAAGAAGAACAAAATTGGAGATATCACACTCCCTGATAGCAAACTTCACTATAAGACTATAGTAATCAAAACAGCAGGGTACTGCAACAGAAGTGAGAACCCAGAAATAAACTCATATCTATATGGTCAATTGATTTACCACAAAAGAAGCAAGAATATACAATGGGGTAAAGACAGTCTCTTCAATAAATGGTGGTGGGCAAACTATACAGATATATGCAAAAAAAATGAAACTAGACCACTTTCTTATACCACATACAAAAATAAACTCAAGAAGCTAGCACGGTCAGGCCTGGTTAGTACTTAGATGGGAGACCACCTGGGAATACCAGGTGTTGTAGGCTTAAAAATTAATTAATTAACTAATTAATTAATTAAACTCAAAATGGATTAAAGATTTAAATGTAAGACCCAAAACCTTAAAACTCCTAGAAGAAAACATAGGTAATAAACTCCTTGACACTGGTGTTAGCAATAATTTTTTGGATATGTCTCCTAGGGCAGGGGTCCCCAGCCCCCAGGCCATGGACCAATCCACAGCCTGTTAGGAACTGGGCCACACAGTAGGAGGTAAGCAGCAGGTGAGCAAGCAAAGCTTCATCAATATTTGCAGCCACTCCCCAGCACTAGCATCACCTCCTCAGCTCCACCTCAGATCATCAGGCATTAGATTCTCATAGGAGCACCAGTGCCTGGTGCCAAAAAAGATTGGTGACCACTGTCTTATGGCAAAGTTGACAAAAGCAAAAATAAACAAATAGGACTATATTAAACTAAAAATCTTTGCACTGCAAAAGAAATCATCCATAAAACAAAAAGGAAACCTACTGAATGGGAGAAGATACTTATAAATAATGTACATAATAATGGGTTAACATCCAAAATATATAAAGAACTCAAATAGCTCAATATCCGTAAAAAAAAACAATCTGGTTTAAAAATGGACAGAGGACATGAATACATTTTTCCATAAAGGACCTACCGATGGTCAAAAGACACATGAAAAGATGTTAAACATCACTAACCATAAGGGAAATGAAAATCAAAACTACAGTGAAATATCACCTCACACCTGTCAGAATGGCTATCGTCAAGAAATCAACAAACACCAAGTGTTAGCGAGGATGTGGAGAAAAGGGAACCCTCATGCACTGTTGGCAGGATTGTAGTTTGGTGCAGCTACTATGGGAAACAGTACTGAGGTTCCTCAAAATTAAAAACAGAACTACCATATAACCCAACAATTCCACTTCTGAATATCCAAAGAAATCCAAAATATTAATTCAAAAAGACATATGCACCCTTGTGTTCATTGCAGCCTCATTTACAATAACCAAGACATGGAAGCAACCTAGGTGTCCATTGATAGATGGATGAAAAAAGAAGAGACGGTATGTATATACAATGGAATACTACTCAGCCATTAAAAAAATAAAATCTTGCCATTTGTGACAATATGAATGGACCTAGAGAGTATTATTCTAAGTGAAATAAGTCTGACAGAGGAAGACAAATGCCATATGATTTCACCTATATGTGGAATCTAAAAAACAAAATAAATGAACAAACAAAACAGAAACAGACAGATACAGTGAACAAACGGATGGTTGCCAGATGAGAGAGTGGTTGGGGGGATGGATGAAAAAGATGAAAGGGATTAAGAAGTACAAATTGTCAGTTATAAAAACAGTCATGAGGATATAAAGTACAGCTCAGGGAATATAGTCAAAATATTGTAATAACTATTTATGGTGTCAAATGGGTATTAGACTTATTGGGGTAATCTAGTCAAAAGGTATATAAATGTCTAATCACTATGTTATACACCTGAAACTAATATAACATTTGTATGTCAACTATACTTGAAAATTAAATGTTTTAAAAATGTAAATGAAGTATATATTTCAATTAAATGGCAAAGAATATCAGATTACACATAAAAACAATATTCAACTATATGCTACCAATAAAAGACACACTTTAAACATAAAGTGTGGTTTAAAGTAAAAATGTAGGGAAATATATATTATGCAAACAGTAAAAATAAGAAGGCTGCCATGGCTATTTTAATATGAGAAAAGTAGACTTCAAGACAGTATTACTAGAGATAAAGTGGAATATTTCATAATGATAAAGGAGCAACTCATCAGGAAAATATAATTATCCTAAATATGTATGTACCTAATCACAGAGCTTCAAAATTTATGAAGCAAAAAATGACAGAAGTAAAGGGAGAAATTGACAATTACACAAAAATTAATTTGAAATGGATCATAGACCTCAACTTATAAAATAAACTACAAAACTTCCATAGAACACATAAGAAAATCTTTGTAACCTTGAAGCTGACTGTGATGTGATTTATAATAAGGAATATATATATTTGGTCTTTGTCCTTTTATCTGACACAGAGCACCTAAAACCCTTGGAATTTCCTGTGATGAGAGCTATAAAAGGTCTCTTGTTATATTAATGAGGTAATTTTTGGAAAGAACCTAAGGACAGGGACTGGTTGCCCCACCATATGATTACAGGATTGGGATTTTCAATCCCACCACCACCTCTGGGGAGGGGAGATGGACTAAAGGCTGAATCAGTCACCAATGGCCAATGATTTAATCAACCATGTCTATGTAACGAAGCCTCCATAAAACCCCTAAAGGATAGGGTTCAGAGAGCTTCCAGGTTGGAGAAACAGAACACTTCCACAGGCTTCTATTTTAGGGCATTGCCCTATGAATCTCTTAATCTGGCTATTAATTTGTGTAATTTCATATCCTTTGTAATAAACTGGTGATCTAGTGAGTAAATGGGTTTCCTCTGAACCACTCTAGTAAATTAATTGAATCCAAGGAGGAGGTCATGGTAACATCTGATTTATAGCCTGTCAGTCAGAAGTACAGGTAAAAACCTTGACTTTGAACTAGCATCTGAATTCAGCTCTAGCAAATTAATTAAATCTAAGGAGAAGATCATGGGAATCTCCAATCCGTAGCTGCACAAGTAAGTCAGAAATACAGGTAACAACCTGGGCTTGCAACTGACATCTAAGTGGAGTGTAGTCTTCTGGGACTTAGTCCTTAACCTATGAAACATGATGCTATTTCTGGGTAGATAGTGTCAGAACTGAGTTAAACTGTAGGATACCCAGCTGGTATCGGAGCGTTGGTATGGGAAACAACCACCCAACACATTGGTGTTGGGGTGCAGAATAAATACAGGCAAAGATTTATTAGACAGAATTTAAAAAGCACTAACTATAAAAGAAAACAATCTGAAGTAGGGAAGAGGAATAAGAACTAAACATTAAACCAAGTTGTATTCAGAGCCTGCTACATGCTGCCTGAATGGAAACCTAGCTGATCAGCATACCACCAGACCACGAGGGCGGGGGTGGGGCACTACAGGAAGAGTCCTGTTGAGATTATTGAACATTTGTGGTGTCTCTCTCATTTTCTCTGTCTTTGAGGGGAGGTCACACCTCTGTCTATGGAGCATTATTCCTTCTCTAATAAACTTTTCTTTGTCTCTAACTCTGGCATGCACTTGAATTTTTTCCTGTGCTCTGTAGAATACTCAAGGACTCTCGGTGTAGGACTTGAGCCCCCACGGGGAAGGGGGGGTTGCCCCATCCTGCATCAAATCGATAACATTCACATCATTAAAATTCAAAATCTCTGCTAACCAAAAAAACTGAATTCTTTCCTCCTAAGGTTGAGAACAAGACAAAGATGTCTGCTCTTACCATTTCTCTTCTACATTGTACTGCAGGTTCTGACCAGAGAAATTAGACAAAAAGAAATAAAAGGCATCCAGACAAAAAAGCAGAATTTAAACCATCTTTATTCTTAGACAACATAATTTCAGATATAGAAAATCCTATGGAATCCACCTTTTAAAAAAAGACTACAATTAATAAATAATTATAGCAAGTTGGCATGATTAGAAGATCAACATACAATGAACATCTGAAATAAAATTAAGAAAGGAGTTCCACTCACAATACTGACAAAAAGAATAAAATATTTAGGAATAAATTTAACAAAAGCAGTATAAAACATACACTCTGAAACTACAAAACATTGTTGGAAGAAATTAAAGAACATATAAACAAATGGAGAGACATTACAGATTCATGAAGTAGATGACTCAGTGTTGTTAAAATGACAATTTTTCACCAATTGGTCAAAATCCCAACTGACTTGGGGTGGGGCAGAAATTGACAAGCTGATCTAACATTCATCTGGAAATGCAAAAGACATACAATAGCTAAAACTATCAGGGGAAAAAAAGAACAAAGTTGGAGGACTTATACATACCAATTTCAAAACTTACTACAAAGCTACCTTCATCAAGACAGTGTGGTACTGGCATAAGGAGAGACATTTAGATCAATGCAAGAGAACTGAGAATTCAAAAGTAAACTTTATATTCATGGTCATCTGATTTTAGAGAAAGATACCAAGACAATTCAATGGGAGAGAGAAGAGTCTTTCAACAAATGGTGCTGAGACAACTGAATAGCCACATGCAGATTGATGTATTTGGAAACTTAACCTCACACCATACACAAAATTTAACCCAAAATGGATCAACACCTAAATGTGAGAACTAAAACTATAAAACTCTTAGAAAAAAATCACAGGAGTAAATCTTAGCGAACTTGGTTAGGCAATGGTTTCTCAGACATGATATTAAAAGCATAAGAGATAAAAGAAAAAACTAATAAGTTGGACTGCATTACTCCCTCTAGTGGATCTAAAATGTGATGATATTTATAACTATTTCATCTCTTTTGAAACAATAGTAAAAGAAATTTCTATAGCAACTGCTCTAATCTGTGGCCATTTTAACAGTCACTATGATGAATTAATTTTGACAAGACAGGGCATGAGGGCTTTTTCTGGGGTGATAAAAATGACCTGTATCTTAAGTGTGGTGGTAGTTACACAACTGCACCAATTAATCAAAACCAATTGATTTGAAGATTTTCAACTGTGCTTTTCACTGTAGGTGAAGTTTACCTCAATAAAAATTTTATTGGGTAAAGTGATCTCTCTGAGAGGAGGGGAAGATGAGCCCAGTGGTGCACTTTTCGTTATAAGCCCTTTGGTACTTAAAATTTGTAAAAGCATGTGTATGAATTATTTTCATTCTTTAAGTTTTGAAAAACAAACTATATTCAAATTTGAAGCTTCTTCTTATTGCTTCATGGAAGACAGAAGGTGAGAAGAAGTCTCCTGTTTGAGAGCCTGTCATTCTTCCACCCAGTCAGAGCACTGGTTGGGCAGACAGGGGCAGGGTCTTAAGTCAGAAGACTCTTGAAAGATGCAACAGAAATGAAGTTGTAATCATTTATTCCCTGTTGTGAAGCTATTGTATGAAACACATAATCTCTAAAAATATGAAAGTCAGAATCTCAAAAGCTTCCATTTTTTTAATGCTAAAACTTATTTGCATATCAAAATTGCCTCAGGACAGTAAGCAGAATTAGAAAATTAAGGAATTACATTAGAAGAGAGAGAAAGAAGTAGGACAAATGTGTGAAAGTATAGAGCACCGCCCTGTCTCTGAAAAGCTGGCTTGAAGTTTAGATCAACCACCCCAGCAATATTCATAAATAAAAAGCAAGACTTAAAATATCATGGCTGTTCAATTTTGATAATACCATTATCACAAATTTATTTACTAACTCAGTGACAAACAAATCTCCTTCATTAAAAAATACACATCTACACAGCATTACTCCCTCTAGTGGACCTTAAAGGTAACAACATCTATAAAGATTTCATCTTTTTTGGAACAATAGTAAAAGAAATTTCCATAACAATTACTCTGGTCAGTGGTTATTTAAATGATCAGTACAGTGACTTAATTTTGCTTTCCTATGTATGCTTTTTCCATTTTCTCTCCTCTAAGAAAAAGGTACTTAATATTCATCTGAATAAAAAACCATGCATAAATCAAAATGATAGACATTTCAAACACTACTTACGAAGATAAAAATTTGAAAAGTATTGAAGGTTGTATTATACTCAACATGAATCATAAATATTTTTAAAATTTCACTCATAACTTAAAGAACCATTTCAACAGTCCCTTTGCCCATGTGTCACTGCAAAGTATTCAAAATTGGTTCAGCAATCATTTTTTAATAATAATTCAAGTTTCATATCTACTTATTTTTAGAAAGTAAAATTTCAAATATAATCTATTTATTTACCCTCAAATCTCAAATGCTATTTATAAGTTTTTTTGTGAAGATTTTGTCATGCCATGACTACATTTTGCATCTGGAGACACATGCAGTTGATCTTGAACATGAGGGTTAGGGACGCTGATTTCCTTACACACACAGTTCCCACATGTAACTTTTGACCCCCCCAAAACTTAACTACTAATAGCCTGCTGTTGACCAGAAGCCTTACTGACAACAAGCAATCAATTAACACATATTTTGTATGTTATATGTATTATATAATGTGTTCTTACAATAAACTAACCTGGAGAAAAGAAAACGTTATTAAGAAAATCATAAGCAAGAGAAAATGCATTTATAGTACTGTACATATTTATTGGAAAAAAAAATCTGCGTGTAAGTGGACCCCTGCATTTCAAACACTTGTTGTTCAAAAGTCAACTGTATATAAAATATACATAACAAAATGTTATATTTCAGTTGGCATGACTTCTATTTCTAGACTACTAAGTTCACCACAACTCAATTAGTCACAGATGCCACTGCCAGGAAACAGGCACCTTAAAAGGAGCAAAGATAATGACACTGAGTTGAGCTGATCTCTGTAGCCTGATTCAAGTAAAATGTTAATAACTAGACAGCAAGCCCTGTGATTACATGATTTAGGACAAATTTTACGATTCCAAATAACTGAATGGAGTTTCACATATCTTTTCAAAATGAAGAATTTGAAATGGCAACACATCTTAGAAGTATGTGCTTTTACAGAAGTGAATTTAGGTAAAATATTGATGACAAGGTTTCATATATCTAGGATGTAACATTTAACAGAAGGCAAAGAGATACATTTCCCACCAAAATCAAATGCCACTGTCATCAACAACCCCACAGAGGCTCAGCTACCTAAAATGGAAATGAAAATATAATGTATGGAAATATTCTCTTAGAAAAATTCCTTAAGGCTTCACATGTATTAATGTATTAGTTTGCAAACATTAAGATCAAAGCCAAAGCAACAAATATATCCTAAAAAGTTTTTCGTCAGATTTTTATTAACGATATACAAGTAGCGGGGCATAAAAAATTAATAGGCTCAAGCCTTGCAATGTCAAACCCAATGATCTCTAGCCATGTTCACCTCCTTCGCTTTTTGTTTCAGTCTTGCTGGCTCTGGGTCTTCTTGCCTTGAGCAACTCTACATGGTTAAAAAAGGAGAAAGAAAGGTTAACAGATGGTTTAAGAGCTCTTCATCTGTTGCAGTAAGTTAAAAAATAGCAGAGGAAGGAGAATAGGATCCAAGGTGTCAAACACACAAGGCCTAAATTCATAGACGTGTAACTTCAAGCCTTTAGGCTTACCCAATAAACTGTTAAATATTCAGTTTTAAATAAAATCTACTGTAACCTAAAAAAAAATCAACTCACCTGACTTATAATATTGCTAACTCTTAAGTTTAAAAATAAGTTTCTGTTCTTTTTTAACTATTCAAGATGCTGTACACTGAGTCTTTCCAGACTCATTGGACCTTCTATATAATTCTATGCCCCCAAATCTTCTCTTTCCAGGGAGCCCAACTCATCTGATAGAGAAGCAGCCACCACTCTAAAGCAGACAAAGAAATGTATGTAAAGCAGACAAAGAAATGTATGTAATACACATTTCCCATTTCCTGGATCCAAAAATATCTTATGGTGCCAAACTGTCAGTCCTCAAATCTCTTGAACAATGAAGTCAGTCCTTAATTGATAACAGATCTTTGTACATCTATCACAAAAATATGCCCACAACATGCAGCAGGATTCCCTCGTCCCACGGTGTTTAGCATGTGCTGACATATTTAGGGCCTAAAGAGCTATGTGAAGAAGAAAACACAAATTTAAAATATTTAATTTGAAAGGACAAAAGACAACAAATGCTGGCAAGAATGTGGAGAGAAGGGAACCCTTGAGGCCTGTCGTGGGATGGGTGCAGCCAACATGGAAGACAGAATAGAGGGTACTCAATGAATTAAAAATTGAACTATCATGTGATACAGCAATCCCACTGCCGGATATTTATCTGAAGGAAACAAAAACACTAACGTGAACACACAGGCCCATGTTCATTGCAGCATTATTTGCAATAGCCAAGATGTGGAAACAACCTAAATGTCCATCAATCGATAAAGGGATTAAGAAGATGTGGTACATATATACAATAGAAAATTATTAGGCCATAAAAAATAATGAAATCTTGGCATTTGCAACAACATGAATGGACCTTGAGGGCATTATGCTAGATGAAATAAGTCAAACAGAGAAAGACAAATACAATATGATTTCATTTATATGTGGAATCTAAAGAGAAAAAAGTAACCAAGCTCAAGACTCAGAGACTAGATTGGTGGTTGTCAGAGGTGGGAAGTGGAGGTGGGCAAAATAAGTGAAGGGAGTCAAAAGGTACAAACTTCCAGTTTTGAAATAAATTAGTCATGGGGATGTAATGTAAAGCATGACAACTATAGTTAACAAGACTGTATATTTGTATATTTTAATATTTATTTCAAATTATATATTTAAAAGTTGCTAAGAGACTAGATCTTAAAAGTTCTCATCACAAGAAAAAAAATTCTATAGCTGTGTATGATGATGGGTGTTGATTAGACTTATTGTGATAATCATTTTGCAGTATATACAAGTATGGAATCGTTAATTTGTACACCTGAAATTGATATAATGTATGTCAATTATACCTTCATTTTAAAAAATCAAAAAACAAAAAATATTTGACTTGAAATTCCAAAAAAAATAATAATATTAGCAACATATTTTAAATGAACAGAATGCAGAATGACTGTGCTAAAGCCAAAATGCACCCACTTAAACAGAACAAGGGCAGAGACCACATCAGAGGGACCTAAATTTGGACACTGACACCAAAGCAGAGTTGCGATTAAAGAAGAGACAGCTTTACCATTTGCATAAGAAAGAGCCTCCTGGTGCTAGACTAATGGGGGTGGTGGCTTCCCCTCTCCCAAAAAAGGAGCCCTGAGCTTCCCGATGACTGCTGCCAGTGCCTGTGTCCTGACTGTAATGCCTGGACCCTCCCATCAAGCCCACAGCAATTCCATGCAGCTTCTAATATAGAAACTGCCTACACACGCTAGCTTTTCCTTCTCTAGATAATCTGCACCAAATTCTCCCAGTTACCAGATCTGCTAGTCATTATCAACTGCTTGGCTATCGCTCTCTCCTTCTTGTCATCACCAAAGCTTCCTTGCTTTGCTGTATGAAGCTGGTGGGCAGGAAAATAAAATGAAATAGAGTAAGGAGTAAAACTAAGAAACAAGGTCATCATCATCTGAACCTAAGGAAGGGAAAAGGTGTTAAAGATTGGGGGAGAGAAGGCATAAAACAGGGGTCTCGGAGAGTGGCAGAGTGAACCAGCTGGGGAAATGGATTCTCACTGCTGAGCTGTGCTAAGAGCCCACTTAAAGTTTCTGGTTACAGAATTAAAGTAGGGTCAAGATATTGTGGTATTGGGCAAGTAGGAGGGACAAGGGAATGGGGAGGGTTCTAAGAAGAGAGTGTAATTATGGACGACACACTTACAGACAGCTGTATTTCTAGTTACCTAAAAAGGGATTTAAATCAAATGGGAAGAGTGATTGTCTACAGGAAGTGGAATTATGGGTAGTCTTTGCTAACCTATTCATATTTTTCAGGATTTTCTTATGATTCTGCAAAGAGTATATATTTCATTTTATAGACAAATAAAAACAATAAAACAATTTCAACAATGAATAAAAAATTAAAAATCCAGCAAAATGAAGTTTTGTTAGGAAAGAAAGCAACTAACCCAATTTCCTGTCGAGAAACTGCTGCCCTAAATTTGGATGCTTCCTTGACTATTAATTTGGATATTAATGGTAACCCTCTACAACAGGAAAAATACTAATGAATCACTTGGGAAAAATGAAGAAAATCACAGTACTGGAAAAACACACCAAAGACAAATCTGCAAAGCTACTGAAAACATAACAGGATGTCAAGAGGACCTGTGTGTCCTCTTTGTAGATTTCCAGCTGAAATGGTTGGAGATAATTTTCCAGCTATCACTGGAAGGCAGAGTAAAGAGAAAGAATTCCCTACCAAATCAACGTGTGAAATAATATAGTGAAAGATGAGAGAAGCCATGGAAAGGCTTGTGATGTTTACTCAGGAATCCATGCAAGAGCTACAGTCTGTTTCCTGTTGTGTGCAGCCCCCCTTCGCTCTATGAAGGCTAGGACAGAGGGGCCCCACAGCCCCTTCCTTGTCACACAGCAGACTGAGCACAGAGGTCTGAATTGGAAGGGGACAGGTTATGTCCAGTTTCTGGGCCGTAAAGGCCAGCGGGGTGTGGAAGTCCTGCTTGCCCTGGGCAGCCATTCCCACTGGTGGCTCTTAAAAGGCCTTCTCTGTCAGCCACACTTGCTTCATCTAAAAATCAGTCTTCCTAAAGCATCTGTGTTGTTGGGACTCAACATCAATCTCTAGGCTTGGTCAAATATTTCAAGAACGACCAACCTGTGTGTGAGCTTAGGGGAAAATGCCTAATCAGTGGGCACAGATATATCACACCAGTTTGTTTTCATTAAATCTCAGGTTTAAATTCTTATTGGAAGACATAGGGGAGGACACCCTGAAAGCACTGGACTGAAAGAGACTTAGCCTCCTCTTACTTTAAATTTAAGGATGATAAATTACCATGAAATTAATTCAGTTTTACTATTACACTTTAGCTGTGAATCCTGAGCCAAGGACATTCTCATGTTAAAGTCTTTGTATATGTAACATTTTGTATGCCCAAAATACCTCTGTGAATAAAACTGATATTGAGAAAACCTATTAATATGTTGTAAAATGACATGTTTGGTATGGATGCTGTTTGGCTTTTTCTGAGGGAAAAGAACATAATTCTACAAAATATTAGAAATTCTACTGAGTGGACTGCAAAGGCATGACGGATACATTAATTCCAATCAGTTGAGGTTTTAAGGAATGGGAAACTATTGTTTGAAAAGATAATTCCTGATATAATTGGAAATTGGATGAGAGTGGAGGGGGGTCTTAAGATTCCCTCTAAAAAAACACAGTTTTCTGAGTACTTTGCCTTTAACTCAGAAAAAGTTAACTCCGAAAGTCACTCCAGCTGGCACTCAGACCATAAACCAGGGTTTCTCACTGGGATTTTGTTATAATCAGGTTCAGCACATTCCAGAATGATTGTTTATTTCAGACACTTGCCGACTTTATGAGGTTTGTAAAAGAGGGGAGGAATTCTGCTTTGCCTGACCTCATTTAAGAGCAGGAATACACATTCTTTCAGAGTTTGAAACTCTCAGTATTCATGCTTTAATCTTTCAAACTCCCAACTTCCCAGGGCACCTTAGCTTTCATCAATGCTTTTCTCATAGTCATGCCTCTTACAGTTTTATAATTTTTTAAAAAGATATTACTGGAAGAGTTTAAGGCATTGGTATCCATTTTCCATTAAATAAAGTGTCAAAACTCCTGATGCTGTGCTATAGTCACCACCATACCAACAGTTTCAATTTTAAACCCATTTTCCCCATTCTGATGACAGAACTTCACCTATGGCACTATTACCTTATAACTTTCATTTTTAATTAAAGAATTTAAATTGGCAACAGAAAACACATTGCTTTCACATTAGCTTTGTTAATAAAAAGTGAAAGTTAAAAGCAGTGTACCTGTGGATAAAATCTAGTTCCAAACTCTAGTTTCTCCTTTACTTCATGACAGCATTGAGTGAAAGGTCTATGCTTATGACCATCTTAGAATAAAAGAAACAAGGTAAATTGAAGATCTTCTAAAATGAGCTATTTTGACTGATTACTAGTTTAGAAACCAGAATAGATATTTCTATTTGGCAAAATTTTCACAATTCTGAAGACACTGCAAAATGATACTTACACAATTAGTAAAGATAGGCAGGAAAAATCCTAGTAAAAATAGGAAGGAAGAAAGCGAAATATAATTTGAAGGAACAAACAGAAAACAAAATAATAGGCCTATCAAAATATATTATTAATTAGGGGGTGAGGAAAAATGGCGTGGATGATAGAGGTTTTGTTCATCCCTCTTGTGACCAAATCAAGGTTGTGACAGAAACACAGAACAAACAGCAAGCAAAGTTGCCTAGGATCTAGATGAACAGAAGCCCTATAACTTGGAAGATAAATAATTAACCAACCTGCAACAGTAGACAGTAGGAGGGGGCAAAGACATGGGGTCCCGAGCGGCTGAGTGGGACAGAGGCTATGGAGGCGACAGCCGGCAGCTGCAGATACCTCTTAAAGGGGTCGTGTCTGTGAGCGGACTTTCACAGTGATGGACCTGCTCACTCTGAGCACCAAAGCTGGGTCAGCTGCACGGGGGGCACCAGAGACTTATAAAGAAACACTAAGTTGTCAGAGTAAGAGCTAGAGGCAAATCTTTCTCACAGGCAGAAGTGCTGGAGGTATCCACAATACCTCTGTTGAGCCCTCCCCCCTCCCAGTGTGCTGCAGCAAAGCAGCCATTTCTGAGACATCACCAAACTAGATAACAGAGTTCCCTCCACCCAGAGGGATTCCTGAATCTCCGCCTCCCCAAACTCACAGCCCCACCCAAGTCACATGTAGTTGTGCCCTCCGCAGTCCGGAGCCACTTGTTGAATAGCACCTAGACTCACACTGGTGGCAGCTGGCTTCAGTTTCTGGTGAGGCCTCTTGAGGCAACTATAAGCACAGCATCTGTGGATTGCTTGCTGAATCTTAACAGGTGTCCCCAGAGGGGCACAGGCTGGGGCTAAACTTGGCCTCCAGCTAACCCCTCTTGGGACTGTGCCACTGGACACCTACTACACAAAGCCACACTAATAAGACCAGGAGACTTAGGAGCTTTGATTAGTACATAGAAACAGATGCAGAAAGGCAGCCAAAATGGGAAGACAAACAAAGAAGCAGAAACCATATGAGAAAACAGAACAGAGATCCAGGAATAATGGAGTCAAGCAATGTAACAGATGTAGAGTTCAAAACACTGGTTATAAAGATGCTCAATGAATTTAGGGGAAGTGTAAATAAATTCAGCGAGAATGTTAACAAAGAGGTAAAAAACATAAAAATGGAAATGGAAATTATAAAAGGGAACCTGTCAGAAACGAAGAACACATTATCTGAGATGAGAAGTATATTAGAGGGAATCAACAGAATGGATAAAGAAGGGGATCAAACCACTGATATAGAGGATGGGGAAGCCAAGGACACTCAATTAGAATGGCAAGAAAAAGAAGCCAAGACTATAATAATAATTTAAGTAGCCCATGGGACACAATTAAATGTAAAAATATCCATGTCATAGGGGTACCTGAAGGAAAATGAGAGTTGAAGAGCTATTTGAAAAAATAATGATCGAAAATTTTCCTAACCTGGTGAAGGAAAAAGATATACAAGCCCAGGAAGCTCAGACAGTCCCCAAAACCAGGAATCCAAAGAGTCCCACACCAAGACACATCATAATTAAAACGTCAAAGGTTAATACAAAGAGGAAAATCTCAAAAGCAGCAAGAGAAAAGCAGTTAATTACCTGCAAGGAAGCACCCATAAGGCTGGTAGCTGATTTCTCAAAAGAAACTATGCAAGACAGAAGGGCTTGGCACAAAATATTCAATGTGATGAAAACCCAGGATCTACGACCAAGAATTCTTTATCCAGCGAAGTTATTATTTAGAGCCAAAGGTCAGATAGAGCTTCCCAGACAAAAATAAACTAAAAGAATTTATCATCACCGAGCCAGTATTACAAGAAATGTTGGAGGAACTTTCTTTAAGAAGAAAAAACATATATAAAAAAACAAGAATAAAGAATGGTGATAGTTATATTGCTATCAACAAGTACTCAAATGGAAAAGAATTAAGTGCTTCAACCAAAAGATAGAGTGGCTGAATGGATAAGAAAACAAGACCCCTACATATGCTGCCTACAGGAGACTCACTTCAGATTAAAAGACACAGACTAAAAGAAAGGGAATGGAAAAAGATATTGCCTTGATGGACCTAGAGGGTATTATGCTGAATGAAACTAGTCGGAAAGAGAAAGACAAATATCACATGATTTCACGTGCATGTGGAATCTAAAGAACAAAATAAACAACAACAACAAAAATGATAACAAACTCATAGATACAGAGAATATTTTGAGGGTTATTAAATGGGAGGGGGATTGGGGGGAACGGTGAAAAAGAGCAAAGGGATTAAGAAGTACAAATGGATAGTTACAAAATAGGCATGGAGATATAAAGTGTAGCACAGGAAAATAGTTAATAATGTTGTAATAAACATGTAAGGGGGAAGAGGGGTACTAGATTTAGTGGGGGATCTCTTTGTGAGTTATATCTCTAATCACTATGCTGTACGACTGAAAATAGTATGCCAACTATAATTGAAAAAAACTCATTTAATTGTACAATGTAAATACGGGCAACTAATTGTCTATTATATATCAATAAATCCGGGGGAGGGGAAACTCGCTTCAAATATAATAATATTGGTAGGTTAGAAGTAAAAGAATGGAAAAAGATATACCATAACAACATTAATTGAAAGAAACCTGGAGCAGCTATATTAATATTAGATAAAGTATATTTTAGACTAAAAAATTATCTGAGATAAAAAGAGACTTTGCATAATGACTAAATACACTTAGAAAACATAGCAATCCCAAATGTGTATGCACCTAACAACAGAGCTTCAAAATACATGAAGCAAAAATTGATAAACTGAAAGGAAAAACAGACGAATCTACAATTATAATTGGAGATTTCAACACTTCTCGCTCAATAATTGATAAAATTTATAAACAGATAATCAGCAAGGATATAGGAGAACAAATCAACATGATCAACTGATTGGATCTAAATCTACACTTATAGAGTGCTTCACCTAAGGACAGCATAACACACATTCTTTTCATGGCAAGTTAAGCCATATCCCAAGTCATAAAATACATCTTAACAAATTTAAAAGAATTAAAATTATACAAATTATAGTCTCTGACTATAACTGAATTAAACTAGGAGTCAATACAAGCTTGGAGAGACCAGAGGTTTGGTTATAGACTATCTCAACAAAGTGAATATCACAATAAAGCAAATTACACATATTTTTTAGTTTCTTGGTGAATATAAAAGTTATGTTTACACTAAACTGTAGTCTACCAAGTGTGTGATAGCATTATTTCTAAAACAAACAAACAAACAAAAAAACAGTGTACATACCTTAACCTAAAAATATGTTCTTGCTAAAAATTGGTAATCATCATTTTCACTGTTACAATAGTAACATCTGAGATCCTAAATCACAGATTTCCATAACAAGTATACTACTACAAAAGAAGTTTGAAATATTGCGAGAATTACCAAAATGTGACAGAGACATGAAGTGAGCAAATGCTCTCTTAAAAAATGGCATTGATAGTCTTGCTCAACACAGGGTTGCCAAAAACCTTCATTTTGTAAAAAATGCAATATCTGTAAAGTACAATAAAGCAAAGTGCAATAAATAGAATATGCCTATAATGAAAAGATAACAGAAAAATTCCCTCCTCAAAACTTAGAAATTAAACAACGTGCTTCTAAATAATCCATGGGTCAAAGAGAGCATCACAAAGGTAAATAAAAAATATTTCGAACTGGAAGAAAATGAAAATAAATACTTCAAAAATTGTGGGGTACAGCTAAAGCAGTGCTTAGAGGAAATTATATAGTGTTAAATGCTTATATTAAAAATGAAACTCTTAAACTGATAATCTCATCTTATCTTTAAGAAAATAGAAAAAGGAGAGCAAAATAAATGCAAATCAAACAGCAGGAAGGAAACAATAAAGTTAGAACAGAAATCAATGAAATTAAAAAGAGAAAAACGAGAGAGAAAATCAATGAAATCTAAGCTGGTTCCTCGAAACAGTCAATAAAACAGGTAAACCTCTAGCAAGACATACCAAGAAATAAGAGAGAAGATACAAATAACCAATACCAGAAATGAAACAGGAGATATCACTATAAACCCCACAGATATTAAAATGAACAATTCTACATGCAGAAATTCAACAATATATATAAAATAGGTCAACTTTTGAAAACCACAAATTATCAAAACTCACTCAAGATGAAATAGATATTCTGAATAGTCATAACTATTAAAGAAATTGAATGCCTAGTTTTAAAATCATCAAGAAAAAGAAATCTCTTGACTCAAACGGTTTCACTGGTGAATTCTATCAACACTGAAAGAAGAAATGATATTAATTCTACACAATCTTTTCCAGAATATAGAAAAAATTTTCAATTCATTTTATGAGACCAGCATTACCCTAATACCAAAATCTGACAAAGATAATGTAAGAAAAGAAAGCTACTGACTAATATCCTTCATGGACATAGACACAAAATTCCTTAATAACAAATAAGCAAATGAAATACAAGATGTAAAAACTAAATATACAAAATATTTAAAAAGAATAGTAACACAACAATCAAGTTGGTTTATCCTGGGTATGCAAGACTGGTTTGATATTTGAAAATCAATGTAATCCACCATTTAACCTAAAAAGAAAAACCTCATAATCACTATTTTCAATTAAAATTTTTATTTGACATAGAAAAAGCATTTACAAATTCAGCTTCCATTTCTAAAAAAATGTTCAGCAAATTAAGAACAGAAGAGAACTTTTTAAGTGTGATAAAAAGTATCTACAAAAAATTATTTGTTAAGCAACTATTATATTTAATTGTGAAAGAACTAAATGCTTTCCCCCTAACATTAAGGAGAAAGCAAGGATGTCCACTCTCATAACTTCTATTCAACATTACACAGGAGGTTCTAGTCAAGGTTATTAGGCAAGAAAATTATACAACAGGCAATAATATCGGAAAGGAAGAAATAAAACATCTCTACTTATAGATGACATGATTTTATACATAGAAAATCCAAGTAATCCATCAGAAAACTATTAGAACTAATAAACAATTTATCAAGTTTAAAGATACAAGATCAATATCCAAATTCAATTGTATTTTTATACTCTAGCAATGAACAGCACAAAAATGAAATAAAAAACAATTCTATTTATAATACCATCAAAAAAGAATAAAATGCTTAGGAGGAAATTTAACAAAAGAAGTACAAAACTTAAATTCTGAAAACTATAAAACATTGTTGAAATTTAAAAAGACCTAAATAAATGAAAAGACCTCCCTTGTCCATGGATTAGAAGATAATATTTAAGTCTTACATATTAATAATTAATAAGTTTAACATTTAATATGTTAAGAAGGCAACACTTCTCAAACTGGTCTACAGATTCAACACTATTCCCATCAAAATTCCAGCTAGGTTCGCTTCAAAAACTGATAAACTAATAACAAAATTCATATGGAAATTCAAGGGACCCAGAATAGACAAAATGATCTTGAAAAAGAAAAACAAAGTTGGAGGATTCCCACTTTCTGACCTCAAATTTTAACTACAGAGGAATGGTAATCAAGACAATGTGTTACTGGTATAAAGATAGAAATACAGATCAATGGAATAGAATTGAGAGTCCATAAATAAACCCTCACACTTACAGTCAATTTATTTTCAAAAACAGTGCCACAACAATCGCGTAGGAAAAGAATAGACTTTTCAACAAACTGCACTGGGATAACTGGATAGCCACATGCAAAAGAATGAATTTAGACCCCTACCTAATATCATACCAAAAATACTGGATCAAAGACCTAAATTGAAGAGCTAAAACTATCAAACTCTTAGAAAAAAACCTAGGTGTAAAATTTTATGACCTTAGGTTATGGTTTCTTGGGTATGGCATCAAAAGCACAAGCAACAAAAGAAAAAATAAATAAACTGGGGTTCATCAAAATTAAAAACTTATGTGCAGCAAAGGACACCAGTAAGAAAGTAAAAGGATAACCCAAGAATGGAAGAAAATATTTGCAAATCATACATCTGATAAGGCACTCATATCTAGAATATATAACGAACTTTTACAACTCGACAAAAACAAACGAAGTTCTTTCCCTTTTGAAAAATCTCCTGTTAAAATGACCGTTTGTACACATACATCTACTTTTACTCTGAAACCCTCACTAAAATTATTTTCAAAAGAGAGACATAAACCCACAAGAAGAGGAAGAATAACAGAACAAACGTAAGAACGACAAATCCTAAACTGAGAATTGACCTAACCTACACCATGCTTCCTTCATTCAAACTCCTTCAATCTGTACAAATCCCATCAATATTTCCCAAGGGCTTCCTCCTATTGAATGTTATCAGTATTTCAGCCCATTCTCTATTCACTCTAAAATCCTATCTCTGTGATAACAACAGTAATAAAAACAAGCACCTATGAAACATCTACAAAGTGCCCCAGTATAATTCTGAGTCTTTATAAAATGAATACACTTTGGCATTTGGTAGTTCTCAAATTATTTCTTATTATTCAGTCTTATTTCGCAAATTTGAGTGTGAATTTCTTAAGAAGAAAATTTCTATTTTATCCAGCTCTAAAATTTTTCACAGCACCAGACTCTAAATAGGTAACCAATAAGTACCTAAAATGGCTCAGTTCATACACTACATACCTACTGATCTTCATTAGCGTCAATAATCCAATGTCCAATTGGCAATCAAAATAAAGAAAGCATGCCTCTGTTGCCATTTTAGGTCTTGCCACCAAAAAATTTGCCAGTTGTCCCAAAGGACAGCAGGTGGCATCTCAGAGACCCATCTATTCATTTACTGCAGGGTGACCTGCCTAGTTTAGCATTTAGCAATCAGACTTCTAAATAGAAATAAACCCCATGCTGAGTAGGCAACAGATGAAAAAAAAAAAAAGATGCCTTTTATGGCACTCCATGATAATGGCTTTATTGCCAAAAGCCATATTAGCAGAAGATGGAAGATTCAATTTATAGAATCTCCTGAATGTCTGTCTGTTCAACAGCAGCCTGTTCATGCCCAAAAAGAGATCAGTGCCTGTGGAAAACGTATTTGAAGGACAACTCACAATGCTACTTGCTCTGCCAAGTGAAGGAATTCACATTCTTTTATTTTTCAAGCCAAAAGGGGGCAAAACTAACCAAATGAATTAGTGCATCCTGCTCTAAACTTCACAGTCAAATTGAAACACAGAATTGGAACCACCCCACTCACTGTGATGATCTAAAAGTCAGTTAAGATAATTCAGAGAAATGCCAGAAAAACTTCCTTCTTTTTGAGACAACAAAAGCAGATGGAAAACTGCTAAAATGGCTCAAGTATGTGGCACTTTTATAACATTTATGTGGCTCTTGAAAAAAATCAGCTTTAACT
The DNA here is from genome assembly GCA_028627145.1 of Eidolon dupreanum. NCBI lineage: Eukaryota > Metazoa > Chordata > Mammalia > Chiroptera > Pteropodidae > Eidolon > Eidolon dupreanum. The sequence continues at coordinate 101,756,279 of CM053508.1, read as the reverse complement.
GACTTTTTGCTCCCTATGTCCTAGTTCTGTCAAAATCTCTTCTGCCGTTTTAGAGACTTAAATCAGAGAACAAACCATTACGAATATATTTTACCTTTAATTACTATCATTCAGAAACAATGTATTTCTTCTTCAGTCCTTGCCAAAACAAGGCAAGGGAGGAAGGCAATGGAAAGAAAAATTATTAATAAACCCTATCTCTAAGATGGCATCAAAAACAAAACTGGCAATAAATTTTGTCAGGTGGCCTAGCAGAGCCTCTAGCTTCCTTCCCTGTGTGATCTGGAAAATTTCATTAAACCCCTCCATTTTATATTATCTCCATATGAAGAATAAGACAGTTAATATACTTCTACCTCAAATACCTAAACAGAGTTGAAGGAAACCTTGATACTCGTCTTATTTTCCTGCCTTAGTTTATACATGAAGTACTTTGAAAGGCATGTTGTGAAAATAAATGCAACAATGACAGTTCTCTAATTCTTAGAAGGTGGAAGTAATGGGTTTAAAAAACAAACAAACAAAAAATCTTTCATCTTCATTATGGACAAATTTGACCTTGCATTAATCTTCTAGCTCTGTCTCCTGGAAACCTGATCAAGACTGAATATCAGTTTGTTCCCAGTCTGTTATCTGGTGGGGGAAGGGAGGCAGAGTATAGCTCCCTGGAGTGAGTAAATAGTGCAGAGTGTGTTTGGTTCAGGTCATATGGGTCTAAAATTTTAGCTAGCCCCCCCTTCCAAAAAAAAAAACCCAAGATGGGGGCTTAATAGAACAAAATTACTATGTAAATTTTTAAAATATGGGTATATTTTAGTCACTTTATCACTTTTTTCTCTTTTTTTAACCTTTTTATAAATAAAATAAACATATTATTTTAAAAAGAAAGAAAAGAAACTTTACAATGACCAAGGTCAAGAAATATAAGTTTACCAGTGACCCCAGAAATTCCTCCATGTGCCTTGTCCCAATATCAGTTCCCTCCTACACCCCAGAAGCAATCCATACACTCACTGGCTTTTTATAGCAATTACTTCTTTGCTGTGTACGTGTGTGTGTGTGTGTGTGTGTGTGTGTGTGTGTGTGTGTGTGTGTGTGTGAGATTTTATCACCAAATGTGCACTCCTACTCTGTACCTTGTCTTGCTCTTTTAAAAAATTTAATATGTCTTTTAGTTCTCTCTCAAATTTATAAGTCCCTCTCCATTCCTTTTTTCATGACAATTTATCTGTCGAAAACTTGACCTGCAGAGCTCTCCCAGTCTGATTTTGCTGATTGATACTCATGGTATAATTCAATATATTCCTTTGTATTTCTTGCAAATTGGCAGCTGGATCTAGAGGCTGGATGAGACTCAGGTCCAATTCCTTTGGTAATTCCATAGTTAGTGTCAATGTCTTTCATTAGGCAACAAACAAAGTCTGATGGCCTCTCTTTTTGTGATGTGTGCAGCTGTCAATGCACATTGCCTAAATCCATTAAAATGGTGATATTCTAATTCTATCATTTCTTTTTTATTTTTTGTTGGAACATTTTTATAAAGAGATGTATTCTCTCTTCTATAGTTTGGTTGCCATTGGCCCAGGTCACCTAGAAAAGGCAGGATAAATGCTTGAATCTTTCCCTTTACCAATTTCAAGATAACAAATTGAATCCCTATCATCTTTTGAGGATGACCAATTGGGTTTTTATTTTTAAAATCCTTATACACTCATGGATTTAAACATATTTTTATGAGTTTTGATCCATTACAAACATTTCCTTTATGGTAGTTCAAATAGTCCCAAATTTGGTGAACAGAAGTCTTTGTAAATTAGCTCCTGAGTCCTGAGCCTCTGATGGCTTCTCCACTATTTGGTATAAAGGGATGTTTTCATCCATCTTGTATGTTTTCTGCCCCAGATCTGGAATCAGTCATTTCTCCAAGAGCCTTGGCTTTTTCTCATGGAAATGATATTGCAAGACTACAGTCTGGGCACTGGGGACACCCAATGACAGGCTTTTTCATTAGTTAGAACTAAAAATATACATATACATATACACATAATATTTTTTAAAATAAAATAGCTCATGAGTCCATATTGATAAATCCTCATTTAAATTTAAGACTACTGTTTTTCAGCATAATCTCTTCTGTATTATAGCCACGTCTCCTTTCTTCTATGCTAGGCACCCTTGTTCTCTAAAACCTGAGATAATTATCTCTTAATTATTCATTTACTTTATCCCACATTATATACACAATAGTCTCAGATTAACAACACAATTACTACCACCACCAACCTAATTACTGAGAACAATTTAAGAAATCTTGCATATGCACTCTCCTTTGTCCCCTATATTTTATAGTTATAGTGTATTGACAGTGTCAGAGCATATAGCCATTACATATCACACTCTCTTCCTATAACCCTCATTTAATCTAAAATCTATAAATAATCATGTTTAATGTTCACCAGCAGTCCTAATATTGGTGTCTTTCTAGTCATTTTGGTTGTCGAGAGCTCTTTCTCTACCAGACTCCTCAAGAAGTGTTCATGAAAACATTATTTTCTGAGTTTTTGCAAATTGGTAACAGTAATCTTTATACTTGAGAGTCAACTTTCCTGGATATAAAATCTTTCACTCACATATTCTTCCCTTGAGTATCTTAAACATACTAATCCATTTAACTGACTGTCTTTTATAAGTCACTTGCTCTTCATTCTTAGAGAGCAAAAGAATTTTCTTTTAAGTTCAGTTATTTTACCAGAATACATCTCAGTGTTGGTCATTCTGGAATAATATCCATTCTGGATCACTATTCTCAGATACATGGTGACCTCATTTGATATGCATTTTTAAATACTTTTTAATTTCAGAAAACTTTTCTAAAATCATAGCTTTCCATTTTTGTTCTTCCTTACCTTAGTCCACTTATTCAGGGATCCATTACTTATGTGTTGGACCATCTTTGCCTGCCTTCTATATTTGTCAGTTCCTCTAGATATATTTATCTTTTTCCCCGTTTATTTTTTTATTTTTAACATTTTCCTACTTTTAACTATTTTAAGAAATTATCTGTCATTTTATTTGTGCTTGTATTCCTTATAATTCAGTCTCCATTTATGAAGTGATATTTTTCTTTTATTTTTATTTATCTTTTCTAGTTTCATACAGTTTAATTTAATGTTATTTGATAATGTCGTTTTTCAGTTTAATAATGTTTTATTTTTTAATTACAGTTGGCATATGATATTATATTAGTTTCAGGTGCACAACATAGAGATTAGACATTTATATAACTTACAAAGTGATTACACTGATAAATATGACACCATACATAGCTATTACAATATTATTGAGTATATTCCTTATGCTATACTTTACATCCCCATAATTATTTTGTAACTGACAGTTCATACTTATTAATCCCTTCCTCCCTTTCATCCACTTCCTAACCCTTCTCCCATCTGGCAACCATGAAAATGTTCTCTGTATCTATGAGTTTGTTTCTATTTTGTTTGTTCGTTTTGTTCTTTAGATTTCATATGTAAGAGAAATCATATGGCATTTGTCTTTCTCTGTCTGACTTAATCCACTTAGCACAATACCCTCTAGGTCCATCCATGCTGTTGCAGGTGGCAGGATTTCATTCTTTTTTATGATGGACTAATATTGCATTGTATATATGCACTACCTCTTCATTATCCATTCATCCACTGATGGACACTCATATCTTAGCTATTATAAATAATGCTGCAACAAACATATTAATTCACATGTCCCTTCAAAATAGTGTTTTGGGTTTCTTCAGCTCAATACACTGAAGTGGGGTTACTGGGTCCTTCTTTGTCTCTTGTTATAGCTTTTGTTTTAGTGTCTATTTTGTCTGGTATAAGTATTACTACCCCAGCTCTTTTTTTTTTTAATTTTCATTTTCATAAAGTACCTTTTTCCATCCCTTTACTTTAAATCTGTTTGTGTCTTTTGATCTGAAGTGACTCTCTTGTAGGCAGCATATGTAGGGGTCTTGTTTTCTCATATGTTCAGCCACCCTATCTTTTGATTGGAGCACTTAAATATTTTTTTATTTGAAGAAACTTTTTAATAGATATGTAGTTATTGCCATTTTATTATTTTGATCATTTTTTTTCTTTCTTCTTCTTCTTCTTAAAGAAGTCACTCCAACATTTCCTGGAATACTAGCTTAGTGGTGATGAACTCCTTTAGCTTTTTCTTGTCTGGGAAGCTCTTTGTCTGTTCTTTGATTCTAAATGATAGCTTTGCTGTGTGGAGTAATCTGGGTTGTAGGTCCTTGCTTTCATACTTTGAATATTTCCTGCCAATCCCTTCTGGCCTGTAACATTTCTGTTGAGAAATCAGCTGACAGTCTTATGGGAGCACCTTTGTAGGTAATTAACTGCTTTTCTCTTGGTGCTCTTAAGATTCTCTCTTTGTCTTTAACCTTTCTCATTTTAATTATGATGTATCCTTTTGTGGGCCTCTTGGGTCCATCTTGTTTGGGACTCTGAACTTCCTGGGTTTGTATGTCTATTTCCTTTACCAGGTTAAGGAAGTTTTCCATCAGTATTTGTTCAAATACATTCTCAATGCCTTGCTCTCTTACTTCTCCTTTTGATGCCCCTATGGTGCAAATGTTGATCCCCTTGATGTTTTCCCAGAGGCCCCTTAAACTACTCTCAATTTTTTGAACTCTTTTTTCTTGTTTTTCTTCTGATTAGGTATTTTCTGCAACCTTATCTTTTAAATCACTGATTTGATTCTTTGCTTCATTTAATCTACAGCTGATTCCCTCTAATGTATTTTTTATTTTGATTATTGTTGTCTTCATTTCTGACTGGTCTTTGTTATGTTCTCTATCTCCATTTTTATGTTTTCTACCTCTTTGTTAAAGTTCTCACTTAGTTCATCTGCTCTTCCTGTAAGTTCATTGAGCATCCTTATAACCAGTGTTTTGAGCTCTGTCTCTCAAGGTGGCCTCTTATGCACGTCCCTATTTGTAGGATTTCTGTTCAGCTAGACATCACGTGTTTCTCAATGATGGCTGTTCTGTAGTTTAGTTATATTTTTAATGTGGTCATGGGAGGAGGCGAGCACAGCATTTACCTACTCTGCCATCTTCACTGGAAGTTCCATTTTTCTTTTATTTTTAAAAGAGTTCTGTCACATTTTCTGTTTTGTTTTTTTTTTTAATTTTGATTTATGTCATTCTTTCATGCCTTGTATAATTTTCTTAGTGCCTTTCATCTTATTTTGAAATAGAAGGTTACACTTTGTATTTGTTTTGTAGTTGTGTCTATGTGTGTTTTCATTGTCCGAAGAAATGTTATTCTGCTATTTTAGCTTCCTTTAAAGATAAAGGGACCTCACTTTCTTGCTTATTTTTATGTGAAATTTGTTTTCTTCAAGTTTTAGAAGGGATGGTAGCTCAGAGTAGCTTTCACCCACGGTTTTTGGTTTTGCCATCTAGTATTTTTTTGTGTGTAAATTTCAAGAAGTCAGAAAATTCTGCCACCAATACTGCCACCATCTTCTCAGAATCCCTTATTATTATGTTTAATTTAATATGATCACTCAAACAGCTAATATGAACACCAAATTCCAGGACAGGTCTACTTGATGCACTTTGGTATCAATACAACATGTTGAAGTGAGCCTAAGATCCTCAAGTATTATTACAAGAGGTACACAAAAACTGTCCTTCCAATTTCTATCAAAAACCCAGTTTGTGTTTTTTATGCATATTTGCTTCAGTACCTCTGTAAGATGCTCACGTTTATTTTTCCTTTATATTTGAATTCCATTGCCTATGTAACAAGCAAGAAATCAGTGGCATAGCCAATAGAGATGGGTCCCTATTCAGCTTTCCACCTCGAAATGGGCTTTTTGGAGGCCACAGAAAGGCTGAGTTTTCTTGAAAAAGAAAGAACCCTCCCATCTTTAGTTCCAAAGTTCCTCTGTTAATATCCATATTCCAAGCTGGGAGGACTTAACGTAAGGAAAACCACTTCCTGAGGCAAAGACTCAGACTGTGACTCAAAGGACATTTCCACTGGAGGAGAAAGAATGGGCCTTCTGTAATGAAGAGGCAGCAAAGGCATGAGGGAAGATCAGAAGAGACCCATCTTGATCTGAGTTCTCAAAAGAAGAGAGGCTCCTGCATAGGTTCACTGGTAGTCAAAGATGGCAGATATACAGGTACACAGCCAGGAGGAGTGAAACAGCCAATTCAGGTGCATTCTTAAGTTGGCTACCACCTCAGGTGTGAATGACTCAATCCCATGATACAACCCAGGAGCTTGATAAAATGTGTGTTTCTCAAGGAAGAAAGTAGCACTGTTTATCCATCCACTTCTACGCTGCATGAGTTAAGGGTTTCCTTGGAAATATTCTCTCCCTACACTTTCAGGTTTGGTGAGTGCTGAATGGGCACCCATGGGCATCCCTCGTCCTAGTACCAGAGGCCCAAGCACAGGAATCAAGAGCTGCAGACAGGTACTGATAGGTTTCCCCTGTGCAGAACTGGTAGCTGCTACAGTGGTATCTAAACAAGGTGAGTGCAGTCAGTGTGCAATACAGGACCCCAGGAAGCACTCACCACAATGAAAGTAAAAATTTAATCAGATGTTTGACTTTTCATTACCAGGTGATTAATCACTTTCCATAAGAGAAGGAGTCTGTGACATGAGATTTTTATTCATTTCCCATGCACTAAAGGACATGTAAACTACAATACAGATGTATAAAAATACTTTTTCACATTTACAAAGAGCAAACCTGCCCTTGCTCTGATGAGAAAGTAGCTCCTCCTAGGTTGTATGTGATCTGCACATTTGCGCGCTGGAGTTTCTGCTACCTTCAGAGCATTTAGGAATCTCCGCTACAGACGGACACAGACCAGGTTCAGCAGCCCCCTAGCCTTGCCAAGCAGACAAAGAGTGATTCTTCCTGTTAGATGGTATCAACCTCACGAACCAGAGAGGCCCAGGAGCAGCTCCCAAGGTTTCCACATCATGTATAAAACACCAGCAGACTGTTCTCATTCGACACACAGCCAGCCTCCCCGCAGACAAGTTCAAGAACCGCTTTCTTCAGTATCCTTGAATCAACAATGTCATAACTGAATCTCTGTAGCTTAATGTAAGTTTTTAATATCCTTTCACCCTTTAATATCTGCTTCAACCTGGAAAATGTTCTTCTTATAATACTGCTTATCTGTCTTGGCACTTTCTCGAATATAATGAAAGTATGTATCTCTCTAAGTCATTAAAGTCAGTGACCCCGCCTTAGCTATCTCTGCACCCCCAGGACATAGCACAAAGACTCACTCAATAAATTTAAGTTAAACTGAAATGTGGTTATGTTTTATCCTCTAGTTTTAGAAATATCTGAAGTGTGGTTATCTTTTGGCAACTGCATATTTAAAGTGTTAATCTCACCCTAGGTGACAGGCTTCCTTTTACAGTCTGGAGTCAGCTTACTTAATCTTTGCACTAAATCATCACTGGGTTTGGGATCAGGCAGGCTCATGCCAGGCTCTGTGTGTCAAAAGACAAGAGCCAGCATCTACTGGGTGCTTACTGGGTGCTAGACACCACTCTATGTCTTTTACACATTTTAACTCATTTCCTGCCCCTTATCAACCCTCTAAGGTAGATACTATTATTATTTCCCTTGTCCAGGTGAGAAAACTGAGCTAGTTTAACAATTTACTTAGGGTCCCACAGCTAGGAAGTGTGACTTTATCTCGAGCCTATAAAGTATTTTTTGGTCATTTCTACTCTGAAGGCTGAATGACATATCTGCCAAAGTACTCTGTGCTTCTCTTTGATGCTGTCTTAGTTCCCCCCTAAACTTTCCATGGCTTCCAACACTCCTACTTCCCTGTGTCCTTTCTGAGAAATTAGAGCCGTAAAACAGTAACTATGGTTGTTGATAACTCAATCATGTGTCTCTCCTATTGCCCTCTCACAGGATGGTTCCCCTCAGGTGGGCAAAGATGCTGAGCTTTTCCTGGGTGCTAACGGCTGCTCCTAGCAGACTCCATGCTCTGGGAGCTTGGAAATATGCCCTAAACCCATGAACACACAAATAGCACAAGCCTCGCAAATGAGACATGCAAACAGCATGCCAGCAGAGTTCAGAGAAGAGAGAGAGCACTATGAGCTGAGTGGGAAGGCTTTCTAGATCACATTTAGACAGATGGAAGAGAGAGGAGATGGCATCCCAGGCTGAGAGATCAACTTTGGAAAAGATGCAGAAGTGAGAACACAACTGCCCTTGTTGCTCTGATTCTAGGCTTGCTGGGCTTCTTTCAAGGAGAAAAAAATGCTGGCAGAGACTGCCACTAACACTCAGAAAAATACTCAACAATAGTTTAAATCAGGGCTTAGAAATTCTGTTGTTTGGAGAATGTAGGTTTCTTGAACAGCCAGTCATTTCCAGTTGTCATAGCTGATTTCCCGCAACAACAGCAGAGCTGAGTTGTGTGAGAAATCAGATGGCTCACAAGGCCTGAAATATTTACTACCTGGGCCTCTAAAGAAAAAGCTTACTGACCCCTGGTCTAAAACATCAACAGTGAAAGAAAAGCTAACAAAGTCAACTGACTGGAACTTACAGGTATACTATACTAAAAAACATTTACCTAAAACTTAAAAGAAATTCAAGATACCCAAGTTAATTGCATTCTTAGAAAAGGTATCAAAGAAGATAATCTGAAAAAACTAATATTACAGATTAAAATGCAATCACTTTCCACATGTTTCAAAAGATCCTAGAGCACACTCTCATCTGCACAAATGCCATGGTTATGGGACTGAGGCTCCCCAAGTCTTGAGATTTCAATCACCAAATTCTCTCATTCAATAAATATAAAATAGCAGTACATAGAAAAACATTCAGAGGTCATCTGAATCATATTTGTTAAGCAAACGTTAAATAAAACATAATCCACAGATGTGAAATAACTTTAAATAAAAATTTGGTTAAAAAATGTTCTATAGGGGTAAAAAATAACAAAATTAAAATGCATTATAGCCAAGGTCATTTTACCAAACATGTTGCGAAGCAAGACAATTCCTCATTTCCAAAAATGATGATTAAAGGAGAATGTGAGTGTCTATGTTCTCTTAGGTACTTACTGGACTAGGGGGAAAGGCACGATGGACACAGAGATGAAAGGCGTGGTTGAAAAAGCTCTGCTGTAGAAGACACAGGCCTTAGTGAGAACTCTGCCAGGATAATACGTGTGCCCGAGCACAGGGCACATAACCACCCCGAGGCTCAGCTTCTCCCGTGAAGGACTCTTGCTAGAGGATCTCTAAGGGCTTTTCCGTTTTGAAATTCATAAAAGTTAACAGAATATTGGAATATATTTGAGAACAAGGGAAAACTGATTAATTAATGAACCTAAACAAAAGAAACTCTTTTACAGCCTTATGTTTGTTGCTTGTTTGTTTGTTTGTTTGTTTGTTTTTTGGTTATAGTATTTCAATAGATTTGCTATATTTGAAATAATAAAATGACTTCATGTATGACCTAATATTATCTAGACTTCCAAGAACCTTAATGTGTTGGACGCTTTCAGATCAGAAACTGTAGAGAAAGAGCAAGGAATAAACACAGAAGTCCTCTGAGAACAGTAATGCAGTTAAGAAACAGCCTGTGGCCTTAAGCAGCTGTATGCTCATCCACGAACGGTGCTCACTTTAAGAGCATGGCACAGAAACAAGGAAACTGCACGCCTGCATTCCCTTCTCAGTGCTCATCAACAGCAGTAATGAAGGCTGCCCTCCAGGGAAAATTAGAATGAGATTTGGGAAATGGCACCAAGCACATAATAAAAGAATAGGAAGCATGTTAGAGAAGAGCTCAATGTTACGAAAGGAGCAAAGATAATAAAAGGGGGGGAAGAAGGGTGGGGAGAAGACTGCTTCTTCCATGGCTCTGTTTCCTAACAGAGGAAAACATTCAGATGCACAGATTCCAAAGACTAATACAAACTAAAAAAACAGGGACCATGAGTAGTGTGAGGAAGGTAATAGACCCACAGTGTTCAGAAACAGAAAGCTGGGGAGCAAGTATATGAGTGCTTACATGGCAGGGCCAGGAATCAGATCCTGGGATGGTCAGAGATTTGGGCAGGGACGCCATACAATATGTGGTCTGCAGCTACAGGAGTGTGTGGTCACCTAGGGACAACCTCAAGGTTGGGGGTGCTGGGAAGCCAAGAGAAGGAGCACACAACCGAGCTGAGTGCTTCTGGAGAATCAGTAAGGAGAGGCTTGGACATCAGCTCCCACCCAGAATTAATGACAAGGGAGCCCTCTGTGACCAGAGCCAGAGCTGTTGCAGTGCCAGGCAGACAGGATAGGGTGGATGGAGAGGAGAGGGAGCAAAGAAGAACAAGGTGTGCGGACAACTCTTTCTAGAATGTAGGCTGTGCAGGGGGATGCAGAGGGTTCTGTAAAAATCCAGACAGATCTGAGCTGGTTAAGTGATAAAGAAAGGATCCAGCTTAAAGAAAAAAAGTAGAATATATAATAAAAAGAAAGGATGATTCAGATTGTGAATCAAGATCCTCCAGTAGATTCATTTATTAGAAAAACCTGTAGTTCTCCTCCTGTGTCTTTCTCCTTCACTTCCACACAGTACCCTTACCCTTCACTTCTGACACTTCCGGTCACCAAATGTATGGGGGGGAGTGTTCCCACACCAAACAATTCTGCAACAGCTGGGTATCCTATAATTTAACTTGATTCTGACACTACCTACCTGGAGATAGCACCAGGTCCCACAGATTAAGGGCTCAGTCCCATAAGACTGCCCAACACCCCCACTTCAGACGTCAATCACAAGTAGTAGATCACCGCGTTATTCACAGTTTCTATCCAACTTGGCTACAAACTGCAAGTTCCCATGACTCTCTTCCCTTGGATTCTATTATTTGCTAGGACAGCTCACAGAACTCAGGGAAACACTTACTAACATTTACCAGTTTATTAAAGGATAGGATAAAGGATATAGATGACCATCCAGATGAAGAGATACATAGAGTAAGGTCTGGGAGGGTCCTGAGTGCAGGAGCTTCTGTCCCTGTGGAAATGGGATGTGTCATCCTCCAGGTATGTGGATGTGTTCACTAACCCGAGAGCGCCCCAAACATCATACTATTGGGATTTTATGGAGGCTTCCTCATGTAGGCTTCCTCAGTTATTACTTCCTCTCCTGCCCCTCTCTCCTCTCCAGAGAATTCCAAGCTTCTAATCACGGCTTGGTCTTCTGGTGACCAGCCCTATCTAGGAGCCCACACAGCGTCTCCTCATTAGATCAAAAGACACCCCAACACCCAGGAGTGTACAAGGGTTTCAGCACCCCTGTGCCAGGAACCAAGGGCAAAGACCAATCTGTATTTCCTATTATACCACAGTTGAAATAACAATTTATTGGCCAGCACTTTGCAAATTAAATGGAATGAATATAATAAAACAGAACACAATAAAAAATATCAGAGAACATCCAAATAAAAGTTGCTTCCTGAAACCTGTAAGGTGAGGGTGTGCACGTATGTGCGTGTGTGCACACTGGAATGCAATGTAAACTGTGGGGCTCAACCAAAAGTGCAGAGCCACTGTGTAAAGGGCAAGACTGAAGAAGATGAAGGAGGTCAGGGTGTATGGCATCCAGGTAACAGGGTGTCTTAGAGAGAGCAATCTCCCCTCTGTTGTACCAGGAACAAAGGAGGAGAGGATAGAATATTCTTGTAAACAAAAATTCAGAGGTATTCTGCTCCCCTCTCTCCCTTTCTCCCTCCCTCATGCCCTCTCACTTAGACTCCCTCCATCATTAAGGCTTGGCCATGAGGCTAGAAGTGAGGAGAAGGACATAATGTAGAAGTGGAAAGTCAAATGCCAGCCCCTTTTACTTCCAAGAAATTTTAGGGTGAAGAGACGGGAAGGAAAGGTGACTAATAGACTAAGAAAAAGCAGAGCAGCCAGTAGCTTGGAGGACCCCACCTGGGTGCAGTGGCTTAAGTAAGGGAGAAGGTTGGTGGAACCACAGGGTCAAGGCGCTGGACAGGTTGTACATGTGCACATTGAAGATCTCCAGGGTGGCTGTAAGGCTGTGGACCAGATGTTTAGGACCTTGGTGAGCAAGGTCGTCAGCCTCTACCTCCCTAGATAATAAAACTGCTGCCTTCTGCTAGCATGGAAGGGCGTTAGTCCCCAAGGAGTACAGAGTCAGGGTAAAAATCCAGGGCTCTAATAGGCTCTTAGACAGCTTTTCATATAATCCCTCTGTTTTTAGGCCCATCTTCAACCTTGGCTGCCTATTCCTAAGCCCTGGTGAGATTTCATCATATAAATTGGGATGATCCCCGGCTTCTCCACTGCCAGCTTAGGGTACAGCTTTCTTCTGTCTGCTAAGTAAGCCAGCTCTCATGCAGGTGCTTTCTAGCTTCCAAAATGCTGCTGTCTCCTACTTTCTTGGGTTTCTTTTTGTTCTAGAGGATTTTTCTTTTTAAAAAATCATTTTACTCTTGTTTTGGCAGGGTTTTAGGAAGGACCAAAAGTAAATGCTTGTGTTGAATCCATCATCCATACCCCTAACTTAATTTTTATAATTACAAAAATAATACAATAGTCATTTCCACACACAAAAATACATGCTCTCTTTGGTGTGTGAACACGATACCCCAGGCTCTTGCCCCGAGGCAGGCTGATGGAGTTGGCTGAGGGGTGTCTAGTCACACAGGCAATTAATTTGCCCAAAGCCAAGCACACCCTTCTAGCCAGCCCCCCAGGGCTGTGTCTCTCAAAGAAAGTTATCACCCCCTTGGGGAGAAAATCACCAAATTGTTTTATGATCATGGCAGGGTGGGCTGCTCATCCACATGAATAAAACATTTTAAAATAGCCTTTTACTGTAATGTATAGATATAAAACCCAAATAAATGGTTTAAGAAAATGGTTTAATATGGAAATGTAATTCCTTCATGATTAAATTATATGCCACCTAATTAATCCTTCCTAAAGCTTTGATTGCCATGAGACACATGTGCAGAGGAGTTTCAGATGTTTCACCATCACATTCAGAAACCAGAAGTGTAACAAGAGATAGAATCACAGAATTGAGGGGCTTCAGAGTGAAAGAAATTTTAGCTACTATTATCAACTATTTATGTCCCCACTCCCCAAATTCATATGTTGACATACTAATCTCCAATGTGATGATATCAGCAAATGAGGCCTTTGGGAGGTGATTAAATCATGAGAGTGAAACCCTCATGAATGGAATTTGTGTCCTTACACAGAGACTCCAGAGAGCTCTCTTGCTGTTTATGCCACATGAGGACAAAGTGAGAAAATGGCTATCTATGAACCAGGAAACAGCCTCACCCCCCAGATGCGGGGATCTGTTGGAGCTTTGATCTTGGACTTTTCAGCCTCCAAAGCTGTGAGAAATAAATGTTTGTTGTTTAAGCCACCCAGTCATGGTATTTTGGGTATAATAGCCCAAAGACTAAGATAGAGATTGGTGCCAGAAGTGGGAGTGATGCAGTAACAAATACCTAAAAACGTGAAAGGAGCCTTGTCAGCGCCAAGCTGATTGAGGAGAGAAGGTTCAATGGTGAGACACTCAGTTGGAAGAATACACAAGAGGCCAACATGAGAACAAAACGGCAGGCACCAACTTTATTGTGGGGAGCGCAGTATTGCATGCACTTCTCCTACTCCCCTTCGGCTCCCCAGGGGACCACATGGCTCCACACATAGCAGAGCACAATAGTGGCCTTCAGCCACACATGTGCAATACAATAAGCTGAAGTATGTTTACATATCTTAGGCGCAGGTGCTCTACTACACTAATGTAACATTCTAAATCCGGGGTCCTATTACTAGCCGCGAGCCTGGATCACAGCCAGACCTGGGACCCACCAGGCCTGGGACCCACAAGCCTTGGAACTGGGTAATGGGTAGAGGCTAGAAGAGTTATGAGATACATGCTAGAATATGCTGAAATTGTTGTAAGGGAGCTTTCAAAGTTGATTCCAGTGAGAGTTCAGAAAACAAAAAAGAGAGCTATAGAGAAAGTTTCTGTCTTCTTACCGCACATGTAAATAATCATATGCAGAATTGATAGAAATGTGGATGGTAAAGACCATTCTGAAGAGGTCTCAAATGGAAACAAGAAACATGTTATTGGACAATGGCAAAAAGACAATTTTTGGTGTTAATTGGCAAAGAACTTGGCTAAAATGTGTTCATTTTCTAGTGTTATGTAGAAAGTAGAACCTGCAAGTGATGAAACTGGACATTTAGTGGAGATTTCTACGCAAGGCATTGAAGGAGTGACTTGGTTCCTCCTGACTCCTGATAGTAAAATATAAGGAAAAAAAATGACTTGAAGATGGAATTACTAAGCAAAAAGGAACTGGAAATTAAAGATTTGGAAAAATCTCAGCCTATCCATACGCAAAAATTGAGAAAGTTGGAAAAGAACACTAAGGGCATGACCAAGCGACTATTAGATAAGGAAATTATATGGGTGTAAACCATAGACTTTATCAGCTACCCCACAGGAAAACTGCCAATTTTAACTAAAGAGGAAGGAAATGAAAGAAGACTGTCAGACATCTTGGATTTTACAGGACAGGATCATAGAGCTATTCAGCTTGGAACACGCTCTATTGTTCAAGACAAGGAAAGAACGATCTCAGAAGCAATTCAGAGCTCTTCTGGTCTGCCTTCTCAGTTTCAAAAGAGGCCAGACAACCTCTGCCCAAGGGCATGGGAGCAGGGTTGGCCAAAGTGGTGGGGCCTCAAGCCATGCCTGGCAGAGCCATTGGTGGGGGCCGAACCTCTACCCAGCAGAGCTAGAGAGGTGAGATCTCAGCCCCAGTAGATCCAGAAGGTGGGGCCACTGCCCCAGCAGGTATGGAGGGTAGAACATGGAGCCAATGAACATTATTCTCAATCTCATGGAATTTGCCTTGCTAAGGTTTTCGACTTCTTTGGGTCCTGTCACCCCTTCCCTCTTTCATATTTCTCTCTTTTGGAATGGTTATGTCTACCCTATGCCAGACTCACCACTGTATTTTAGAAGCATATAACTTGTTTGGTTTCACAGCTTCACAGTTGGAGAGGAATTTTGCCCCAGGTTAAATCATACCTGAAGCCCATATCTGATGTAGGTGATATTTAAATAAGACTTCAGACTTTAGAATTAATGCTGGAACAAGTTAAGGCTTTGTGGCTTTTGGGATGGAATGAATGTTTTTTCGCATGTGAAAAGCATGTCAATTTGGGGGTGCCAGGGTGGAATCTTATGGACTAAATGTTTGTATCCGCCAAAATTCATATGTTGAAATCCTAACCTCCAATGTGATGGTAGTAGGAGATGAGGCCTTTGTAAGGTGATTAGGTCATGAGGGTAGAGCCTTCATGAATGGAATTAGTGCTCCTTTTATAAAAGAGATCTTAGAGAGCTCTCTCATTCTTTTCCACCATATGAGGACACAGTGAGAAGATAGCCATCTATTAACCAAGAAGTGGGCTCTCACCAGAAACTGAATCTGCTGGCACCTTGACCTTGAACTTCCCAGTCTCCAAAACTGTGAAAAATGTTTGCTGTTTAAGTCATCCAGTGTCTGTTATTTTTGTTATAGCAGCCCAAATGGACTGACAGCTACCATTCAGTTCTAATCAGCAAAGTCTACCACCTGGGGAGATTTATAGAAATGCTCATATTGGGGCCCATGCCCAGACCTCAGGGACAGATTCAACCAGGACAGGGACTAGGCATACACATGTTTATCAAACTGCCCAGGTGGCTCTTCCAGGTACCAGAGACCCCTAGGTAAGCACTGCTTGTCTGTCCTCATTCCGTTCCTTGTACATGAGTTGAAAATTGGCTCAAAGAATTTGTGCAATTCACCAGAGATGTACTCAGTTAGGCCTAGCAGAAAAGACACTGAAAAACAGGTTGACACTTGTTCTTTTTATATTATACTTTATTCTTTCATTTACTCATTTATTCTTTCAATAAAAGTGTATAGTTATCTACTATGTCCTAATAATGACAGCAACATTTATTGAGTGCTTACTATCTGCCTGGCACTGTTACTGCTTTATAGGCATTATTTTATTTAATCCTCACATTGGTGTTAAAAGGTAAGTATATTTACTATCTCCATCTTACAGATGAAGAACAGAAAGGTTAAGTAATGTGCTTGAGGCCCCACAGTCAATAAGTAGTGGCACTACAATATGGCTCCAGAGCCTGGGCTCCTTCTTAACTGCTAAATGTCAACTGCCTGTCAGTTGCTCTATTTCCAGGTATCATGCTTGTGATGAAATGTAGAGAGAAAGAGAGCACATACTAGGAGACAGGTGGGTGGTATTCCAACCCAACACAGTAAGTCAGGTGGAGGCAGGCACCCAGGTGCCAGTAGAGCATAGAGGGGTACTCTCATCCCAGACGTTGGGGCCAGTGAGCTGAGTCACCAATGACAGAAAGTGGGAAGGAGCAATGTAAATTAGGGGAGAATCTAGGCAGCAAAAATAATGGAACACCATCTGGAATACCATAGAAGTGTAATGGATTCAAATTTCAATGCATACACTCAGGAGGCAAGATGTGCCATTTCCTCTTTTCTTTGGGACCTTCACTCTAGAAAGTCTTTTCTACTTCATTTTTCTTCACCATCTACTGTCCTACTTCTTTGCTCCTCTTTACAATAAAAACTCCTAGAGTTATCTGTCCTCATTGTCCCCCAATTTCTTCTCTCACTCTCTCTTACTCTCCCTTTGTTTTATTTGTACACAATCTCAACTTCAAGTACAAAGAACTTCTTTTTCTTAAGAAGTTGCCAATATGATGCTTCATCACACTAGAATACTTTAGTGCACAGTTCTTACAAATAAGGACATTCTCATATAAAACCACAGTAAAAAAAAAAAAAAAGTCAAAATAAGAAAATTAACACTGATATGTTATTCTCATTTAATCCGTAGATTTCACTAAAGTTCTGTCCAATAATATCCTTTATAACAAAATATATTCAGTTCAGAATCACATATTATATTTAGTTGTCATATCTCTTTAATCTCTTACAGTTTGGATCTATTCCTTAATCTTTCCTTGACTTTCATGATGTGGACATTTTTAAAGTTTACAGGCCAGTTAAATTGTAGAATGTCTACCAATTCAGGTTTGCCTCTTTAGATTTGGATTATGCATCTCTGGCATAAGTGATGCTATGATCATCTCATTGCATCTTATCAAGTAGTACATGATTTTGATTTGTCCTTTTACTGATATTCAGTTTGGTCACTTGATTAAGGGTGTCTGCCAGACTATTGTACTGCAAAGATACTTTTCCTTTTTATAATTAAGCATTTTATAGGGAACTACTCTGAAACCCTTTAAATATCCTGTTTCTCATCAAACATTCAATTCATTCATTCATTCATTTATAGCAGTGTGAACTCATGGACTTCTATTTTTTTCAATCCTTTATTTTCATTATGCTGATGCTTCAACTGTCCCAGATTTAGTCAATGGAAGCCCCTTCTAGATGGTTTCTGTATCTGTTTGATATGTCTCTATCATTTTTGAACTACATACATACTTTAAGGCATATGCTCCAGGTTTATCTGATACTTTCCTACCCTAGCCATCCTCCTATTCAAGTTCTGACACTCAATGTCAAGTGTTTTTCTACCACCATCATATATATGTCTTCTTTATTCTTCTTAAACTATGACATCCTACACCAACCTGCCCACAAGTGTGGATGCCCTTCTCACCCTGTTAGGGCCCCAATACCCATACTAGGCTGCTCTCCTATGTGGACATCTTCCTCACCTTGCTTAAATTATGATACCCTGTGTGGACATCCCTCTTATCTGGTCAGACTCCAACACTGCAGACCAGGCTGCATTTCTATGCAGACAAACTCCTCACCTCACTCAGATTCAGACACCTCACACTGGATTATCATCCTACACAAATAAATGCTCTCCTCACCCCAATGTTTTGCACCTCAAGCTGGATCATCCATCCACTTCCTCCCATTCAAGTTCCAATACCCTGTATCAGACCACCACACCTCACCTTCACTGGCTCCAACACCCCTTGCTGGGCAATCTTCCCACCATATAGACACCCTCCTTTTTAGGACACTAGTGGATACCTCCTTTGGGGTTCTGGGGCTTCCTACCATGCTCTATGGATGCACACCTTGCTTGGTCTCATCCACTGGATTTTAAACTCATTTGCTCAGGAAGAGGAAAAAAGTCGGGGAAGAGGAAAAGATGAGGAAGAGGAAAAGCCCATTCTCTTAGAAATCCACTCTAACTGGACTTTTGTTCCACCACTCCACTAAAACTTCTTCTGTCAAGTTAAGAATAACCTCCACAATGATGTATTCTTAGTATTCATTCAACAGAGCGATCCCTCCCTCCCTCCTGATACATCTCCCTCACTGGGTTTGAGGACACACAGTCTCCTGGTTCTTCTTCTACCTCACTGGAAATACCTATGTAGACAAGTCACTTGTTCATGAACCTAAGACACTAAAATCTTGATGTGTGTACTACATTCCTGAATTAAAAGCTACCAAAAATGTCACTTCTGAGATATATTTGCCACAGATATATATAAATAAATTAGATCTACCTACGACGAGAGCAAAATTGATAATTTTATAGTTATTCATTATTAAACAATAACCTTCGCTAGAGGCCAAAGTTAAAATAATAATCTAAAAACTAACTTGGTCCTTAGTTTTAATTAATTTTCTTTAACATGATCATCAACATTTAGAAACCTGCATAAATGAGTACTAATTCATATTGCTGAAGTAAAAAACAAAGGGGATCTTTGTTTAAAGTACTTTTCTAATTGTTGAACAAAATGAACACTCCTAAAATATTTTATGTTTAAAATCTCTCTGCCAAGACTCAAGTTAGGTTTCTCAACTGAACAAAAATACCGTTCCTGAGAATTAGGGCAAAATGGCTTGTTAAATGAACTAAGACACAGGCTGAAGTAGAAACATTTTTGTGAAGTGTTCATATTTTATCAGCCAAACTGAACTATAGCAAATCTTCACATGTCTAAAAAATGTAGAAATCACTGTGAGCTGCTCGTTTTATATCGATTCGACCTTCTGTTCCTTTAATGACCTGATCTAAAATGACCTGGCAGGCTCAGCATCACCGCCGGCTCCCTGTCAGCAAAGAGACCCACTCTGTCCATCACTGACATGACGCAAACTCTCAGCGGCCATTCACCAGCAGGGGGCACTAAACTGGGGTCTTTCTGTAGGCAAAACCAGTCAAAAGCCGAAGACTGAGAAACATGTATTTCAGGAGACTGAAAAAAGGTGTTGCCACCCCAGACAAATGCATTGCCACACAATCGCTAGAGCAACTCTATGTGCACCTCAGTGACAATATCCAGTGGAGGGTGTTCTGAGGCTGGAGTATATTTTAGAATGGCAAATAAAATGGCACTGTGGTTAGGTCAAAAACACCAAGTCTTTCTGTAATCCTTTTAGCAAATATGAATATTATAAAAGACAGTATACCAAATTCTTCCTCATCAAGATTGCTTTAGTTCATAGTTTATTGGGCCCAAAATTATTCTCTAAGTAGACTCAGCTATACACAGGAAAGAGCCCTAATATGCAAGAAAATGGTCAGTATTTAACTCAAGCAAATTAACCTGAGTCATAGGTCACATTTATCATTACTGAAAGAGGATGACTGAGTTCAGGGAAACTGATAAGTACTGAAATATAAACATTAACATATGTTTTGCATTAGAAAAAGGGTTTTGCAAGAATAATTTTTAAACCTTAAAAGTTATAAAAAGGAAAGTTTAGAAATCATATAGACTTCTGAAGTCATAGGTTATCTGTCATGCATGATCCAGTGATATCTTTTCATTAATCCAAGAACCTGAGGAGAAAACTGATTTTAAATGATCACTTCCACAAATTATTCTGTGAAGGAGCTAAATGAAACACTTTCCCCAAACACAGATTGGAAAGGCACTTTCCAAATTTTTTCTGATAGAAAAAAATGTGTTAACATGCTCTACAAATGTGTGTATATTTCATTTATAAATTATTCATAATATTGTGCTGAAAATGTCTATTATAAACCATACAAAATAAAAATTATTAAAAGGTAGCATAAAAAGAATATAAATATAAGCTTTAAGATTTTTCTCCCATACCTCCAATGATCATCTTTTCCTGAACTTTCCCAAGAATGTACATTTCCTAATCTAATTTTGGGAACATAAGTTATGTATTTTCTGATATATGGAAGACAAAATGAGAATTATTGTTTCATTTAATATTAAAAAGACTATAATGGCTGACCCAAAATCAGCATTTCATCAATTATTTTCTTTCCATTAGATCATTCCCATCAGACCACACATATTTTCCATCTCGAAAAAATTTCTTTTTTACCTTACTTCACCTCGTATTTTTCTTTCCCTTTACAGTGAAACTCTTCATAAGAGCTGCATTGGGCACACTATATGGTAACCTTCCAATATTCTATACCTTCTAGTATCACACCCTTTAACAATCCCCTCTTTTGGACTGTGAACAGAACTGTGACCTATTTCTAATCAACAGTATATGTCAAAGGTGATGGGATGCTATGATTACATTACAGAATATAAGACTTCATCTTGCTGTCAAACTCATTCTAGAGACTCTTTCTCCCTAGCTGTCTATGAAGAAATAATCAGCCATGATGGGAGGCCCATATGGCTTTCTTGCCAAGAAGGTCTAGAGCCTGGGGGCAGCCTCCAGTCAACAGCCAGCAAGAAGCTGAGGACAACCAGGAAATAAGTTCTGTCAACAACCTGAGTGAACTTGAAAGCAGATTCTTCCCCAGTCAAGCCTCCAGATAAAAACATAGTCTGGCCAATCTCTGATTGCTGCCCTATAAGACCCAACTAAGCCTTGCTCAGACCCTTCTGAGACAACAAGTGTGTTTTCTTTTAAGTCACTAAGTTTGTGGTAATTTGTTCTACAGCTGCGTTCAGGGGTCCGCAAGACCACCTTTGGATTCAATTATTTGCTAGAAAGACTCACATAATTAAGCATGGTTAAAGTTATTAAAGTTAAAGGATACAGATTAAAATCAGCAATAGAAAAAGATGCATTGAGCAGACAACAAGAGAGACCAGTTGCAAGCTTCCAGTTGTCCTCTCCCAGTGGAGTCATGTGGACAGTGTTCAATCCTCCTAGCAGTGGTGTGTGACAAATAGCACAAAGTATTGCCAACCAAAGGGGCTCACTCAAGCATTGTTACCCGAGGTTTTTAAGGGAGGTCAGTTATGTAGGCATGGTTGACTGCCTGCATGGCCAACCTTCAGTCTCCAGTTGCTCCAGAGGTCAAAAGACCAAACCTTTCTTTGGAATGAACAAAGTTTGGACAACCAAGACTTGCTGAGTTAATCCTTCACAACATAACAGTAAGAAATAACTAATAAAGATTTGGTTACTAAATTTTGTGTTACTATTAACAAAGAAACCGGAAACAGGGTGCTGCTATAACGAATACCTGAAAATGTAGGAGTGGCTCTGGAATCAAGTAGTGAGCAGAGACTGAAAGAATTTTGAGGAGCATCACCAAGAAAACCTAAATTGCCTTAAACAGACTGTTAGTAGAAATCTAGACTTGGAGGCTACTACTAGTGACAGCTCAGAAGGAAATGAAGAGCATGTTATTGGAAAATGAAGGAAGGGGATCCTTGTTATGTAATGGCATAAAACTTAGTTAAATTGTCTCCTGCAGTTATACAGAAAACTGAACTTGTAAATAGTGAATGTGGCTATCTAGCTAAGGAAATTTCCAAGCACAGCATTAAAGGTGCTGCCTGGTGTTTTCTTTCTGCTTATAGCAAAATGTGAGAGGAGAGAGATAAATTAAGAAAATAATTGCTTAATAAAAAGGAACCGGAACTTGATTTTTAAAAAATTCTTAGCCTCTTCAAATAGCAAATACTACTAAATGACTTGGAACACTCTCAGGAAAGCATGCTCTATAGAAATAAAAAAGCTAAGGGTGTGACTGCACAACTTTTTATTTAAATCTCAGAAAAATCAAAGGGTCAGAGTATTCAGTCACACAAAGTTCCCTTTCAAGAGATCAAGGGTGGGTCTAACAGATCCTCTCAATCAAACCACAGAGCCTGTAGGAGTTTAAGGAAATTGTCCAGGAGCCCCAGGCAGAGAAGGGTGTATCTCAAAAAGATGTCTGTGTGTATATGTGTGTGTGTGTGTGTGTGTGTGTGTGTGTGTGTGAGAGAGAGAGAGAGAGAGAGAGAGAGAGAGAGAGAGAGAGAGAGAGAGAGAGAGGCTTTGTTATAATGGAATGAATCTAAGTGAAATTCATGGAAGGCCCACAAAGTTCTTAAAAAAATTATTTCAGCAGAAACTAAGAATAAACTGAAAGGGAAAAAAGTACAAAATGAAAGGAAGGTGTAGGACCCCCAAAATTCTATCGGCAGAAAGCAGGCTGATAAAACTCAGGTACAAACTTATGCTACCTTTTGTGAAAAGAGAGGAATTACTCAAAGGAACCAAGATCCCAAAGAGCAGAGATGAGAACCACTAAAGGCAAACTGTTTCTCTACTCACTCTTCTGACACCAAATGTGTAGAGTTTTTCTCTACCAAGAAATAATTCTCCAACTCTCTGAACATTAACTCAGTGTTCTACAATTCAACTCAGATACTCCACCTGAACCTTAACATAAGACCCCACATCTTAAGGACTTAGTCTCACAAGACTAACTTGCTTCAGATGTCAATTAATTGCAAGTCTCAGGACTTTGGTACTTGCAACCAACTTGGCTACAAACGAGGACCCCCTCCTTAGGTTTGATAATTGCCTATAACAGCTCATAGAATTCAGGGAAACACTTTATTTATATTTACTGGTTTATTATAAAGGATATTAAAAAGGTAAAAATGAACAGCCAGATGAATAGGTACATAGGAAGAGATCAAGAAAGGTCCTGAGTACAGGAGCATCTATCTGTGGAGCACCACCCTCCCAGCACATGGATTCATTCACCAACCCAGAAGCTCTCCAAATTCCATTGTTTAAGGGTTTTGATGGAAGTTCCACTCTGTAGGCATGGTTGGTTAAACCATCAGCCATTGGCAAATAACTTAATCTCCAGCTCCTCTCCCTTCCCCAGAGGTTGGGGATGTGGCTGAAAGTTCTAACCCTATAAATCACTCTTGGTCTTTCTTGTGAACAGCCTCCATCCTAGAGCTAAATAGGGACCCCCGGTCATCTCATTAATATACAAAAAGACACTCGTCACTCTAGAGATTCCAAAGGTCTTAGAAGTTCTTGTGTTAGGAACCCGAGTCAAAGACTAAATATTAGAACAAAATATGCTCTTAATTTCCTGTCATTCGGGAAATTACAAGGGTTTTAGAGCTCTGTGTCAGGAATCAGGGCAGAGACTAAATATATGTATTTCTTATTATGTCACAACCACAGAAAACTATTCCCAAATCTTGAGACCTAATCAAGAAACTCTCAACATTTGCCTAGTTGAAATTTGGAACTGCTATGAACCAATGGCTCTTTTGTACCTCTCATTTCCCCCTCTTTTTGAGTAGGAATGTCTATACTTTTTACCCTATGCTTCTTCTGCCATTTATATGGTGGAGTGTGGGAGTAGGGGTAGGCAAGCTCAATAACCATCTCATTAGCTTTATAGATGAAAAGATAGATGTTGAGATTCTGGACTTTGTGTTGATATTACATTAGGATTAGACTCTTAAAGACCTTGGAAAGGAATGAATGTATTTTGCATGTGGAAGGGATGTGAATTATTGGGGATTAGATTGTGATGAACAGACTCTAAGGTAACACTCAATAATCCCCACATTCTAGTATTAACACCCTTGCTTTATCTCCCTCTTGAGTGAATTGCTTTTAACCAATATAATATAACAAATGTAATGAGATGTTGCTCTCATTACCATGTTACACTATATAAGATTCGGTCTTACTAGCAGAATTACTCTTGAAACTCTCTCCTTTGATGGATATGAGGAAACAAATGGCAATGTTGGAGAATTCTAAGTGGCAAGAAACTACAGGTAGCCTCTATGAGCTGAGGACACTTCAAGCCAACAGCCAGAAAAAACTGAAATGCTCAGTCCTACAACCCCAATACTAAATATTACCAATAACCACATGAGTGGGAAATGGATCCTTCCCCAATTTAACCTCTAGATGACAACCCAGTCCTGGCTAATACCTTAACTGCAAGCTTATGAGACCTAAGCAGAGGGCTCAGCTGAACTATGTCTGAACTCCTGGCCTATAGAAACCTGAGATAATAAATGTTTTTTAAGTCATTAAGTCTGTAATAATATTGTTATGCAGCATTAGAAAACCAATACAATTTGTCCCTAATCACAGTCTATTATTTCTCTCTTCCCATTTCCTATTAAATCCTACCTTAGACAGAGAACACACTTCATCTGGTTTTAATTCTTTTAAATTTGTTAAGATTTGTTTTATGACACAAGGTGTGGTATATCTCAGTGATTGTTCCATGTGTACTTGAAAAAGCACATATTTCGTTGTTGGTAGATGGAGTGTTCTATACATGTCAATCAGATCCAGCTGGTTGATGGTGTTGATCATTCTTCCATATCCTTGAGTTTCTGTCTACTTGTTATATAAATTACTGAGAGAAAAGTGTTAAAGTTTCCAACTATGATTATGGACTTCTCTTTTAAGTTCTACCAAATTTTTGCTTCATGTGTTTCAAAGCTCTGTTGCTAGGTGCATAACATTTAAAATGGTTATGTTTTCATGGTGAATTGACCCTTTTATCATTATGTAATGTCCCTCTTTATCTCTAGTAATTTTCTTTCCTCTGAAGACTATTTTGATATTAATATAGCCACTGTAATTTTCTTTTGGTTAGTATTTATACAGTATCTCTTTTTCTAGTATTTTATTCTTAACTTACCTATATAATGCATTTAGAGTGACTTCTTATAGACAGCACTAGGTGGTTCCTGTTTTTTAGTTCATTTTGACAATCTCCAACTTTCAGTTAGTGTGTGCAGATCAGTTACATTTAATATAATTGATACGTTTAAATTTAGGTTTACAATTTTGTTATTTGTTTTCTGTTTTTCCTATTTTCATTTTCTCTGCTTCCTCTTTCACTGTCTCTGGTTTATATGAACATTTCTAGTGTTTCATTTTATCTAGTGGGTTTTTAATATGATATCTCTTTGTATAGTGTTTGTTTTTGTTTTTCGAAGGGTCTTTTTTTTTGTAATCTTGCTTAAATTTTCACCTAAAGTGAAAAAGTCTACTTAAAAATAATAGTTTGCCATTTCAAGTATTTAATCCATTTGTATTTAATATAATTACTGACAAGGCAAGATATACATTTGCCATTTAGCTATTTGTTTTCTATTGTCTTATGTCTTTTTTGTTCTTCTATTCCTGCCTTCTTTTATGTTAAATAAATATTTTCTATTGTACCATTTTAATTCTCTGCCATTTCTTTTACTATCTGTATTTTTTAAATTATTTTCTTTATAGTTGTCCCTATGGATTACAATTAATATCTTAATCTATAACAACCTAGTTTAGATTAATACCAATTTAATTTCAATAGTATTCAAAACTTTTCTCCTATACAGCTGCATTCCTCCCCTCCTTTGTGCTGTTCTTGGCATTAAAATTACATCTTTATACAATGTATGCCCATCAATACAGCTTATAATTATTGTTTTATGCAGTTATCTCTTAAATCAGATAGGAAGGGAAAAAAGAGTTACAAATAAAAACTACATTTATATTTACCTATGTAGTTATCTTTACTGGAGCTCTTTATTTCATTTCTGTTATACATGTCATATGGGTTGCATCCATATATAATGAAAAGCCCACTAGGTAATGTTATAATTTTTGCTTTCAGCCATCATATGAATATTTAAGAACTTAAAAGGAGAGAAATCGTCTACTATAACTGTCCAGTTATTTTCCATCTATGCTGTTCTTTCTTATTCCTAAAGTTCCAAGTTTCCCTCTGGCATTGTTTCCCTCTGCCTAAGAATTTCTTTTAACATTTCTTTAGAGCAGGACTACTAGTAGCAAATTCTCTTAGATTTTTTTTAATCTAAGAGTATTTTTATTTTATCTTTATTTATGAAGAGTATTTTCTCTGGATATAAAATTCTGGGTTGACAGTTCTTTTCTTTAAGCACTTTTCAAATGTTTCTACTGCCTTCTGGCCTCCATGGTAGCTGATGAGAAATCCCTGGTTCCCCTGCATATGATTATTTTTCTCTCTCTTTTGTTTTCCTCAGTTTGATTATGACATGTCCAGGTGTAGATTTCTTTACGCTTATCCTGTTTGGGGTTTACTAAGCTTGAATGTATAAGTTTATGTCTTTTATCAAATTCAAGAAATTTTTTGCCATTACTTCTGCTTCTTAGACCAGAAAGAAAGAGCTTCTCTTTCAGGTATTTGTTTCTGTGTCCAGTGTGTAGTTTCAGAAATCAGGCTTTTTTTGGGTCTGGGCTAGGAGATATAGGAGTAAAAAAGGGGGGGGGGGCGAGAAATGTACCACCAGATGAGTTGTACTTCATATTCTGGTTTCCTTCCCCAATCTGCCTGCTATCATTTACTTTTCAGAGTCCTCAGATATCTGCTTCATACATTCTTCTCAAAGTTTTTAGTTGCCTTCAATGAGAGAACAAGGTAGATTGTGCTTACTCTGTCTTCACAGGAATCAGAACCACTAATTCTCTTCTACATACCCTGAAATCTGGCTTTGCCTCCGCTGCTCTGCGAACAGTACAAATCACAGAAACATAATTGAATTTTTATATTGACCTTGACCTTATAATGTTCCTAAATTCATTTATTGGGTCTAGTAAATTTTCACTGGATTCTTTAGGGTTTTCTACATGAACAATTATGTCATCTGTGAATAAAGATAATTTTAATTCTTCTTTTATTATTAATAAATAAATGTTATTTATTTATTTATACTTTGTCTTTTTTTTTTTTTTTTTTTGTCTTTAACTCCACCTAGGACCTCCAGTTCATTGCTGAACATGTTGTGAGAACAGACAACTTTATGTTTTTTTCAATCTTAGGAGAAAATTTCTTAATATTTTACCATTAAGTATAATGTTAGCTTCCCTTTATAAGATTTTTTAACTTACTTTCTAGTCCTACTTTGCTGAAAGTTTTAATCTTGAATTGGTTTACAAATTTATCAAATGCTTTTGATGTCTATTGAAATGATTAAATAGTCTTTCTCCTTTTTTCTGTCAATATGATGAAGTACATTGATTGGTCATCAAATGTAAACCAACCTTACACTCCTGGTATAAATTCTACTTGATATAATAGATTTTACTAATGCTTTTTCCCCTTAAGGTTCTTTTACTTCATTTAGCCTCATTTCTTCCAATTTACTTTTTTCCGCCCACATAATTGAGATACATCAAGTGAGTTATATAACACAATGATTATGATAAAGTATTTTGGAGATTGAATTTGTACTTTTGAAGAAGAAATTACAACTTATAGTAAATAATACAAGGATTATATCATACTTTGCAAGATATTAATAATTTCTTAAAGATGTCTGAGAACAATACTGTTTACTGCTATAGCCAGAAAATGGCAGTTGACAAGTAAGCTAAGGGTTTTGAAATAGGCGCTATGAATAAATGGTCCCACCCAATTTGCAAAATTATGACCACTATTAACCCTAAAGCAAGTTCTGAACTCAAGCCCAGAATAATACATGTATCTGAAAAGTCTAGATCATGATGCTACTAGAAGTATCACAGTTAATTAATAAAGGAAAACAAATAAAATAGACTTAATGTATGAGGGAGGGGAGGACAAAACATAAAGAAGAAGCAAGATGTTTCTTTTACTTTAAATATGGGTATGTGGCACTGAATTGGGCTTTTTAGCAGTAAATCAGTGTGACATGATTACCCCTAAACAAAACAAAATACACAAAAAATTAATATGCAGTGTTTATCACTTATGAAAATTCTATTTGCTTTTTGCCTTTCTTCATAAGAAAGCTGAGAGCTCACTGCTCCCTCATCTGACTTTTTGCTCTCCAACACGAATAAGAGCCAAGAATCTGTGCCTATAGAATAGATGAGGCATTTTTATATAGAATGGGTCCTTGGAGGTTTCTTTTTACTCAAAAAGTGCACAGAGATGCATCGATGGGGTTCAGGCTTTGAAAATGGACAAAAGGAAGAGAGAGAGAAGATGGAAGTGATGACAGCATGGTTTTGAAGTTTCCTCAAATTTCCTCATAAGACAGAGATCAAGTAGGATAGCAAAAGACAAAAAGCCCATGGATGATGTCATCAACAAAATGGGGTCACAAAGAATCCCCAATAACCTTGTAATACAAGTGAGTGGAACCAAACCACCAACAGTAGTAAGACCCACAAGGGAGTGACAGCAGGCCAGAAGCAAGGGGAAAATTAAGGTCCCAAGTGATGGAGGAACTGAGATTATCAACAAGTAGTCAGCCCCAAAGAAGGGGCTCCCACTCAGCTGCGGATCTTGGCACAAAAGGTGAAACCAGGAGGGGACTTCACTGGTGAGAGCAAGGCCACTGAAGGAAGGTTGAAAGGTGTTGAGATAGCTGACCAGGAGGACTCTCAGGAATACCCAATGGGGCTCCCTGCCAGTAAGGTAGAGCCTCATATTAAAGAGAAATGGCTGAGAGCCCCAGTCGATCAGAGCAGTATACCTGGGCGTAAAAGAGAGAAAACATTCAGACACTAGTTGAGGAAGGGACAAGAGGAAGTACATAATTAGAAAGCACTGAACGGATAAGTGCTCAAGAACCATATTTCTAAATACTTTGTGTTAAAATCAGAAAAAAGAGAAACAATGGACTAGTGGTTACCAGAGAGGAGGGGGGAGGGGGGAAGGGGAGGTAGATGGGGAAGGGGAAAAAAGGGAGAAAAAAAGAATAAAAAGTTTAAATCATTTCTTCAATTAAATAAATAAAAATAAAAATAAAATAGAAAAGAGACAAAGATATTCAAGCTCACCCACATCCTCTGCACATGAATCTCCCTCTAAAAATACAATTTCAGCAGCAAAAAAAAAAAAAGATTAAGGTCAATCTCCCATTCAAAAATATTGAAAAGAGAGAAAAATGATTCAAATAACATAGAGTATTCAGAAAATAAATATTCACCAGAAAAATATAACTACAGAGCATAAGAAAACAGTGAGCAAATATTTCCAAATGAAAGTATAACTTTACAGAAAAGAAGCCTGGTAAATATGACCTAAATCAAGTGATCATAGTGAACATATCAGTAATGGCACAAATCAGAATTGTGTGACACCTGATTGAGAAGACCATAGCATCACTTTTATAATATTCTTCTCCAAAATGTATAACCTGTGTCTAATCATGAGATGGCATTAGACAAATCCAACTTAAAGGACAGTCTATAAATTAACTGGTCTGTAATCTTCTAAAGTATCAAGGTAATAGAAGTCAAAGAAAGACTGAAGAACTGTTTCAGACAGAAAGAGTTAAAAAAAAACATAACTACAAAATCCAGTGCATAATCCTGGCTGGACCTAGACTGGATAACATACAAAAGACACTATCAGAACAACTGGTAGAATGAGTTATGTCTGAGGATTAGATGGTAGTAATATATTGATGCAATTTTTCTAATAATATGGATATTATGTAGGTGAATATCTTTGGAGGGAATACACACCAAAATATTCAGGGATGACAAGGCATTAGATAAACAATTTATTCTCAAATGATTTGGAGGGGAAAAATATTTGTGGAGTACTCTAACTTTTCTTTAAATTTTTGTGATTGTTGGAAAATAAATAAATGTTTACATGTATCATAAATATACGACCATATATTCAAACAACTGAGAAATGATTAGAGCATGTCAACAAGGACAGGTGATGGGTACTCAGTATATCTGACTATAGAACTAGGACTAAGTGATAGGGGTAAGGCTGCCAAGACAGTAAATAATGGTAATATGTTTGACAATGTACAACTATCAAAAATGAGAGGAGGGAGGGGGTCACATAAAGAAGGATAAACTCGCTGATTGCCTTATCAGTATAAACTAGGAGTAAAACAACTTTTTTAGTCAAATGCTGGAGGGAAGAGAAGAGATGAAGAAGAGTTACAAGCTATGTGAAATATTGATCTTGACAGGGACCCCAAAACACAATACCAAAAAAAGGGGGTATTATTCTGGGTATTATATAAAAGTATGACTATAAATATAACCATTAGGACAAAAAAAAAAAAACAGTCTTTCTAAGTATCAAAGAAGAGAAAGAGAGAGAAACAGAGACTACAGAGAAACTATATGTATGAAAACAAAGGGCCACTGTACTCAGACCAACACCTTTCTCAAGTGGGATGTGACAACCACAAGTGATCTGCTCAAGTGATCTGCTCACATTCTTCCAGAACATAATTTCAAATGGGCCAGTATGAAGCAAAATCAGAGGCCTTGGGAAATAGACCATGTGGCCACATGGTAATGGGAGAAAAATAAAAGTCTATATCTCTTTTCAGGAAACAGAGCAAGACAAATCTCTAGAATCACATCCTCAGAAAAGTGTAGTAAGGGTTTTCTACTTAGCTATGATCTATTTTAGGAACAACATCTTTTCAAGAGAATGCTTTTCAGTGGAAGGAAATGATAGAAAGAAAAAGAATGCTCCTGGGATAAGGTCTCAAAAGGACTGACATAAAAGGTTTTAAAAATGATATTACCTTTTCCCCACCAGTAGACACCATGCTCTTAGGCCTAGAATGATGCCCAAGTTGCCAGGCTTCACCAGGATTCACATACATAATAGCTTCAGCAGAATAGCAAGTTGATGATCATAAAACAAAAAAATAATAATCTTAAAAATACTGGTTAGATTGCTAATTACTTAGGTTTATATAGCAAATCTGCTGCTTTTATATTTTCTTTTTAAGCTCTAATATAAATCATTGCAGAAAGTGGAAATTCTCTTTGAAGTACTTAACTAATTACCTCAAGGGGGAAAAAAGAAAATAATTTCCTTCCACATTTGAGCAACCAGTATTTTCTCTTCCCCCATCGTGACCTCAAGGGACAGGAGCTGCCAACAATCTCTCCAAGGAGTCACACCAGACACAGATAGACTCATATGCCATGATCTGGTGTGACCTCGCAGCAGTGAAAGGCCTGGGCTTTCCTGTTTATAGCTGTCTTAGGTCCCAGGTGGGCACAAACAAACACACAACTGTTACAAGTACCCATCTAACTTCATATTTGCAGGCAGGCAATCTGGTGACACTTTGAGTCTATCACCAATAGCCAACGCCAGTCCTGAATTTAAGTCAACACAATTAGCACTGATCTAAAACTTAACTTATGTCGAGCCTTGAGATAGGCACAGGGGACATAACACCAAATAAGGCACACTGTTCCTGCCCAGGAAAAGCTCAGTTTAATCTGTGAGACAAACAGGAAAAAGAAATGACTGCCACATGCTGCAATAAGCACCTAAACAGACGTGATTAAAGAGATTGAGGGCACAGAGGATGAAGGTGTCAACTCTGCTAGAGTGATTCAAAAGAGCTTTGGGCAGAAAGAAATAATTGCACTGGATGCTGAAGAATGAAAATGAATTTGCTAGACAGCTAGGAGTGACAAAATGTCAAGGGAAGGGACTAGCACATGAAAAACCAAGAAAGCAAGAAATATGTTCCAGATCTTCAAGTAGATCAAGATGACCAAAGCATATATGGTACATGTGCACACATGAGAGCTTGGGGACTAGCCAGGGGCTGATTGTCAGAGGCCAGATCCTACATCATCTTGGGTTCTGTGCCAAGGAGTTTAGACTTTACTGAAAGGTAGTGGTATAGAGTCAGGGCGGGGGGTAGGGTGGGAATGGCATAGATGATAGAGGCTATGTTCATCCCTCTTGAGACCACATAAAAGTTGTGACACAAACACGGAGCAAACAGCAAGCAGAGTCACCTGGGGTCTAGATGAACAGAAGCACTCCAACTAGAGAGAAAAATAAGAAATCACCTTGCAACAGTAGAAGGTAGAAAGGGACAAAGACACGAGACTATCCAGTCTCAAATGCCAGAGTGGGACAGAGGTTATGGCAGTGACAGCTGGCAGCTGCAGACACCTCTTAAAGGGACCGTGTCCATGAGCAGACTTTTGTGATGATGGACCTGCTCACTCCAAGCACCAGTGGTGGGTAGGCTGCACAGGGGGCACTGGGACTTACAGGGGAACACTGAGTTGTCAAAGCAAGGGACATAGGCAAGTCTTTCTTGAGGCGAAAGTGCCGGCGGTATCCATTGTTCCTCTGTTGAGCTCTCTCCTCTCCCAGTGTGCAGACTCAGCTCCACCATAGCTGAGCTGCCATTGAACTAGATAACAGAGGTTGCGTCATTCAGAGGATTCCCTGAAACTCTGCCTGCCCCAGCTCATGACCCTACCCAAGCCACATCCATGTCCCTGGGGAGTCCGGTGCTCCTTACTGAGCCAACTTCAAGACTCACACTCAAAGCACCTATCTCAGTTTCTGGTGAGGCCTCTTGAGGCAACTATAAGCACAGCACCTGTGGATCGCTTGCTGAATCCTAACAAGTGGTCCCAGAGGGGCACAGGCTGGGGCTAAATTTGGCCTCCAGCTGAACCCCTCTCAGGACTATGCCACTGGACGCCTACTACACAAAGCCACGCTAATAAGACCAGGAGATTTAGCAGCTTTGCTTAGTACATAGAAACAGACACAGAAAGGCAGCCAAATTGGGACGACAAGAAGCAGAAACCATATGAGAAAACAGAACAGAGATCTAGGAATAATAGAGTCAAGTAATCTAACAGATGTGGAGTTCAAAACACTGGTTATAAAGATATTCAAAGAACTTAGAGGAAATGTAGATGAATTTGGTGAGAACTTTAACAAAAAGATAAAAATATAAAAATGGAAATGGAAATTATAACAGGGAACCAGTCAGAAATGAAGAACACATTATCTGAAATGAAGAGTATATTAGAGGGAATCAACAGAGTGGATAAAGAAGATCAAACCACTGATATAGAGCATGGGAAGCCAAGGACATTCAATCAGAATGGCAAGAAAAAAGAAGCCAAGACTACAATAATAATTTAAAAACTCTATGAGACACAATTAAATGTAAAAATATCCATGTCATAGAGGTACCTGAAGGAAAAGGAGAAGTTGAAGAGCAATGGAAAACTTCCCTCACCTGGTGAAGGAATAGACATACAACCCTGGGAAGTTCAGAGAGTCCAAAAAAAAAAAAAAAAAAAAAAGATGAACCCAAAGAGGCCTACACCAAGACACATCATAATTAAAATCTCAAAGGTTAAATTCAAAGAGGGACTCTTAAGAGCACCAAGAGAAAAGCAGTTAGTTACCTATAAGGGTGCACCTATAAGACTGGCAGCTGATTTCTCTAAAGAAACTATGCAGGACAGAAGGGCTTGGCACAAAATATTCAATGTGATGAAAACTCAGAATCTACAACCAAGAATTCTTTATCCAGCAAAGCTATCATTTAGAGCCGCAGGACAGATAAAGAGCTTCCTAGATAAAAATAAGCTAAGGGAATTTATCATCACCAAGCCAGTATTACAGGAAATGTTAGAGGGACTTCTTTAAGAAGAAAAAACATGTATCAAAAACAGGAATAAAGAATAGGAATAACTACATTCCTATTAACAAGTACCCCAAATGGAAAAGAATTAGGTGCTCCAACCAAAAGATAGGGTTGCTGAATGGATAAGAAAACAAGGCCTCCTACATATGCTGCCTATGAGAGACTCACTTCAGATTAAAAGACACACACAGACTAAAAGGAAGGGGATGGAAAAAGATATTGCCTTGGTGGACCTAGAGGGTATTGTGCTGAATGAAGTCAGTCAGAAAGAGAAAGACAAATATCACCTGATTTCATGTACATGTGGAACCTAAAGAACAAAATAAACAACAACAGAAACAAACTCATAGATACAGAGAATATTTTGAGTTATTATTATTTTTTTAGGTGAGGCAACCCTTGGTTGACCTCACAGATTGCAAGGACTTTGTCAGTTTAAAATCCTTTATTTTTTATTTTTTTATGCCTACAGCACCTGGTCTTCCTAGGTGGTCTTCCATCCAAGTACTAACCAGGCCCGACCCTGCTTAGCTTCCGAGATCAGACATTTTCGGGCTTGTTCAGGGTGGCATGGCTGTAGACTTTTGAGGGTTATTAGATGGGAGGGGGATTGGGAGAATAGTGAAAAAGGGCAAAGAGATTAAGAAGTACAAATGGATAGTTGCAAAATATACATGGAGATATAAAGTGTAGCACAGGGAAAATAGTTAATAATGTTGTAATAAATATGTAAGGGGGAAGAGGGGTACTAGATTTAGTGGGCTGATCACTTTTTGAGTTATAGAGATCTCTAATCACTATTCTGTACAACTAAAACTAATATATTATTCTATGCCAACTATAATGTTTAAAAAATTTATTGAATTATACAATGTAAATATAAGCAACTAATTGTCTATTATATTTTAATAAAGCCAGAAAAGAAAAAAAAAGCCAGTGGTACAGAAGTTTCCCCAGGAGAGCAATGTGGTCATATTTCAGTTTTAGAAAGATCACTTTGTTGGTTGAATGGAGTGTTTCCAGACCAAAGAAAGGCAGACCTAGCAGGAGGTTACTACAGTGCAGTAGTGTGGTTAGTAAGTCAGCCTTGGGAGTCTGCAGACCTTGGTTTAATGCCAAGTTCACAGTCATAATGTGAGACTTTCACTTGACCTTCTTCTGCCTCAGATTCCTCACCTCAGGACAAACTTTACTGGCCTGTGACCTGTGTGGTTATAGAAGGCCCCACACCAGAAGAGCTCTGCACTTGGTTTAATGCTCTACTGTCCCTCTCTTGAAATTCTTAATTTTTAAACAAGGGGCCCCACCTTTTCCTTTTGCACGGGGTCTTTTATGTAACTGGTTCTGCCTCACCTCTAATTGGGTGTAATAATAGCACTTATAATGATCATCGGATTATTGGGAAGATTAAATAATCAAATGGATGTTGAAAGCACAGTGTATGGCACAAAATCCTCCATAAATGGAAGCTATTTTTATTACCATCCTTATAACTCCCCTGCCCCAGGAGAGGAGGGATTCGAAATAAGGGACCAGCAGAGGAGACAAGGGAGAAGGAAAGCAAGGGACAGAATGAACAGGATGTCTCTCGGGAGGGTGGAGGAAGGATGCAGGAAGGCTAGCTAGGCAAGGTGCCCTCACTTAGTCCAAGACAGGCACAATCTTTAATAAGTGGAAAACAACTCATAAATATCCACAAGGCTTTAAACTGAAGCACCTTCAACATTCATCTCCAGATACAACTACTTCTGTGTGAGTTTCAGCAATTTCAGAACATAGTGCAAGAAAGGCTAAAGTATAATATGTGGCCTATGATTACGAAAAGTTAAAGGAGAGAGTAAGTCAAAAATGCAATACTTTGAGAAAAGAGAGCACATGTGGTCAGGTTTCAACAAACCATCCAAACTCTAGTCAAATTAATCCAAGACATGTATAAGCCAGAAATTTAAGAAAGCTGAGTGAATGTTAAGAAATATTACCCAAGTAAACAAAAGTATTAGGTTGAACTACTTGAAACTGCCATTTCTGTAGTAGTTTCTTATAGCTTAACTCATCATTTCCTGAAAATCTAGATAGCTACTAAAAAAGGCAAAACTAACCTAAAACATGTAGAAAGAAGAAGCTTATGCCTTTAATAAAAGCTAATTTAGGAATCTTTAAAAGGGCATCATTTATTACCTTTATGATCAGAGAAAAATAAATATTAATTTTTTAATGTAATAATTCAGGAAGAAAGCAAACATTTTACTAGAAGACATCATAAGTATGGGCCCAGAGAAGCAATAATGGATGAACAAACATCCTGGCAAAAACAATAGCTAAAGAAAATATGTGTGGGTAAATAAATAAATACTATAATAAAAATAGTTTTATGTTTGAATTACAGGCACATTATAGCACATGTTCAATAATACAAAAAAGCAGCAATTTATTAAAACATGAGCTTTGCTAATAAAAAAGCAAATTAGTGACTGGGTAATTCCTCTATTTATTATTTATTGAGCTAATAACAAATGCACAGAGAAATGAGACAGAAGGCTTTAAAACCTATTGGAACCCTCTTTGTGAAATTGGGCCAATCAGATCTTGCAGGCAGTTCTCACTCATTATATAAAAGCCCTCTAGAGCATTCGGATGGGCTTTTTAAAAATATACACAGCTGCTTGACACCAGGATGCCACTATGGGGTGGGTTAAATGGCTACCAACAGATACAAAGCTTCCAGCACTTTTTAATTCTTTAATCTTTTTCATTTTAGGTCTAGTGATATATTTAAAATGGGATGGAGGTTTGAGGATGGATTTTGATGCCCTCCCCCCCAAAAAATATTAACAAATATTGAGGACTAAATTTAAAGTGTCAAAATATAGAAAACCCATAGATAAAAAGTAATCAAAGGGTTCAGATGATCTATTCTGAGAGCTCATCTTAATCTATCAGCAGCTTTTGACACAGTGATTTTTTCCTTCTTCTTAAAGTACTGTTTCTGTGTTGCTCCTGACACCTAATTCTCCTAGTTTTATTTCTACTTTCACTGGCCTCCACTCCTGTCTCCCTTGCTAGATGATCTTCCCTGTCTCAACTTCTATCTGTTAGAGTTCCACAAGGATCGATCTGAAAACTTCTCATCTCTATGCACCTAGATAATCTCACCCATGCCTGTGGCTTTAAATAGGACCCTCACTGTAGCTCTCCAACCTCTATCTCTCCCCTGAGCTCCCAGCATGCATCAAGCTGCCCATTCTACACGGGTCTGAGAAAGCAGGAAATCCTGCCATTTGTGATAACTTGGATGACATATTTATCATATCTTCTTTATCCATCCATCCATTGACAGATACTTGGGTTGTTTCCATATCTTGGCTATTGTGAATAATGCTGCAATGAACATGGAGATGCATTGAGACCCTGTTTTCATTTCTCTTGAATGTATAACCAAAAGTGGGATTGCTAAATTGTATGGTAGTTCTATTTCTAGGAAGCTCCATATTGTTTTCCAAAGTGGCTGAACCAATTAACATTCCCACCAACAGTGCACGAAGTTTTCCTTTTCTCCACACACTCACTAAAATTTATCTTTTATTTTTTTATAATAACAATTCTAACAGGTGTGAGGTAATATCTCATTGAGGTTGTGATTTGCATTTCCATGATTAGCAATGTTAAGCAGCTTTTCATGTATCTGTTGGTTATTTCTGTATCTTCTTTGGAAAAATGAAGTAAACTATTCAGTTCTTCTGCCCTTTTACAAATCAGTTTTTTTTTTTTTTTTTTTTTTTTTTGCTATTGAGTTGCTTGAGTTCTTTACATATTTAGTATATTAACCGCTTATCAGATACACGATTTGCAAATATTTTCTCCCACTCCATAGGTTTTCTTTTTATTTTGTTGATTGTTTCTTTTGATGTGCAGAAGCTTTTTCGTCTGATATGGTCACACTTGATTTTTGCTTTTATGCCTTATACTTTTGGTGTCTTACCCAGGAAACCTCTGCCAAGACCAGTGTCAAGGAGTTTTTCCCTTCAGGGAACATTTTTGATGTTGACAATGTGAGTAATAAACTGTATACTCATTGGAACCTACATGTCAATGTAGGGATCCCAATATCCATAAATTCTTGGGGGGAAAGGAGGAGCTGCCAGGCTTCCAGAAGGGCATGCTGGTATCTATATGAAGCATAGAACAACTAGATACACTTTAAAAACATGTCAGATTGGGGCAGGGAGGAATGTGTGACGGAATAGATTCTGTATTATTTATGTAATGATATGTCCCTATTTCTAGTGGGTTTTTCTTTAAGTCTATTTTATCTGTTATTAGTTTTTCTTTGGTATTTGCATTATATACCTTTTATCATTCTTTTGTTGTCAATCTTTCTATACACTTAGGTTTTAAATATGCCTCTTATAAATGGCTAATTTTTTAAATAATTTTTAAAATCCAATCAGAGAATCTTTGTCTTTCAATTGGAACATTTACTTCATTTATATTTATTGTAACTTTATATAGAGATTTATTTCTAAAATATTTTGTGCTATCTGCTCTTTGCTTTTTCTCTCCTTTTTTGCCTTTATTTAAGGAACTGTTTTCTATCTTCTCATTCTATTGTTTTCCTCTATATTATGTATATACGCTACATTTATATATAATCATATACTCTATATTTTAGCAGTAACACTAGAGACTTTAACATACATAATTAACTTATCCAGCGCTAACATGGTCCATGTTTTTACCCTCCTCAGGAACAACACAGGACTTAAGATCACTTTAACCCTAATTATTCTTCCTCCAGACTTATAGGTTATTGTTGCTGTGAATTTTTATTCTGGTTTGTTTTTTGATCCCCAAATCCTTATTATTGTTTATACAATCATCTTTGTCCAGACTTAACCATATATTTATTATTTTCTTTGCTCTTCATTTTTTATTATATCTCAGACTTTCTGGGATCATTTTACTTTTGTCTAAAATACATTCTTTAGATTAGAAATGTAATGTGAGCCCATGTGTAATTCTAAATGTTCTGCTAGTCATAATGAGGGAACAGTTATTTTGTTCCTCTCTCCCATAAAAGTAGAACCTCTACTACAGCACTTGCCTCTTGCTGGAGTCCAACTAATGGTTTTCTTAAAAGATTATAAGATTTTCTGTTTCATCAGAGCGCCAGAAAAAAAATGTAATCCAAAATTCTGAAACATGCTATGAGATGGATGAAATTTGAAGACATTATCCTAAGTGAAATAAATTAAATTTTATATATATATATATATATATATATATATATATATATGGCATGATTCCACTTATATGAGGCACCTGGAATACTCAAATTCATAAAAACACAAACTAGAATGGTAGTTGTTATGGGTTTGGGGAGAGGAGGCAGTGGGAAGTTAGTGTTTAATGGGTATAGAGTTTCATCAGTTTGGAAAATGAAAAAATTCTGAAGATGGATGGTGGTGATGATTGAAAACAACAATGTGAATATATACGATGCCATTGAACTATATGCTTAAAACAGTTAAAATGGCAAATTTCATGCTATGTATGCCTTATCACAATAATAAAAATTAATTTTCAGCTATATATTTCTCAGAGACATACGTAAAACAAAAGAGACATACGTAAAACAAAAGAGACATACGTAAAACAAAAGAACACAAAGATAAAAAAGATAAAAAATAAAGAGCAGGGGAAAATCCCAAAGAAACCTAAAACAATATTATTAAAAAACAGACAAAACAGATATTAAAAGAAAAATTGATAAAAGGGCATCAAATAATAACAAAAAAAAA
This sequence comes from Eidolon dupreanum, assembly GCA_028627145.1. Lineage (NCBI taxonomy): Eukaryota > Metazoa > Chordata > Mammalia > Chiroptera > Pteropodidae > Eidolon > Eidolon dupreanum. The sequence goes on along the minus strand of CM053508.1, from coordinate 101,716,695 downwards.
TTGCTAGGAAGGCATAACAATACTTAACTTGTTTATATCTAATAATAAAAATAAAAATATATAAAATGTATAAAAAAATTACAATAAGAGATTTAAATCATCACTTCAAGAAGTGAGAGATCAAGAAAGTTAAAAAAACTGTAATAATAGAAGATTTAAGCATCATAAATAACAAGCTGGAAATAATAAAAAGATATAGAACTCTGCACCTGACATTACAGAACACACATTATTTTCTACCAACTGAAATAGAAAACAAAAAGAACATTCAACATATCATAAAGAATGTCTGAAAAAAATTTGATATCGTATAAAGTACATTCCAAAAACACGATGCAATAAAACTGGCTGTTCACAGCAAAAGATAGTCTCCAAAACTGACCCATGAAATACTAGTGGTCAGGTAATTCAAAACAATCCTCCAAGGACAACTAATAAAGCTGAATTATACATGATTTTTAAAAATCTTCTTAAAAGTAGAAGCCAAAAAGAGAATGAAGAAATACCAAACCAAAATCTAGGAGGTCAGAACCCAGAGAAGTAAACCATCATTCAATATGCCTTTTATCTGGGTGGCATTTAACAATTCATAAGGTAAAAATACAAAAACTGAGTTATTGTTATGAGATGAATGAGATAAAAAGTGAAAATGCAAAATCCATGTTGAGCAGAAATTCTGATAAACAATCCTCCACACTAGGCTGGGATGATACCGTAGAACTTTGCTTCATCTGGGTGATTCTGAGACTGTCAAGCCTCAAACTTGCTATAACGTGGTCTGAAAACTAGTAGGGTTCCCAGACTGCCAGTGTAAGCAAAGAAACATTCTCTCTGGAAGAAGATTCAATTATCCTATGTCTCAAAATTTTCCTACAAAGAGGTTTTCAAATACAATGACCAGAATACAGTTAAAGAGAACTAAGCAAGCACAGAAGAATAAAGAGAATATTAGCAAGAACCAGGAGGGGAAAAAAGATATAATAGAAAGACTTCAACACAAGAACCTTAAATATTAGGGTTTTCAGATCCAGACTATAAAATCATTATTTTTACCATTATCAAAGAAATAAAAGAGGAGCTTGAAAACATCCTCAGGGAATTGTATACTTTAAAAAGTGATATCACACAGACGTGAAAAGGAATCAAATGGCAGTTGTAGAACTGAAAAGCAATCAACAAAATGAAAAGTTCAAGGAACAGATTTAACAGCAAATTAGACACAGCTGAAGAGATCATTGATGAACCAAAACATAAGTCAGAAAAAAAAACTATTGAGGATTAAGCATGAAGAGAAAAAATATGTGTATGGAAAATGTAGATGAAAAGAAACAAGATCCAGGGAATACAGTGAGAATGTCTGATATACATTTAATCAGAATTCTAGCTAAGAGGATAAAAAGAATAAACAGAGGCAATACATGAATATATAATAACTGAGAATACTCCAGAACTTATGAAATTCACCAACTCATAACTTCACAAAGCTTAACAAATTCCAAACAAGATAAATATTTTTTTAAAATCCACACCTAGACACTATGTGAAACTACAGAAAGTCAAAGAGAAAAATAATCTTAAAAAGCCAGAGAAAAAGAGACATTATCTTCAAAGAAGCAACAGCTAGTCTGACTACTAACATCTCAAGAGAAAATATGGATGCTAGGAAACAGTAGAATGATATCATCAGTGTACTGAAAGAAAATACTAGCAACATACCATAATGGTACAAAGCCATTATATCTTCATATATTGCCTCTGTTCACACTCAGCAAAAATAGCCTTCAAGAATAAAGATGAATAGTAGGGAAAACTCCATTTACAGAAATAACAAAGAAGACAAAATATTCAGAAATAGATGTAACAAAAAATATGTAAATCCTATATAAGGAAATTTATAAAACACTCTTGAAAGACATAAAAATAACCTTGAACAGACAGAAAAGCATCCTAAGAACATCTCTTGTTCTTAGAAAGGATAGATAAATATCATAAAGATGCCAGTTCTCCCTAAGTTAATTTAAAATTGTAATGCAGTCCCAGTAAAAAAGACCAACAAAATTTTTTAAGGAACTAGGCAAGATGACAGTAAAATTGATATGAAAAAAATTTTTTAAGTAAAAGAATTAGGAAAATAATAAAAATTAATGCTATAGGTAAAGCACAGAGAATTTTCAGGGCAGTAAAAATACTCTGTATGATACAATAATAATGCATACGTGTGTCCAAACTCATAGAATGTACAACACCAAGAGTGAACCCCTAATGCAAACTATGAAATTTGGTTGATTATGTGTCAATTTAGGTTCATCAGTTCTAACAAATGTACCGCTCTGGTGGGGAATGTTAGTAATGTGTGGGTCAGGGGGTATGTGGGAAACCTCTACACCTTTCAATTTTGCTATGAACCTAAAAGTACTCTGAAAGATAAAGTCTTTAAAAATAGATAGACAGATAAGAAAGACAGATAGGAAGGAAGGAAGGAAGGAAGGAAGGAAGGAAGGAAGGAAGGAAGGAAGGGAGGAAGGAAGGGAGGAAGGAAGGGAGGAAGGAAGGGAAAGAAGAAAGAAAAGAGAATGTCTAATACTACAAGGGTGACTAGTCCAGATATTAAAATATCTTATAAAGGTTCTATACTAAAAACAGTATAATAGACAGACCAGTGGAATAGAACAGAAAGTCCAAAAATAGAGCCAAGTACAAATAAAACTTTAGTATATAATTAAGCTGGCATTTCTAATCACGGGGCAGGGGGGGATGGAGTTTTTAATAAATGACACTAGGACAATTGATTAACCCCTTAGGAAAAAAATAAATTAGATCCATGTCCCACACAATACAAAAGAATAAACCCTAAAAGAGTCAGGCATCTAAATATAAAAATGAAATCATACAAGTACTAGAAGAAAACATGGGTAAACTTTGCTTGAATTTGAGTTTAGAAAATGGCTTTCTAATTATGGCCCCAAATTTGGATTTTATTTTAAAAATTGATAAATTTTACTATATAAGAAAAAATTTAAGTCCTCCATGGTTTTATCATTAACAAAGTCAAGAGAACAAATTGGGGGAGATATTTGCAACATATCACAAATAAAGAAACAGTATTCCTAATATATAAAGAACTCCTGAAAATTGGAGGAAACATCACTCCTTCTAAACTCTTCAAAAAACTGAAGAGAAAGGAACACTCCCTAACTCCAGGCAAAGAACCTACAAGAAAAGAATACTACAGACCAGTATCTATTGTAAATATTGATGCAGAAATCCTCAACAAAATATAGCATACTAAATTCAGCAGCATATTAAAAGAGTTATAATTTGACCAAGTGAGATCTGTTCCCAGAATGCAGATAATTCAACAAATGAAAATCAATCAATGCAATATATCACATTAATAAGATGAAGGAAAACACATTGTCATCCTAACTGATGTAGAAAAGCATTTGACAAAATTCAACATCTTTTCATGATAAAAATACTCAATAACCTAGGAATAAAAGGAAACTTTCTCAACATAATAAAGGCCGTATTTGGAAAAACATAGTTAATATCATATTCAACAGTGAAAAACTTAAAACTGTTACTCTAAGATCAGAAACAAGCCAAAAGTGCCAACTTTTGCTACTTTTATTAAACATAGTACTGAAAGTTCTAGCCAAAGCAATTAGGCAAGAAAAAAAAATAAAAAGCATCCAAATGGAGGGGAAGAAGTAATATTTTCTCTGTTCATAGATAACATGATCTCATATATAGAAAATATCATGCGCGCACACACGCACACACACACACACACATTATTAGATCTAATAAATGAGTTCAAAAAAGTTGCAAGATACAAAAATCACACATAAAAATCAGTTGCATTTCTATACATTAGCAATGAAGAATCCAAAGATGAAATTTAAAATACAACTCCATTTACAATAACATAAAAAAAAATAAAATACTTAGGAAAATATTTAACCAAAAAGAAAAAACATTTATACATTGAAAACTACAAAACAATGTTGAAAAAAATTAAAGACACAAATAAATGAAAGACATTCCATGGTCTTGATTGAAAGACAATATTGTTAAGATGGAAATACTACCCAAAATGACCTACAGATTCAATACAATCCTTATCAAAATCTCAATGGCATATTTTGTAGATTAGGAAAAGCCAACTGTCAAATTCATATTAAACTTCAAGGAACCCCAGATAACCAAAACAAACTTGAAAATAAAAAAATTGAAAGATTCACACTTTCTGACTTTATAAATGTAACTACAAAGGAATAGTAATCATAAAAGTGTGATGCTGGTGTAAGAATAGATATATAAACAAATGAAATAGAGAGGCAAGAAATAAACCTATATATATATATATATATATATATATATATATATCTCCAACTGATTTTTTACAAGGGTGTGAAGACATTCAATAAAAAAAAGGGAAGTCTTTACAACAAATGCTGCTGGGAAAACTGGACAGCCACATGCAAAGGAATAAAGTAGAACTCTTACCATACACCATATACAAAAATTAACTCAAAATAGATCAAAGACCTAAACCAAAGAGATACAATTATAAAATTCTCAGTTGAAAACATAGGGACCAAAAGATAGAAACAAACTAAATGTCCATAACTCTAATACATACTACAACATGAATGAACCCTGAAAACATTATGCTGAGTGAAATAAGGCAGACACAACAGCGTAAATACTGTATGAGTCCACTTATATGAAATACCTAGAGTAGGCAAATCAGAGAGAGAGAAAGCAGAAGAGAGGTTAACAGGGGCTGTGGGAGAAGAGAATGGGTACAGACATTCTGTTTGAGTGATGAAAAAGTTTTAGAAGTAGGCAGTGGTAATGATTACACAGTATTGTGAAAGTAATTAACACCAATGAATTGTACACCTAAATAGTTAAGGTAGCAAATTTTATGTTTTATATATGTGTGTATATTTTTAAAATATGTTTTACAACAATTTTTTTAAAAAATTTAAATTAAAAGTAAATGTAAATTAAAAGTAAGCCTTCAAAGAATATAGGTATATGTCAAAGGAAGCAGGAGCCGACTTGGGAGGTTTCCCAATGGCCAAATCTGAGACAATTTGAGCATCAAAATAAGTAACATTTGTAATAAAGAATTATAACCTATCAAAATATTACATGAATATAAATAAATAAATAGTAGAAATGCAACCAATATATGTGGAAAGAATAATGTAATTAGAAAATCATCATGTGAGAGAGCCATAATAATAATAACTAATTTAGGCAAGAATGCTCAATGAACTAAAACTAATAAGTGTAAGTTCGAGTAACAGGATATTTATATAGATTCAATGCTCTCTCCAGAAAATACTTATTAGTTTAAAAAAGGTTAAAAAAACAGTGAAGGGAAAACACACACATGACATAAACACACACACACACACACACAAAGAGAGAGAGAGATACAACAAACGTGTTAATGCTGCATTGGGGAATCTGGGTAAAGGGTATTCACAATTCTTTGTACTATTGTTACAACTTTTCTGTAAGTATGCCAAGATTAAATATCAAAATAAAGAATAAAGTTGAAATTAAAACATTTTAGGTGAACAAACGTGGGGAGAATTTATGGTTAGCAGACTTAAACCAAAGGAAAATTTTAAGTATAAATTTTAGGCAGAAGAGAAATTATCCCTTATGGAATGTCAGAGATGCAGGAAGGGGTAAGAAGTAAATAAAAAGGTGAACATGTAGGTAAGAGTAAATGAATGCTGATTCATAAAATAGTTCTAAAAATGCCCTGTGGGCGTTTTAAAAATATAAAATTGAAGTAGACAATAATTGCATACAAATCAGAATGAGAAAAAAATGGAATTATTGTGCTTGAAGGTAGTTATATTGTTCAGGTAGACAATAAAGTTTTTGATAAACATTATACTTTGATAAACTGTAGAATAATTTTAATTTTAGGGTAATCACTGTAAAAAACATAGTATATGATTTCCAGTCTGATTGCAGAGGAGAACATGATAAAATCATTTTAAAAAAATCAATCCAAAAGAAGTCAGGAGAAGAAAAAAAAAAGAGAGAACAGGTAACACAAACAGAAAGCCCAGATTTGAACCTATATATATAAGTATTCACTTTAAAGTAAATGTACTAAAAGAATGGATTAAATAATAAAATCTAACCTTATACTATTCATACAAACATATCTAAAACAGTGGTATACAAGACAGTGAAGTAGGTAAATGCTGTGCTTGCCTCCTCTCAAACCACATCAAAATTACAATTAAACTATAGAATAGCCATCAATGAAAATCACCTGAAGTCCAGCTGAATAGAAATTCTACAACTAAGGAAATATAAAAGGGGCTACTTCCAGACTAGTAGGAGGGGCAGAGACATGGATCGGGCTGATCCCACACCCATGTGTGGCGGTTGAAAATGGGGAGGAATATCTCAGCTATGGAGATCGCTATGGAGGAGCTAAGGGTCTCGGTCCAACACAAGGCTCCCCAGCCTGGAGTTCCAGTGCAAGGAAGAGAAGTCCCCACAAAATCTGAATGTGAAAATCAGTGGAGATTGTGGATGAGCGAGCACAGGACCACAGATATCCCAGGTGTTCCTTCTAAAGGGCCAGTACCTGAACTTACCCACTAACAAACTCATTGGCTCAAGGCTCTAGCACTGAGGCAGCAGCTCAGGGGGCACCGAGGACATATAGGGAAGAACTGAATTATCTGGCTTCAGGGTGAGGGCTGGAGGGGCAGCTTTCTCCCAGACAGAAGTACTAGCAGAAGCTACTGTTCCTTTGTTGGCCCCTCCCCATTCCCAGTTTGCAGACGTGGATGGCTGCCATATCTGAGTTTCCATCAACCTGGCTAACACTGGTCACCCTGCCCTGGTGATTCCCTGAGACGCTGCCCCACTCAACTGCAAGCCCACCCAAGCTGCCTCCAGTGGCTTTTCCATACAAATGGCCTGTCTTAGCTCATGCTGAGGACTTTCCTAAAATCTCCCAAAGATTCACAGACCCCAAACAAGCAGCATCTAAACTTGGCATGCCTTGCAACTCTTGCTGAGCTGCCCAAGTCAGGTAGTAGAGGCAGCTTGCCTTGGTTCCAGCTTGGCCTCTCCAGGCACCTCCAAACCCAGCATGGGTAGTGTCCATCTGTGGAGTGCTTGGTGGTCATGCCAGGTGGTCTTGGGCAGGGCAAAGTCTGCAGCTGAACTTGGCCTGTGGAGGCTCCAGGGCCAGCATGCCCAATGGCCAGCTTCAGACTAAGCCAGAGCACCAACCTGGGCGACGTCCGAGGATGATACACCCAAAGGGCAGACTGGGCTGGCACCAGAGCACTGCTGAAGTGAATCCTACTCCATAGGGTCAGCCCCTGCACAAATGCTCTCAGCCCCACAGTACTCACAGCCCATCCTTACAACCCATCAGCCTGAGGGTCAATCTCTCCCATTGGCATGCAAATAGTAATCAAGGCTCAAACAACACACAACCCATACAAAGCACACACCTGGTGCACCTGGCTCAGGAGATGAGGGAGACTGTGCCACTGGGCCCCACAGGACATCTACTATTTAAGGCCACTCTACCAAAACTAAGAGACATAACAGCCCTACCTAATTCATAGAAAGAAACACAAGGAGATAGCAAAATGGGGAGACAAATAAACATATCCCAAATAAAAGAACAGAACAAAGCTCCAGAAAAAGAACATACGAAATGGAAACAAGCAATCTATCAAATGCAGAGTTCAAAACACAGATTATAAGGATGCTCAATGAACTTAGGAGAAGAGTAGATGAACTCAGTGAAAACTTTAACAAAGAGATAGAGAACATTAAAAAAAAAACAGTCAGAAATAAAGAATACAATAAGTGAAATGAAGAATACATTAGAGGGAATTAGCAGTAGATTAGATGAAGCAGAGAATCAAATCAGCAATTTAGAAGATAAGGCAGCAGAAAACACTCAATCAGAAGAGCAACAAGCAAAAAGAACCCCCCAAAAATGAGGATAGTTTAAGGGGTATCTGGGACAACATCCAGTGTACCAACATTTGCATCATAGGGGTACCAAAAGGAAAAGAAATAGAGCAAGGAATTGAAAACCTATTTGACGAAATAATGATAGAAAACTTCCCTAACCTGGCAAAGGAAATAGACATACAAACCCAGTAGTGCAGAGAGTCCCAAAGAAGATGGACCCAAAGAGGCCCACAAAAAGGCACATCATAATTAAAATGACAAAGATTAAAGACAAAGAGAGAATCTTAAGAGCACCAAGAGAAAGGCAGTTACCTACAAGGGAGCTCCCATAAGACTGTTGATTTCTCAAAAGAAACTTCGTAGGCCAGAGGCGATTGGCCTGAAATATTCAAAGTGTTGAAAAGCAAGGATCTACAACCAAGATTATTCTACCTAGCAAAGCTATCATTTAGAATCAAAGAACAGATAAAGAGCTTCCCAGACAATAAAAGTTAAAGGAGTCCATAACTACTAAATCAGTATTACAAGAAATGTTGGAGGGACTTCTTTAAGAAGAAGGAAACAAAAGATCAAAATTATAAATATTAAAATGGCAATAACTACATATCTATCAATAATTACTTTAAATATAAATTAATTAAATGCTCCAGTCAAAAGATGTGGAGGCCAAATAAATCAGAAAATAAGATCCTTACATATGCTGCCTACAAAAGACTCACTTTAGATTGAAAGACACACACAGACTGAAAGTAAAGAAATGGAAAAAGATATTTCATGAAAATGAAAGCCAAAAAAAAGAAAAAGAAAAAAAAGCTGGGGTCTTAATACTTACACCAGAAAAAAAATAGACTTTAAAACAAAGACTGTAACAAAAGACCAAGAAAGACCAGTAATCCCACTTCTGGATATTGATCTGAAGATACCCAAAATACTACTTCAAAGGGATACATGAATCCATATGTTCACTGCAGCATTATTTACAATAGCCAAGATATGGAGGCAACCTGGGTGTCCATCAGTGGATTAATGGATAAAGAGGTGGTACATATATACAATGGAATATTATTCCATAGTAAAAAAGAATGAAACCTTGCCACCTGCAACAACGTGGATGGACCTAGAGGGTATTGTTCTGAGTGGATTAAGTCAGACAGAAAAAGATAAATGCTGTTTGATTTCACTTACATGTGGAACAAAACAAACAAACAAATAGAAACAAACTCAGATACAGAGAACATTTTCATGGTTGCAGATGGGATGGGGGTTGGGGTGGTGGATAAAAAAGAGGAAGGAATTAATAAATACCAAATGAAGTTAAAAAATAGTCATGGGAATGTAAAGTATAGCATAAGGAATATATTAAATAACATTGTAACAACTACGTATGTTGTTATATAGGTACTAGGTTTATTGGGGTGATCACTTCTTAAGTTATATAAACGTCAAATCATATGCTGTACACCTGAAACTAATATAATATTACATGCCAACTATAATTGAAAAAATTTTAATTGAAAAAATTTTTAAGTGGGGAAAAAAAAGAGATAGCTAATGCTAGCAAGAACACAGAGAAAAGGGAAGCCTCATACACCTTTAGCGGAATTGTAAACTGGTACAGCCACTATGGAAAACAATATAGAGGTTCCTCAAAAAATTAAAAATAAAACTACCATATGATCCAGCAATTCCACTTCTAGGACTATACTCAAAGAAATGAAAACACTAACTCAAAAAGATATCTGCACTTTCATGTTCATAGCAGCATTATTTACCAAAACATGGACACAACCTAAGTGCCCATCAATGGAAGTATGGATAAAGAAGTTGCAGCACGATTACAAAATGGAATTATTCAGCCATAAAAAAAGGAAATCCTGATATTGTGACATCATGGATGGACCTTGTAAAATAAGTCAGAGAAAGACAAATAACTAAATGATCTCACTTAAACGTAGAATCTAAAAAAAAGAGAGAGAGAACTCATACAAAAAGAGATCAGATATGTGGTTACCAGAAGAGAAAGCTATGTGGGGATTGGGACTGGAGAAAGATGGTCAAAAGATATAAACTTCCAGTTACAAGGTAAATTCTGGGGATAACTATAGTTAACACTGTTGTGTGACATATAGCAAGGGTCTCCAAATACTGGCCATAGACTGATACAGTCCCTGGACTGTTAGGAACCAGGCCACAGAGCAGGAGGTGAGTGCCCAGCAAGCTAGCAAAGCTTCATCTGTACTTGCAGCCCCTCTCCAGCATTAGCATTGCTGCCTCAGCCCCACCTCAGATCATCAGGCATTGGATTCTCATAGGAGCACTGGTCCTTGGTGCCAAAAAGGCTTGAGGACTGCTGATATAGGATATAGGAAAGTTGTTAAAAGAGTAAATCCTAGGAGTTCTCATCACAAGAAAATTCTTTTTCTCTTTTTGCTTTCTCTTTTTTATTGTATCTATATGAGATGATGGATGCTGACTAAACTTATTGCCATAATCATTTCACAAAATATGTAAGTCAAATCATTATGCCATAGACCTTAAACTTATACAATGATGTGTCGATTATATCTCAATAAAACTGGAAGAAAAAATAAATCACTGGTGTCCATCATTAACAGTTCTGCTCAGTACGATACTCTAGCCAGCAGAGAAAGGCACAAAAAGAAAAAACAAATACAAAGGTTAGAAAGGAAGAAACTAAACTATCATTAATAATAGATGATCTATACTTAGAAAACCCAAAATCTTCAACATGGAGACTTTTAGCTCATAGCACTATGGCAGTTTACGCAATCACTTGATGTTAGCCCACCACCTTGGTTAATCCAAACTCTGTCCCTGTTCTTTGAGCAGATGCTCAATACTATACACATGCCTTTGTTAAAGCACCTATGTTCCAGTGAAGCATTTCTCAATCATCTGGGGCAATGGTTAAAAACACAGATTTATGGGCCCCACTCCAAGTTATGGAATCAAAATGTCTATAGTTTAGGCCTGACTACATAAGACCTGGGAATCTTCTTCACTCTTTGAATTTCCCAGGTGGTTCATTTGTCTTCTAAGCCATTATAATAGATTCCAGAGCTATGCTACAATTTCGTTATTGCTAATGATTTCTCAGCAATGCTACCAAATAACATTGGTCAATTACAAGCCAATAAGGTCCACCCTTCAAATTCTAATCCATTTCAGTTACAGCTTATTTTAACCCATCTGTTTTTGAAATCTTTGTCATTCAATTAATTTTCCTGGCCCCTCTGATGTCAACACAGCAGAAGGTCTACAAAGCATATGTTCAAAGTAATACTAGTTTCTCACCCAAAAACATACAAGAAATAAAAAGAGTATGCAATGTGATTTGTTGTGTTTCTGATAATATAACATAACAAAAAAATCCCAAATAGAATATTTTTAGTAGAAAGGCAATTTAATGTTACCTATTTCTTAACTCTATAAATAAAATATTTTAGCTCAAACAGTCCATTGAAGTTGCCTCTCAAAGAAACCACAATATAGTGAAAAATACTTGCTGCTAATCCTGACATTTGGCCCAAACTAGGGACCAATTCCCAGTTTAAATTTACAGGCAAATAATTAATAAAGAACAAGCTGTGTGATGGAATTCAACTACACCATAACCCTGATCTAGAGGGCAGCATTATTGTAACTATTTCTAAGAATTACAACACAGAGCCATGTGTCAGTCACATTACGATTTACAAAATAACTAACAATGGGTTTGGCATTAACTTTACAATAAATTTAAGCATCATCTCTACAGACAAGGATCTAATTCTACTGCACATGAAAGGAAAATATACATTGCTATTCTCCTAAAGTCCTAATGAATTATAAGACTTAAATTTAAATTATTTTTAGAAAATTATCTCCCTTACACTTAATTATGCCAGCTAAGGTAAATAGCTATTCCTCCCAAAAGCCCAGACACAAACATACATACACACTCTCTCGTTCATTTATTCATTCTCTCTCTACCCCCTGCCCCATTCCCCTACTTACCCCCACTCTACCCCAGCTGCTTTTACAGTCAGGAACAGTAGAGCTACATTGTTGAAGTGTCATCGGCCCTTCAAGGTTCATCTCCAATGCTACCTGTCCACAGTCTCTCAAATTGGATTCTTTCACTGCTGGGTAAATTCTCTGGCATTCTTTTTTATTCCATCTTGTGTCTTGAGGTGCTGAGGGCAGAGGCTGGATTTTACTTCACTTTAGATCATGCCTTACCTTCCCCATCTCAGTGCCTTGCAAAATGGAGGCTCTCGATAAATTACTGCTGTTGACCCTTTAAGTCAATGTGCCAATTCATCAAATTTGTTTGGTTTTTCTACCCAAATATAGTAACTCACACTTCTGTGATATATATTTCTTCACTAAGACTATGATATATGTTTCTTCACTAAGAATAAAGAGCCAGTTAAGAAAATACATATTTTAGATAAAAGTAAGCACAATAATAACTTAAACTGTTAGAGAAATAAATCCACCAAGCCCAAGGCCATGCTATTCCTATTTCATGTGCTACAGACCTAAACTGTCACCTTCCAGTACCTGCCAAAGCTTCCAGCGGAGGCCTGGTTTGTATAGAGGGAAGGCCACACAGACTCTTATGTGGAAATCACCAGGCCTTCTCCACCAGGGGGAAAAATATCTGAGCCACTTATACCTGGCTTGGTATTTAAATGATAAAGAAACAAAGAACATTTCAACATCAAGACGGCAGCATTCAACAACAAGTGGCACAAACTTCAGTCACAAGACTATCAAACAAAACTAAGCTATTTTAAAAGAAAATAAAAATAAGAAATAATGAAACAGGCAAGAATAAAACACTAAGAGCAAAATAAATTTATACATAAGACAACTATTCTTCAAAATTCTTGCTCTGCTTTGGATGTTCTGTTTGCCTCCCAGCTATAAACACATTCTTCACACATGCTGGGAATGCTGCGGAAAACTAGTCAGCATTCAGAGGCTTAATCCACAGTCCCAGCGCTGTGCCTGTGGGCTGAATAGTCAGACAGCCATTTGTCCTCAGGAGAAGTTAGAGGTTGAAATGCAAATATGCAAACAACAGAGCTCTTTCCCTAAAATAGCCGGAAAAAGCATGATTTCTATTGCTATTAAAAAAAAAATGGAAAAAGAGGCTGGGAGTGCGGAGGCTGGAAGCTTGCAATCTTAAGGATTTGTTTAAGTACCTTAGTATAATACAATTTTGAGGGAGAAAACAATGGAAAGGAACAAACACACTTGTCCTGGGTAAAATCTGTACTCTGGAGAAAAGGTTGACATATGTGTGACAGTTGATTTACCAGGCTCACTAAAGATTTATTGACTTATCAATCAGTGCCTCGGGCACTTGATTCTCCCCAAGGGAAAATTAACAATCCAGCTAAACTAATAAATTCTACTATGAACTAAAATGAATGCAAGAATCAATCCTGTTACTGTGCGACATGGAATTACAAAAAAAAAAAAAAAAAGTCTATCCTTTTGGGGTCCCTAAAATTAAAAGTTATTTAACAAAAGAAACAATATATTAAATAATCATAATTAAAGCCAATGCACATTTTTAAAGGATGAGTTTAACATACTTTCAAGGAGATAAGGTAATCTCAGAAATATATTGCATAACTACATTAAGAACATGATTTTTTTTTTAAGTCAGACTACCTAAATTGACTGCTACTTCTACTACCTAGTAGATGAGTTCTCTTGGGCTTCTCCAAGCCTCTGCTTTGTCATCTGTAAAATGGGGAGATACAGTTTTCCATAGGAAAATGAATAGTGACGATGAATATAAAGCACCTGACAGCGTAGTTGGCATACAGTCAGCTTTCTATTATGACAACTCCATTTTTATTAGTGTCATTCTAAAAATCATATGAAGTATAATACTGTGATGATGGATTACAACATATACAGGCATCAGAGCCAAAACGGTTCAGAGTACAAAGTACCTTTCAGGCTTTTGCAAGGGCCTTTCAGTGTCAACCAACTGACAGTTTGAAAAGATCTACTAATTTAATACATATTAAACTTTCTTTAGTGTTACCCATTGATCAAAAAAATTAACATTTATGAGAATGTTCCAAAGGAGATCGGGAAACCATAGTCCATGAGCTTAATTTGCCCTATGATCTATTTTTACAAAATCTTATTGGAACACAGGCACACCCACTCATCCATACATTCATTGCCCCAGCTGTTATGGCACAACACTGACAGAGTTGAGTAGCTGTAACCCAAATCATATAGACTGCTGTTTTAACCATATTACGTTGGGTGAGGTATGGTGAGGTCAGATAGATCAGGAGAGAAACTGAAAAGAGTTTTACAGTTCTGTTACTCCTAATTCCCTGTAGGAGAACACAGTACATCGTGTAGGGCCACTCAGGGAAAGCACTGGGGTCGATCACAGGGCAGAGGGACAAGGGGAATTGTGAGCCAGTACCCCGATAGTGCTGTCCATGGAGAGGAAATCACGAGACAGGATAGGCAGGCTTGGCTAATTTGAATCATTTCAAGGGGCTCTGTGGCATTGGAGCTGTCTTTGGTTGTCAAGTACACAGCTCTGGGGGCACACAGTGACGCAGAGTGTGAGAGCCTGATAAGGAGGTCATTGGCGACTTGGACTTGAATGGCTGCTCAAGAAGAAGAGTTTATCTGCCCCTATTCAGGGCCTCCAAAGTGGGTCAAGACAGCATTTTTAAAAACTCTATTATACCCTCAAAGCCTAAAATATTTACAAAAAAGTTTTTACAAAAAAGTTTGCTGACTCCTGGTCTAAAAAGGAAGTCCAGACATCCAGTTGTAGGTTGCAACCCTGACCTTAAATATGCTCTCCACAAATGCTTATAGAAATAATTCAGGGAATTTAAAATAAGTAAAAAGCTGAATCCATCCTGGGAGTGAAGGAAAGATGCCCTTAGAAGTCATGGTGTCAGTTTTCAGTCCCATAGGCCACAGCGTATCCCAAAACTCACTTGATGTTCACAGCCAGCCCAGGGTAAGAGGGCTGGATACTGTGGCTATCACCATGGCAATGCAGCCAAGAACTCAGGCTCTGAAGTCTGACAGACCCAAGTTCAAGTTTTAACTCCACCACTTATCAAGACTGTGCTCTTGAACAGGTTACCTGTATTGGTTATCTCCTGCTGCATAATACAGCATGTCAAAACTTAACAGCTGAAAATAATTACCATTCATTATCCCAAACAATTTCTGAAGAGCAGCTTAACCGGGTAGTTTGGGCTCAGGATCTCACAGTTTTTCTTACCGCATGGGCCTCTCCATAGGCTGCCTAAATATTCTTATAACACTTGCTCCAGATCAAGAGATCTGAGAGAGAGGAAGAAAGCAAGACAGTACCCAAGAAGGAAACCACAGTCTTTCATACTCTAATCTCAGAAGAAACATACCCTCACTTTCGTTGTTATGTTATTGGTCCCACAGATCAGCCCTGGTATAATGTGGGAGGGAACTTCTGGGTATATAAAGACCAGGAAGTAGAGATCATTGGGGACCATCTTGGGGCTGGACACTGCATTTACTTAATTTATCCAAGTTTCAGTTCTATCATCTGCAAAGTTGTAATAATAACTGTATTTGGCTCACAAGATAATTTATAAAGTTTAAGTGAGAGAATGCATATAAAGCCCTATTGCAGTGCTTGGCACTCAGTGAAGCACTCAATAAATGCTAGCAATTATTATCAACCTCGTTTTTGTTATTCCTACTGCTGCTACTTCCATAACAATAACAGAAGAAAAAGAAAATCTTCAGCACTACACAGGGAAATTCCCTGCCCTTGGCTGCTTCCAAGAAAGCTCTCTTTCTACTCTACACAAGCCACTGTAACTCTGTCAGGAAAAACAAACCCTGAGCAAATCCAAACTATTCTCTTCTCTCATCTTGACCTGAAATATTTGAAACAGGCACCCACAATATAATAACTCATCAAATATTTAAGCATTGGTCAAACATAGTTCCTTCTATAGAGATGAACCAAAGAGCTATCCGAGAATAAAAATTCAGTAGCTTAAGATGAGGGGGATTGCCCCCTTCTAAAATAAAATAATAAGAAATTGAAGAAACTTCAGAAAACATCAACTTGAATATTTAGGACATTCATTTATTTGACAAATATTTATAGAGCAATTGCTATGCATTAGGCACTGTTCTAGGAGCCGTATAAACAACTTGAATACAAAAGACAAAAATAGCTGCTTTTATAGAATTTGCATGCTAGTGGGAAATAAGTAAATACAAAAGTGGGTAAAAAAAAAAAAGAATGGAATAAGTAAGGTGTAAGGAAGCAAGTGGATATACTAGAGAAGTATTAACAGGAGATATTTGGACTGAATTTTGCTTTGCAGACATTAAAAAACTGTTAGGCTAGAAAATTTAATATAAATGTGGTAATGGCACGAAACAAAACAGATGAATCAATGGAAGAGAATTTAAGAATCTAAAAAACAAATCCAAGTGTGAGTATGTGTATACATACTCACCCGTAACCATACATATATATACACACACACACATACACACACATACAAATATGATAAAAGTGACATTACCAATACTAGTAATAGCATAAAATACTTAATAAATGCTATTAAAAATTTAAAAATAAAAATAAATAAATTCTATTAATGCAATCTATTAAATATTCAGGAAAAATAATTTTTTATGTTACACTACAGGCAAAAATGAATTACAGGTGAATTACAGGTGTAATTTTTTAATGACAGGACCAAAATATATGAATATTTATAGAACCTTAGGTCAAAATCAAGAGCAGAAACATAAAGAAAAAAAGAAATTATAACTAAACTTTATACTTCAAAGCATCACAAACAAAATAACAAAATGCAAACGTGGTTCCATAATGTAGCAGTTAGCACGTCTGCTTTACATGCAGAAGGTCCTGAGTTTGCGCCCCAGTGGAACACAGTTAGCAACCAATATATATCTGTTGAATGAATGTCACGCATTAATAAAGTTTGAGGGGTTTTTTAAGTAATAATACCCATGTTAGGCAAGTCTGTGAATAACCCAGACTCTCCCTGCTGATAGGAGAGTAAACTGATTAAATGAATCATATATATTCATACTATAAAATACTAAATAATCATTAAATAGGAGAGTAAACTGATTAAATGAATAGGAGAGTAAACTGATTAAATGAATCATATATATTCATACTATAAAATACTAAATAATCATTAAAAGTGTTGATGTACAATGAGGCAAGGTGCTCATTACATTGTTATGTGGAAAAATGCAAATTATAAAATAGCATGTGCAGTATGTTTCCACTGTATTTAAAAAAAATTTAAAGCAGAGAGTACATGCAACAAAATCTTATTTATGAGGTGAGATTATGAGAGTATTTTACTTTCTTCTTTTGCCGTATTTACTTTCTATAATGAATTTGTATCAGATGTGTAGCAAGCAGGGAAAACCTTTTTTACAGGGAGAAAATATGAATAATCTAGTCAATATAAATATGTTTTCTTGTTTTAACAAGGATACCAGAAGAGTAGGAAAGTATCTTGAAAGGTCCAATTTACATTTGAAAGGTTCAATTTATATTCAGGTTATATTTAATGGAAACAAGCCAACAAAGTGATAGAGAATCAAATGTACACTGAAATGTCTTTACTGTTGTCCATTGTATTTAAACTGCAAAAAGTATAAGTGTGCATTAAATAAATTTTATAAAAGTTTCTGGCTAAAAAGGTCATTTTATTCTCAATAAGACCCAGATAGTTTTCTGGAACAAAATTCACAAATTGTGATCATCCCTGAAGCCAAACTAAGTCTGCTGGCTGTGCACGGATCTGACCTTGGGCCTGGGCTGGGGGCATGTGGTGCTGTGTGAAAGCCATTCACTCCTGCCAGCAAGACTAACGCCTGGAAACAGCACTGCTTAGTGTGAAAATTAATTCAGGGAGATTTAACTCCACAACACAGAATGTTTTTTTAAAAAAGCCTGTGGTTTATAAAATTCTAGATTCATTATGACTTCCAGCACCAAGTACATTATATGGCAAACACTACACATACATAAGACATCTTTTTTAATCCATCAGATAATTATGCAGACTATGAGGACATTTTGGCAACTACTATAAAATACCGCCCTCTGGTGTTGAGGTCATTCCATATTTATTAACATAACACAAAAAGAAAACAGGAAAGCCTTCACTAAGTATAAACACCACTCCCTTCAGAGACTTCTGTTTCTGGCTTGCAAAAATCTGAACACAAAACCCCACAGGATTTTACTGAAATATATTGTGGACACTTTCCCTACTGTGCCTGAAAAATATCAAGTAATGTTATTACAAACTGTTTTAGCCAATTCCTATCAAGAGAATCTTCTCTCCAGGAACTACATTTAACTGTCCCTCTCAAAAAAATATATTTTTAAGAATTTCTGCTGGGAAGGAGTTTGTGGTAAATAAGCCAGACCTTTTCCACAGGAAAATTTCTATTAATTTTGGTAAGAAGAATAAAAATAGAGTTGAGATATATATAAATATAGATAGATAGATAGATAGATAGATATATACATACACACACATGCACACACATATATGTACACATATATACACACATATATACATATATATACATATATACATATATACATATGTATGTATGTATATATATTACATACATACATATGTATATATGTGTATATGTATGTATGTAATATATATATATATAGCTGGTATTTATGGAGCAGAGTACCAGAGAGGAGGAAGTCATACAGAGAAAGAACTCCAGATATCTGCATAGTGATCCCCTTGAATTGGTGGCTGAATTCCAAGCCATGCAAGCATAAAGTGAGACACAAGAAAGCAGGGCAAAGAAAAAAATCCTTGGGAAAGAACAGCTACCAGAGAGATATAAACTAAAAAACTACTGGAACTCACGATGTTTGAATATTTGATGTTTAAATGCCAATCAACTAAAAGAAAATAACCTCATTGAAAATTCTGGGCATGGAGTAGATATACTAAAAAAGCCACGGATAAATAGTAAGTGGGATAAATTGACCTTAGTGTAAAGGTTCTTCTAGATTCACTCTAACAAAGATTAAAAACAAGATTCAATAAGATAGAGTTAATCCATAGATAAATCATTCAACTTTCAAAACAAAACAAAATTCAATACAGAATTAAAGAAAATCAAACAAAATCCAAACACTAAACAAGATATTTATATCATCTAGCATTAAATTAAAATTTACCAGACATATAAAGTAGTAGAAAAAAGTTACCTGTAAAAGGAGAAAAATTATTCAATTGAAATAGATCTACAAATTATTGAGAAGATAAAATAAAAAAAGACTTGAAAGAGATTCTCTTTGTATATATAGATATATATACAGAGATATGGATATATATATATATATTCCTTAGATGCTGTAGGAGAAAGGATCATTAAACTTAAAGACAAAGCAGTAGAAACTATACAGACTGAAGCACAGAGAAATTTAAAAAGAAAAAATTAACAGAGTCTTTGTGACCTTGTCAGACATTATGACATGTTCTGACATATCTATAATTAAAAGGTGGAGTGTGGGCAGAAAAAATATATATAGAAGTAAGAGGGGAATTATTTTTAGACTTTCTGAAACTACAAACCCATAGATACAAGAATCTCAAAAAACCTTAAGTATCAAAAACACAGAGAAAACAATGCAAAGAATCATCATAATCAAACTGCTGAAAACCAGTAAGAGAAAACCTTAAGAGCACCTAGAGAAAACGATTTATTAAGGACAGAGAAATAAAGATAAGAATTATCATCTATTTGTCCTCAAAAACAATGCGAAGCGAAAAGACATGGAATAACATCTTTAAAGTGCTAAAAAATATATATGTTTAACCTAGAAAATGTCATTAAAAATCATTCAAAAAATGCAACAAAACAAATATTCTTCATATAAACAAAACTAAAATAATTATTTGCCAGAGATCTACAATATGAAAAATAGTAAAGGAATTTCTTCAGGCCAAAGGAAAATTATTCCAGATGGAAATTCAAATCTACAAAACAGAACAGAGATAATCAGGAATGGTAAATATTTGAATAAACATAAAAGATTTTTTCTTGTTCAGTTTCTTTAAAAGCTAGTTGATCTTTAAAAGCAAAAGTAATAATAATATATTGTGGAGTTTGTAAAATGTATTATAATAAAAATAGCCTAAAAATGAGAGGTGTGGATTAAAATATTAGTTTAAAATTCTTACATTATATGGGACATGGTATAATATTTTAAAGTAGACCATGATAAGTTAATGATGTATGTTGTAAACTGTAGTGCAGACACTAGAAACAAAACAAAGAGGTAGAACTTATAGGTCAATAGAGAAATTAAAATAAAATATTTAAAAATAATCCAAAAGAGAGTAGGAAAGGGGAGAAAAAAGAAAGATAAGAAAACAGATGAGATAAACAGAAAACAACTAGCAAGATGGCTGATTTAAACCAATCACATCAATAATTATATCAGATAAAATAACAAACACACCAATTAAAAGTCTGAGAGTGTTAGAAGGGGGAAAAACGACTATATACTATCTATGAGAAACACTAAGCATAAGAAAACTGGAATCGCAATATTAAAGTCAGATAATGTAGAGATCAGAATAAGAAATGTTACCAGAGATAAAGGTTAATATTTCATAATGAGAAAAAGGTAAAATCATCAAGGAGACAAAACAATCTTCAACAAGTATGCATCTAATAACAGAGCTTCAAAATACATAGAACAAAACTGACAGACTGAAAGTAGAAGAAATAGGCAAATTGCTCATTGTAATCAGAAATGTAAACTCTCTTAGTAATTAATAGAACAAATAGACAAAATTAATAAGGATAGGGGCAATTTGAATACGATGAATCAACTTGAACTAACTGCTATTTTAGAATACTACATCAAATAACTGTAGAATATGCATTATTTTCAAGGACACATGGAAAATTAATAACATAGATCATATGCTAGTCACAGGTCTCAATGAATATTTTAAAAATTGAAACATATACATATTTTCTGACCACAACTTAGTTAAATTAGAAATAAAAAACAAAAAGTTATCTGGAAAATTCCAAAATATTTAGAAATTAAGCACATTTCTAAATGACCCATGAGTCAAGCAAGAAATTACAAGAGAAATTAGAAAATATTTCAAACTGAATTATAATAAAAACGTAACATACCAAAATTTGTAGGATGGAGCTAAAGCAGTGCTTAGAGGAAATTTCCTAACTTTAAATGCTTATATTAGAAGAGAAGAAAGTTTAAAATAAATTACATAAGTGTCTACCTTGAGAAGCTAGAAATAGAAATAGAGGAACAAATTAGACACAAATTAAGTAAAAGGAAGGAAATAAGAAAAGATATCAATGAAATAGCAAAGAAACAACAGGAGGAAAATCAATAAAACAAAACATAGGTTCTTTGAAAAGAGTAATAAAAGTAATAAACCTCTAGCTAGGCTGATCAAGACATATAAGAAAATACAAATTATCAATATCAGGAATAAAAGAGAGAATATTGCTACAGATCCTAAAGTTAAAGGATAATAAAAGAATATCATGAACAAGTTTATAGCAATAAATTTGACAACTCAGAAGAAAAAAGCAATTTCTTTGAAAGGCATAAAGTACCAAAAATATCTCAGGAAGAAATAAAAAATCTGAATAGTTCTGTATTTATTGAAGAAATTGAATTTGTATTTAAAAACTATTCCTCAAAGAAAACTGAAAATCTAGATGTTTTTTAAAGAAAGAAATCTTACATAAAATCTTTCAGAAAACAAAGTTAGAGGACACAATTTCCAAATTCATTTTATGATGTCAGCATTACCTTTATATCAAAATAAGACAAAGATATTACAAGAAAATAAAAATTACAGGCCAATATCTTTTACTAACATAGATAATAGCGATTCTTAACAAAATACTAGCAAATCAAATTCAGCAATATATATAAATGATGAGAATCATAACCAAGTAGATTTTTTTTCAAAAAGGCTGGAAGGCTTATCTTTCAAAAATCAATCAGTGTAATTCACCATGTTCACAGAATAAAAGGAAAAAAAATCTTATGATTATCTCAATAGATTCAAGAAAAGCATTTGAAGGAATTCAATGCCCTTTAATGAAAAAAGAGCCTCAGCAAACTAATGTGGACCTTGAGAAGGAATATATCTGCCAAGAATAATTCCCTGTGGTTAACTGGGCCCAAATTCATAATGAGTGTAACAGCCATTGCTGACGAAGGCCTCTCATGCACACTGTATTTCAGGGAAAAGTCATAGATTGAGCTATCAAGTCTCCTGCACTGTGTTCCTGTCACCTAAACCGACCTTTATAAAGAAGTTCCTGGACTTGTCTTTCAACCAATCAGCTGAGACCTGCCCCATCCAATCAGAATTGGGCAACTATATTCTCATATGCATCTATACTGATCAATCAGAGTAACTCTATAACAACCAATCAGAAAGGCTTGATAGAGACCAATCAGAGCTCCCAATTCTAACTAATCAGGACTATGCTATTTGGACCAATCAGAACTTTACAATTAAGATTCCTCACTAGCATAAATATGGACCAATTGGGAACTAGGGTAGGGCTTTTTCTATAAAAAGCGGCATCCCCTCAGTCTTGGTGGAGCACACTTTTGGTTCCCACCAGAGGATGAGTTTCCCCAGTTTGCAAACTGTTTATCTGAATAAAGTTTCTTCTCTTTCTGCACCCAAGATTTAGGACTTCTGTTGACATTAGATTGGGGGTAGTGAACTTTTGTTGACAATAGGAATACAAAAACACTTTTTCAATCTGATAAAGAGCATTTATGAAAAATTTATATAATGATGAAAGACTGAACATTTACCACCAAAGATCAGGAACATAGATGTCCACTTTTACCATTTCTATTGAACATTGTACTGAAGGTCCCAGCCAGTGCAATAAAGCAAGGAAATGAAATAAAACATACAAGTAAAACTGTCTCTACTTAACATCAACATAATCATGTATGTAAAATCCTAAGGAATCTATAAAAAACTACTAGAATTAATATATCATTTTAGAAAGATCTCAGAATACAAATTTTATTTAGCCATCAATTGTATTTCTATATACTAGCAAAAACAAATAGAAAAAATTTAATTTTGCAATATCATTTATAACAGCATCAAAATTTTTTCCATAAAATAATTAGGAATAAAAAAATTCATATAAATGTGTTAAGGACTCATGGCAACGTGATATACTAAGCTAAAGCAGATAAAACCCCCCTACCCTACTATAAATACCTCTTAACACTGGAGTTCCCAACAGGTCAATCCTTGGATTTTTTTACTTTGCCAGCTAAATCCATTTCTCATTTCAAGCCTCTGAATTCTATCTATATGTAAGTATTCTCCACATATGTATATCTCACTACTATATCTTCTCCCCTGTCTTATATAGTCAATGACCTACTTATCATGTCCACTTGGATGTATAATAGGCATCTCAAACTTAACATGTTCAAGATTGAATTCTTTATTTTCCACCCCCCCCCCCCACCTATTCCTCTTGCAGTCTTCCCTGTGTTAGTGCCTATTTTTCCAGGGATCTAGTTAGAAACTTTGCGATCCTCTTTGACTCCTCTCTCACATTCTACCTTCAAATCATCAACTAATCATGTTGGCTCTACTTTCAAACTATAATCAGAATCTGACCACTTTTTTTCTCTTCCACTGCCACCACACTGGTAAAGTCACCATCATCTCTTGCTTGACTTATTACAGGAGCTTATAACTCTTCTTGTTCTTATTTTGCTTTTCTGTAATCTATTATTCACAAAGCAGCCAAAATAATCATTTTTAAGTGTTAGTATGATTATTTCACTCTTCTGCTCACAACTTATGTATCCCCAGTATATAGAATAGTACCTTGACTCAAAGAAAATGCACAATAAATTTATATCCAGTAAATACAAAAACAAATAGGTAAAATATAATTTAAATGTTTTAACACAAAATGAAGCTCAAAACAAAGATAGACATATCTAAATGTCAAAAACAGAGGAAACTCAAAGTTAAGCTTTGAAGGAGATGAACTGACAGCAACTTTCAGAGATAAAGACAGCCTTTAAGGGCTCATGAGGAAATGAGGTATGGCCTTAGGATCACTTGAAGTAGGGGGCTGGAATTTGCTCTCCTGCATGAAACCCAAGTCCCCCATGAGATCCATTCCATGATAAGTAGGCTAAAAAAAGATTCCATCCTCAGCCAAGAAGTACCATGGAAGTATGCCATTCACCCTGCATCAAGAGTGATGAGGAGAAAAAATCATTCCCAGGAAATATAATTTCTAGGTCTTTGCCATAGACAGGTACAGGATCCAAGTTCACCCTTCCAGAGAAATGTAGGCACTCCAAGATGATTAATTAGCATACAAACTGCTCTTGGATCACTGAAACTCTAAATCTCTGCCAAAGCAAACATGATACTGCTCTGTAGAAACACTCCCAAGTCTAGAACACATAAAACCACTTAAAGTTTTAAAAAGCAACTCTCATTGATGATAAACTCATAGTAAAAAATTGCATGATATATAGGAAAATAAGTCACCACAAGGGAAATTAGGTAAACTCTATAAAATAAATGTTTAAAAATATTTAAGGAGATTTTTTAAAGACAGGTTTTTTTGGAAGAAGAGGTAGACTTAAAAAATGAAATTTCTAGAAATGATAAAAAAATATACTCATTAAAAATTAAAGGTTGATATTGGATTAAATAGGGTAGACAAAGCTGAAGAAAGAATAAACAAACTGGAAAATATGCAAAAATTCACCAGAATACGGCAGAGGGAGATAAAGACACAGCAAGTGTAGAAAAATAATTAGTATACATAAAAAATAAAGTGATGAGGGGAGGGGGAAGGCAGATGAGATAAAGGGGGTCAAACGTGGTAACAGAAAGAAATCTAACTATGGGAGGTGAACACACAGTATAAATATATATATGCCTTACTGTTAAAGTATACAGCTGAAACTTATTTGATTTTATTTACCAATGTCACCATAAAAATAATTAACTAATTAATTAATTAATTAAAATTATAAGATCCAACATATATCTAATAGAAAGGCCACAAACAAAATTCACAGAGATGGAGAAGGCAATATTTCAACATATAATGGCTGAAATTATGAACTTATGAGTCCTTACTGCTGAGTAGGATAAGTAAAAACAAACCCACCAAAAAATCTTAATAAAACTGGAAAGTACATAAAATATAAGAATATAATACTAAAAAACTACTATAAAAAAAGTCTGTCTATAAAAAAAATTATAATCTGATTGGCAGCACATTTATCATCAAAACTAGATATAAATAGATATCAAAATCAGTGGATGGTAATATAAAAGTAGAGTAAATAATCATCAATATAGAATTCTATACTCTGCTAAAATATCAGTGTGATAACTGTAAAATATCAAGAGTGAGAGTGAAATGAAGACATTTTGAAATGAATATTGAGGAAGTATATCACTCAGAGACCTTTGCTGGAAGAATTACTAATGGGTGCACTTTGGGCATAAAGCACACTCCAAAAGTAGATGCAAGAAGAATAGTTAGCAAAGAAATTCACAAACATATCTAAATAAGTATTGACTATGAAAATATTTCTAAAAAGCAATGTCTAACCTGGAGCAAGAAGAGGTAATTAAAAGAAGATAGGGTTTTAAAAAGATAAGGAGTGATCGTAAAATTTTCCTAAAGTCCTTATATTGTTCTATAATAAAGTATAGCTGTTGCCTACTGAGTATGTTAAAAAATTAAATGCAACCTCAGAAAGAAGAGAAATAGAATGTAAAATTTCCAAACTATTGGCAAGGTAGAGAGAAAATAAAGAAAGCTAGATGAATAGAAGAAAGGAAGTGGTAGGGGAGGGAGAAGCATTATGACACAGAGAAAGCATTACATAATAAAAATATATCTAAATATGTCAGCATATTAGTTTGAGTTCTTCTGAAAGTATACCCTGAAACAAGGATTCAAGTGCAATACAGCTTGCTTGGAAAATATTTAATTGGGAAGTTATTCCAGGAAACACTGGTCAGGAATGCAAAAGTGAGATAGTAAAGGGAAGCAGTCACAGTCCAGTGCAGAACTGGAGCCCAAAATGAAAAGGGCTAAAGAAGCTGGGATGCATATTTATCAGTCATTTGTTGAGAGATGCTGCTAGATATTCACCCTCAGACACTTTTGCCCTTGCCTGCTTGTGGCTGAGCAGACTCCAGCAAGTAGAGAAAACCTTGGGCAAAGAGATACAGATGCTGCCATGGATAACTATGGTGAGGCAGAACATCCCAGAGCTTCTGCTGAAATCAGTATTCGTAATAAACATAAACTGATTAAAATTGCCTATGAAAGGCAGGGTCCTCAGATTACATTTTTTAAAGAAAATTACATTTATAAGCTGTTTAAAATGAGACATACCTATACACACAAGTAATTTTTTGCTCTGCTAACTGAAAGGGCCTAAGAGGCGATAACATCCCAGTAGCAATGAGCACACCTAGCACCCTGATATTGGTTTCTAGCCATTCTCTATCAATAGGAATGAGAATTCCTTGGAAAAATGGCCAATTCTAGAGTGGGGCAGGCAGAGAAAGCCCACATCAATGGGAGCATGTCAAAGAACACAAAAGACAACAGAAAGAGCTCCCAATGGTCAAAACTGGAACAAAGTGAACAAGAAATGAAGTGGATTGTGTTATGACCCAAAGTATGAAATAAATATCCAGGAGTCCATATTAATATAAATAAGTGATAAATAAATAAGTGTGTCAAGGGAGGCAGGAGAGGCAAATCTCTAATGCAAAAGTTAAAATAATTTATGTAGATACTCCATCCTCAAAGAAGTGGAGAATAACACTCCACCTCCTGGGTCACACATAGTAACTTCCTTCCAAAGAGGACAATATGGAAAGGATGGGAAGGGGGATGACCCAAGTAACTTTGCAGTGGAGAATCCTGACAAACACTTCCTTGGCCAAGTGATCAAGATCCACATCAAGAGTGATAAGTTATGTTGATAGTATATACTCTTAATATGATGTAATGAAATGACACTTTATCTCTGTGATCTTCCTCCCTAAAATGCACAATCTCAGTCTAATTATGAAAATAAAGAAAGAAAAATCCCAATTGAGGAATAATCTACAAAATCTGACCAGGACTCCTCAAAATTGTCAAGGTCATTAAAAACAAGGAAGTCTGAGAAACTGTCACAACCAAGAGTTATCTATGAATTCATGACAACTAATATGGATGGGATTCTGAGATCAAAAAAGGACATTAGGTAAAAACTAAGGACAGCTGCTAAATAGAGTATTTAACCAATAATAATGTATTAATATTGGTTCATTTAGTGTAACAAACATACTCTACTAATGTAAGATGTTAGCAAGGGAAACTGCAGAGGATATGGAAATCCTCTATACTATCTTTGCAATTTTTCTGTAAATCTAAAGCTGTACTAAAAAATAACCTTATTTTTTAAAAAGAGAGAGAAAGATAATTCTATAAATATAAAAAGAGAATGAAAGTAAGAAGACAGGAAGAGAAACACCAACCAAATACCCACAAAGAGCTAGTATAACATTAAGATAAAATGGAACTTAAGGTAGAAAGCATTATTAAAGATAAACATATTCATTACTTAATCACAATTCACAAGAAAAATACCACGATCATATGAAAACCTATCAAGCATGGCCTAGAAATACATGACTGTATACTTTTTTTCCCAAAAAAGATTTAATTCAGTAGGTTCCCAAATAAGGCCGGCAATGTTCTCATTGTTCTATTATTTACCTACTTCCTGTCCTAAGTTATGCTGCAACATACTGAAGAATATTCCAAGTTTTACTTTATGTAACTTTAAACAAAATTATGAAATTGTAATCATTCATTCAGGCAGAATAAATATGTCTTAAAGACAATTAACATAGAGGGGTAGGTAAAAATGGCGTAGATGATAGAGGCTTTTTTCATCCCTTTTGCTACGAAATCAAAGTTCTGACAGAAACACAGAGCAAACAGCAAGCAAAGTTGCCTAGGATCTAGATGAACAGAAGCCCTACAACTAGGGAGAGAAAGAATTAACCAACCTGCAATGGTTGGAGAGAAGAGGGAGCAAAGACGCGAGGCTGCCCGGTCTGAGGGGCTGAGTAGGGCAGAGGCTATGGCAGCGACAGCCGGCAGCTGCAGACGCCACTTAAAGGGGCCATGTCCATGAGCAGACATTCCTGGTGATGGACCTACTTGCTCTGAGTAACAGCGCCAGGTTGGCTCCTTGTGGGACACCAGAGACTTACAGCAGCACACTGAGTTGTCGGAGCAAGGGCTGGAGGCGAAGCTCTCTCCCAGGGCAGAGGTGCTGGTGGTATCCACTGTCCCTCTGTTGAGCCATCTCCACTCCTAGTGTGTGGATGCAGTACCATCATAGCTGAGATGGCATGGAACAAAGGTCCCTCTGTCCAGAAGATTCCCTGAAACTCTGCCTCCCCCAACTCACAGCCCCACCCAAGTCACATCCGGTTGTGTCCTTGGTGAGTCCAGTGCTCCTTTCTGAGCCAACTCCAAGACTCACACTTGTGGCAGCTACCTCAGTTTCAGGTGGCCTCTTGAGGCAACTATAAGCACAGCATCTGTGGATTGCTTGCTGAATCTTAACAGGTGTCCCCAGAGGGGCACAGACTGGGGCTAAACTTGGCCTGCAGCTGAACCCCTCTCAGGACTGTGCCACTGGACACCTACTGCACAAAGCCACACTAATAAGACCAGGAGACTTAGAAGCTTTGCTTAGCACATTGAAACAGACACAGAAAGGCAGCCAAAATGGAAAGATAAGCAGAAACCATATGAGAGAACAGAACAGAGATCCAGGAATAATGGAGTCAAGCAATCTAACAGACACAGAGTTCAAAACGCTGGTTATAAAGATGTTCAAAGAATTTAAGAGAAGTTTAGATGAAAAAAACATAAAAATGGAAATGGAAATTATAAAAGGGAACCAGTCAGAAATGAAGAACACATTATCTGAGATGAAAAGTATATTAGAGGGTATCAACAGAGTGGATAAAGAAAAGGATCAAACCACTAATATAGAGGATGAGGAAGCCAAGGACACTCAATCAGAATGGCAAGAAAAAGAAGCCAAGACTACAATAATAATTTAAGGAGCCTATGGAACAAAATTAAATGTAAAAACATCCTAGTGACAGGGATACATGAAGGGGAACAAAAAGTTGAAGAGCTATTTGAAGAAATAATGATAGAAAACTTCCCTCACCTGGAGAAAGAAATAGATATACAACCCCAGGAAGCTCAGAGAATCCCCAAAACGATGAACCCAAAGAGGCCTACACCAAGACACATCATAATTAAAATCTCAAAGGTTAAATTCAAAGAGGGACTCTTAAGAGCACCAAGAGAAAAGCAGTTAGTTACCTACAAGGGTGCACCTATAAGACTGGCAGCTGATTTCTCTAAAGAAACTGTACAGGACAGAAGGGCTTGGCACAAAATATTCAATGTGATGAAAACTCAGAATCTACAACCAAGAATTGTTTATCCAGCAAAGCTATCATTTAGAGCCGCAGGACAGATAAAGAGCTTCCCAGACAAAAATAAGCTAAGGGAATTTATCATCACCAAGCCAGTATTACAGGAAATGTTAGAGGGACTTCTTTAAGAAGAAAAAACATGTATCAAAAAACAGGAATAAAGAATAGAAATAACTACATTCCTATTAACAAGTACCCCAAATGGAAAAGAATTAGATGCTCCAACCAAAAGATAGGGTTGCTGAATGGATAAGAAAACAAGATCCCTACATATGTTACCTACAAGAGACTCACTTCAGATTAAAAGACACACACAGACTAAAAGGAAGGGGATGGAAAAAGATATTGCCTTGGTGGACCTAGAGGGTATTGCGCTGAATGAAGTCAGTCAGAAAGAGAAAGACAAATATCACCTGATTTCATGTACATGTGGAATCTAAAGAACAAAATAAACAACAACAATAACAAAAATGGAAACAAACTCATAGATATAGAGAATATTTTGAGGGCTACTAGATGGCAGGGGGATTGGGGTAATGGCAAAAAAGGGCAAAAGAATTAAGAAATACAAATAGATAGTTACAAAATAGACATGGAGTTGTAAAGTGTAGCATAAGAAAAATGGTTAATAATATTGTAATAAATATGTAAGGGGGAAGAGGGGTACTAGATTTAGTGGGCTGATCACTTTGTGAGTTATAGAGATCTCTAACCTATATTAGTACAACTGAAACTAATATATTATTGTATGCCAACTATAATTGAAAAAAATGCATTGAATTTTATAATGTAAATACAAGCAACTAATCATCTATTATATTTTGATAAAGCTGGAAAAAAGTCATAATACTAAAAAGCATTTATGTCAAGGTGGAGGGATTGTGGAGAGATTGGAACCCTACTACACTGCTGGTGAGAATGTAAAATGGTACAGTCACCTTGGAAAACAGTTTACTAGTTTAGGGTTCTCAAATATTTAATGTAGACCACCCACCCACCACATGACCCAGCAATTTCTAGGCATATACTCAAGGGAAATGAAAATGTATATCACGCAAAAACTTGTACGTGACTGCTTGGCATTATTCATAATAACCAAAAGGTAGAAACAACCTAAATTTCCAGCAACTGACAAATGGCTAAACAAAATATATTGTACCCATACAGTGGAATATTACTTGACTGTAAAAAGGAATGAAGTTCTGATAATGCTACAACATAGCTATAACATTATACTAAGTGAAAGAAACCCCTTGTAAAAGACTAAATATTATATGATTCTATTCACAGGAAATGTCCAGAGCAGGAAAATCTAAAGACTTAGAAAATAGATTGGAGATTGTCTACAACTGGGGGAGGATGCTGAAGGGGTAGGGTAATAGTTAGGGGTAAGGAGCCAAACACCATTCATTATCTTAATGAATAAATTTTTTTCCAATATTTTGGAGTAGATAACCAAAAGAGGGATGCTGGGTCATATGATAGTTCTATCCTTTATTTTTTGAGGAACCTCCATACTGTTTTTCATGGTGGCCGTACCAATTTACATTCCCAACAGCAGTGTGTGAGGGTTTATTTTTCCTCACACCTTTCTAACACTTGTTATTACTTGTCCTCATGGTAGCTCATGGTGGTTTTGATTTGCATTTCCTTAATAGCTAGTAAGATTGAGCATCTTTTCATGTCTATTGACCATTTGTATGTCTTCTTGGGAGAAGTATCTGTTCAGGTCCTTTTCCCATTTTTTAATTGGATTGTTTGGGTTTTTTGTTGTTGAGTTGTATGAGTTCTTTGTATATTTTGGATATCGGCCTCTTATGGGTGGCGTTTTGCAAATATCTTCTCTCATTCAGTTGGCCGCTTCTTTGTTTTGTTGATGGTCTCTTTTGCTGTGCAGAAGCTTTTTAGTTTGATATAGTCACATTCATTTATTTTGGCTTTTATTTCTCTTGCCTTTGAGGTCAAATTCATAATATCCTCTCTAAATCCAAGATCCATGAATTTAGTACCTATGTCTTCTTCTATGAGTTTATTATTTGGGTCTCTGGAACTTCAAGCTGCTCTGGTCCAGACTCCCCGCTGTGCTGCTGAGGGACAGAACTTGGACATACTTCCCTGAGAGCCCCCTTGCCCCTTCTCTCCTTCTGAACAGCCACCCTGTGTTCTGGCCTCTTGACCAACTGGGCTGAGAAGGACTTCCTCAGCTAGAAACTGTCAAAGCATCGCCAAAAAAGCTTGCATGTGCCACTGCCACCTTGTGGTCATATTGTTTTCCTTGCTCAGCCCCCAAATTCCCCTCCAGCCCTCCGTAGGAGGCAGTCTCCCAGAAGACAGATGGCAATGGCCTGACTAGAGAAAGTGAATATGGACATGGAGAGGCAGATCTAGAAAAGAAGGGTAATATTAGCACAGATAAAGAAATTAGGAAAAGATCATAGTATCTATCAAAAAGCCCAATGTCAGTAGGACCTGCAGACCACAGATAAAAAGTGGGGCTTTTTTCTGTGGTAAACATGGAAGTCCTACCCAGAGGGGAGGGTTTAGTACACAGGAGAAGCTCTGTACACTTTAAGCCAATTTGCTTCTCAGACTTCTTTCACGGAAACTCCTGGTAAGAAATACATTTTATATCATATTCCTGTGTGTGTGTGTGTGTGTGTGTGTGTGTGTGTGTGTGTGTGTGTGTGTAAGGATTCACAAAGCAATACTTACCTTCACTGTGCCATGTATTTGTATTTTCTATTCACTCCTTTTTTTTTCAATTCAGGTCATGAGCCTTTAAATTAATTTCATGATCTACCAATGGTAACAGCCGGCAGTTTGAAAAACCCTGTATTTAGTGATGCTTGTTTATTTTTCTCCTCCTTGACTATTTCCTTGTGTTTAGGATAATAAAGAGGAAAAAGCGATTTTTCAAGTTTCCCTTATTTTTTTTTTTTTTGTCCATGTTGCTGGTCAGCTCCAGATTTTCTAGGGAGCCTACACTTTGATTTACTGGGGCATCCAAATGCTAAATTAAAGGAGTGTCAGGAACTTCCTGGCTAAAATAGCCCTGAGCCTGAGGGAAAGAGAGTGTTGGGCTTGTGTTTCCTCCCAGTAATCAGGGGACCTCACAGCACCCCTTGACTACTCAGCCCTGTGACTCCTCTCAGAAGACATCCGCACTTTGTGGGGAGTCTATTATAAGCAGAATTTAGGAATAAGGGAAATTGCTTAAAAAAGAGAAGTTTGAGATATATTCATATATTCTTTTATATGTATGTAATAGCACATAATGAAACATATGTGAGAACTCTGTGAAAGTTCTTTAGTTAAAAAAGATGAGAATCTTGATATTAAATTAATTAATGTTGTTAAGAACAGAATAAACAAGGATCCAGATGTTTAAAATCTTTTCTTCACTTTTATTTAGAGTAGTAACATTATATAGAGAAAGAACATTTTATAAATACACCAGAACAAGTGACCTATAGCTTGACTCCTCTACAGCCTGCAGTATCCACAGAGTCATTTTTTGAACACAATGTATTTTATGAATAAACTTCTACACTTTAAAATTGAGTTTTCTCTTTTTGAAGTACAGCTTCAAGCAACTACAAGTTTCCATCCTGCTAACCCCAGGCAGCAGTTGCTTTTAACATCTATCTTTTATTTAAAAAACTTAATTGGAAGTTTTTGTAGCCAGAAGGAGCACTTCAAAGAAAGGGGGGAAATGTCAAAAATTAATACTTTATGTCAGAGGTTAGTAGGGAAAGAAACAAAGATTACAGAAATGAGGGGTTAATGGTATATAAGAAAGAGGTGGAAGAAGGGAAGAAGACAGGAAATGGACTAAAGAAAGAAGGAAAAAGGGAAACCCATAACATTGAAACAAAATGTGGGATACGACCGTCCTCACCCTGAGCAGGATGAGACAACACTAGGCTGAGAAGCGGCATTTATAATTTCCCACACAGTCCAAACGCCCTGTGCATGATGCACCCCACACCCAAGTTATTTGCCCCTATCCACAGTTACACATCGAGGGACCATAGCTCTCCTATACTTTAATTTCTAAACATTCCTGCCACTGCAGATTCTAAATCAACTCTGACAAAACAATATTAATACTTCAAGCACGATTTAGTGCTCTGCCTTTGAGGAAAGTGGGGTAAGAGGAAGGTGGCCCTGGATTGGGAGGGTTAGCAGTCCAGGGTCCTAGTCCCATCTCTGCCACCAGCTGAAGTGAGACTTTGAGCTGGCCCTTTCCCTTTTCTGGAGCTCACTTGTGTTATCGTAAAGTGAGAGGGCTGGAGGACACTCCTGAGATTTCTTCCAGCTCTGATAACCTATCACTCTGTAATTTAAGGTTGGCGAGTCTCCTATATCACTCACCAAGGATTCTGATAAACAGGTAAATGAGATAAATATCCAAGACTTCCTCACAGAGGTTTTTAGATTTGAAGTAAATAATAGATCCTACTATTTCAAATAGGGAAATTTTCCCACACTTGGACAGGTTCTCAAAATCAGAACAGCTGTGAAGTAAGGCTAAGGATTCTCACCGGTCACAGACAGGCAAAACTTCTGTTACATAGAAAATCATAAGAGCCTGTTTTCCATGCTCTGATTTATAAGACTTTGCCCAACATCCAATTGCAGAACCAGTTCCCAACATGACCTAATAGGCTCCATATGTGATAAAAAGAACTTTGGGGCAGGGGACTGGAGTCATGGGGGAATAATGAACACTGAGCTGGCTTAAAAGGCATAAGCACTGATCAACCTTTTCTAAACATAAATTTCAAGCCTTCCTCAGAGCCTAGCAAAAGGCCCCAACTTCCAGATGGGCTCTGCAAAAGCAGTGAGGCACCATGCTGCACTGTAATGAGGCAGCAGATTCTAACAGAACACTCTTTGCTATAGAAGCTGAGGTTGACAACCAAACAAGGACTACCAGCTCACTAATAGCCCACAGACAGAAGGGCCAAGTCGGCCCGTTAGCTATTCCACAGCCCTCTGTATGTAAAAGTACCTAGCACGCACATGTCCCAAGGGCAGCTAACTCATAAGTAGGCCAGGCCTATGGTGGGATCTACAGCAAAATGATAAACTAGACCAATCAGGGTCCCTTGGTGGGGAATGTGAATGGGAATATGAAAACAAAGTTAGTAATGGAAGAGGAAAGTTAAAGGTCACGATGTAGAGAGACCAGATTAAACAGACTTCATGCAGCAAACCCCAGCAACAGTGCACACACGTGCGCATACACACACATTCTCTCTCTCTCTCTCTTTCTCTCTCTCTCTCTCTCTCTCTCTCTCTCTCTCTCTCTCTCTCGTACATGCTAGACAAAACGAGAAGGGGAAATTTAATCTAGAATAGATTTCAACAGAAAAAAAAAAAAGAGAAATTCTTACATACCAGGGACAAAGAGGAAACCAGAGCAAGGAATATAAACTAGAGTTGAACAACCTTGAGGTAAAAAAAGTTATATGAGATAAAGCAGGTCACCACACAATAAAAAATGTGATTTTAAACCTGTACACACCAAATAATGTGACTTACAATACATAAATCGAAATTAAAGAATTACAAGGAGGAAGTGGCAAATCTACAATCATAGTAGATTTTAACATGCCTCTCTAAGCAATTTACAATCAAAGAGGATAAAAATTAATAAAGATTTAGAAAGAACATATCTGCCTTAATCTCATTAAAAGGTAATTAAGTAGGAATCAATAATAAAAATAATAATTTAGAAAATCTGTATACAGTATATCTGCATAGAATATAGTATTAATATTTTTATTGTTGAATATAATAGAATACTTGCACTTCCACTTAGGATATAGAAAGTTGCAAGAGAATGTTGATCCCACCCTAACAACAAAGAAAAGGTGAATAACCACAAAATCAGTCTTTTCAGGTATATCAGAGAGCTGAGGATACAGTTAAACCTAGTGAGATAAAATCCAAAAATAGACACACATAGTTGCCTTCATCCTTGGCACAGCAGAGGGAGGCAGAGGAGGCCACTACAACTCGGTAAGAAAAGCATTTAACTTTTAATGAATTTCTGTAGATTAAACTAATGGTAGCATGATGATTTGGATCCCTAACAACTCCCCTCCACAAAGAGTCTGTACCTATGGCCAGCTCTACTTCATAGGCCTTTACTAAGTATGTGTGAGAAAAATTGGAAATGGGACAGGAGAATCACCAGACACCCTCTCTGAGGCACATGTATAAGAACTTAGGGCCTGTGTAACAATTAAAAAGTATGTAGCATAGATGTAATTGGAGTACCACATGCAAAGAGAAAAAGTCAAAATAAATATTTGAAGAAATAATGGTTGAAG